>PVJX010000014.1:179056-631812 GCA_004027295.1 Dolichotis patagonum | reverse complement strand
AATGCCATCTGCTTCTGTACCTGCGCTTGCATTATCCCCACCTCCCTTTGTTCTATAGCTTAAAAACCCTGCACAAACCCCACTCGGGGTCCTCCTGGCTTGCTTGCTTGGTGGACCCCACGCGCGTGGAAATAAACCCCCGTCACCATACGAGACTTGAGTCCTTGGAGTCTTCTTCTGCGCGACACCGATCTTACAACCCCAGGGCGGGGAAACCAGAAGCAAGAGTGTCTCCTGAGATCCGCGCCATGCTGGAACTTAGGGCGCCGAGCCAACCAGTAAGCAGCCTGACACCCTAGAGAGTGACTCTGGTCTGGCAAGCCATGGCCACCCCAGGGCGGGGAAACCAGAAGCAAGAGCGTTTCCTGAGATCCGCACCATGTTGGAACTTAGGGCACTGAGCCAACCAGTAACCAGCCTGCTGCCTACCAGGTCGCGGGCTTAGAATCAAACATACCACAACCCCCCTCCCCCGTAACAATTGGGATCCAGGGATCTGGGTATCTCTTAAGAGGTGACCATATTTGGTACTGCAAGTTGGGGGAGTTTCCTTCTACTATCTCTGAAGGCAGATATTTTTATCACCGTTTTGCTTTGTCCTGAGTAATGGTGTTGCTCTATTCAATACTGTGTTGATGTGTTGTATAATGTTGTGTATTTGTTTGATTTTGCTCTACCTAGTAGAAGAACAACTATTGTGAAGACAACGAGAAAAAAAAAAAAAAGAAGCAGACTGGCAGAATGGATCAAGAAACAACATCTAACCATATGCTGTATACAGGAAACACATCTAACCCAAAAGGAAACTCATAGACTGAAAGTCAAAGGATGGAAAACAATACTCCATGCAACTGGATCCCAAAAAAAGCAGGAGTAGCTATTCTGTTTGCAGATAATGTGAACTTCAAACCAACAATGATCCAAAGAGATAAAGAAGGCCATTACATACTAGTTACAGGAAAACTTCAAGAAGAAAAGATAACAATCTTAAATATCTATGCACCAGATATCTATGCACAAGCTATCCAAAACAACTATTAACAGAAATGAAAAATCAAACAAACAATAACACAATTATAATGAGAGACCTTAACACTCCACTGACACGAAGGGACAAATCAACTAGACAGAAAATCAGCAAAGAAATAACAGAACTGAATCAAACCTGTGAACAAATGGACTTGGTGGACATATACAGAGTGTTCCATCCAACAGCATCAAAATATACTTTTTTCTCAGCAGCATATGGGACATTCTGTAAAATAGACCATATACTAGCCCACAGAACATACTTAAGTAAATGAAAAAGAACTGAATTTATCCCATGCAGGTTATCGGATCATAGCACCATGAAACTAGAAATTAATGACAAAAGAAACTGCAAAAACATCATAAACACATGGAAATTTAATAATACACTTGAGCAATCAGTGGAACACAGAGGAAGTTAAAGAAGAAATTAAAAAATATCTAAAAGCAAACAAAAATATAAAAACATCTTAGTGAAACCTGTGGGATGCAATGAAAGCAATCCTCAGAGAAAAAATTATTGCAGTGAATTCCCACATCAGGAAAACAGAATGAACAAAAATAAACAACCTGATGCTAACCTCAAACATCTAGAAAAAGAAGAGCAAGTCAAGCCCAAGTCAAAAGAAGGGGGAAATTATAAAGATCAGACCAGAAATCAATGCAATAGAGACTAAGAAAACAATACAAAGAATCAATGAATCAGTGAGTTGGTTCTTTGAAAGAATAAATAAAATTCATAAGTGTGTAGCCAGCCTTATTTAAAAAAGGAAAGAAAAAATTCAAATTCATGCAATAAGAAATGAAAAGTGTGAGATCACTATAGACCCTGTGGAAATACAGACGATCACCAATACCTATTTCAGAAACCTCTACTCTCATAGACTTGATAACACAGAAGGGGGACAAACTCTGAGAATTATATGAACTACCAATGCTGCATCAAGAAGATGTAAAATTGCTGAATAACTCAATTTCAATTAACTAAATTGAAAATGTAATTAAATCCTTACCAGCAATGAAAAGCCCAGGTCCAGATGGATTCACTACAGAATTCTACAAGAAATTCAAAGAAGACTTAATACTGACACTCCTCAAACTCTTTAATGAAATTGAAAGAGAAGAAATTCTCCCTAACTCATTCCTGGAAGCAAATATTACTCTAGTACCAAAACCTGAGAAAGACCCAACCAAAAAAGAGAACCACAGGCCAATCTCCCTAATAAGCATAGATTCAAAAATTCTCAATAAAATATTAGCAAACGGAATGCAGCAAATCATCATGACGTTTATACACCATGACCAAGTGGGATTCATTCCAGGAAGACAGGGATGGTTCAACATATACAAATCAATAAATGTAACCTACCATATCAATAGAGTCAAAAATCTTGTGATTCTTATCACAAGATCATTTCTACAGATGCAGAAAAAGCTTTTGATAAGGTCCAACACTTATTCATTTTAAGAACCTTACAGAATATTGGAATAGATGGTCTTACCTCTATATGATAAAAGCCATCTATGACAAACCAACAGCCAGCATCATATTAAATAGCCAAAAACTGAAAGCCTTTACCCTAAAATCAGGAACAACACAAGGATGTCCATTATCACCACTCCTATTCAAAATAGTGCTGGAAACACTAGCCAGAGCAATTAGACCAAATAGAGAAATAAAAGGAGTAAGGATAGGAAAGGAAGAAGTTAAATTATCATTATTTACAGATGATATGATATGCTACATAGAAGACTCCCAAAAATGTTGAAAGACTTCTAGGTATAAATTCAGTAATGTAGCTGGATACAAAGTCAACACTCAAAAATCAATAGCATTCCTATACACTAACAACAAAATCACTGAGAGAGAAATAAAAGAAGCCACACCCTTCACAATAGCATCCAAAAAATGAAATACTTAGGAATCAATCTAACAAAAGAAGTAAAAGATCTATTCAGGGCAAATTATAATACCCTGAAAAAAAGAAATCAAAGAGGACCTCAGAAAATGAAAAGACATCCCTTGTTCATAGATTGGAAGAACAAACTTTGTGAAAAGGCCATTCTCCCAAAATTGTTATACAGATTTAATCAAAATACCACTAGCATGCCTCACAGATCTAGAGAACTCTCTCCTAAAATTCATCTGGAATCAAAAGAGACCTAGAATATCAAAGGCATATCTAAAGGAATATCTAAGCAACAAAGGCAAGGCTGGGGGCATCACAATCCCTAACTTTAAGTTATACTACAAAGCTACAGTAATAAAATCAACATGGTACTGGAGTAAAAACAGACCTGAATATCAATGTAATAGATTAGAAAATACAGCTACAACTACAAACACACTCAGCCACCTTATCTTTGATGAAAGGACCAAACACATTCACTGGAAGGAAGATAGTCTCTTTAATAAATGGTGCTGGAAAAATTGGCTATCCATATGCTGACCCATGCTTATCACCATGTACTAAACTAACGTCTAAATGGATCAATGATCTAAATATTAAAATAGAAACATTAAATCTGTTGGAAAACAAAGTAGGTAGAAATCTTGAAGACATAGAAGTAAGTAGAGAATTCATGAACAAGAATCAAATCACACAGGAAATACCTCACAGAATCAATAACTTGGATCACATCTTATTAAAGAGTTTTGAATGTTGAAAGAAATTGCCAGTACAGTGAAATGAAAACCCACAAATTGGGAAAAAAATCTTAGTGAACTGTCTCTGAGACAAAGGACTTTTGTCTAGAACATATAAAGAATTAATAAAAATGAGACCCCTGATACTCAAAGACCCAATCCAGAAATGGGCATCTAAGATGCATATGCAGTTCTCAGATGAAGAAATATAAATGGCAAATAAATATATGAAAAAATGTTCATCATCAGTAATCATTAGGGAAATGCAAATTAAAATCACACTGAGATTCTACCTCACTGCAGAAAGAATGGCCAGGATAAAGAAAACTACCAACAACAAATGCTGAAGAGACTGCAGGGTAAAAGGAACTCTTCTGCACTGTTGGTGCGAGTATAGACTGGTGCAACCACTGTGGAGGTCAGTCTGGAGGTTCCTCTACTTGGGTTTGGAAGTCCCATTTGAACCAGCTATTCCACTTCCGGGCATATTCCCAGAAGAACTGAAAACATCATATCACAGTGATATATGTGCACCCATATTTATAGCAGCATAATTTGTAATAGCCAGATCTTGGAAACAACCTAAATGCCCATCAACTGAGGAATGGTTAAAAAAGATGTGATACTTTTATATAATGGAGTACTACTCAGCTATAAAAAATGATCACATTGAGATATTTATAAACAAATGGATGCAACTTGAGATCATATACATAAGTGAAATAAATCTAACTCACATGTGTAAATGGTAAGAGTACATAAGGTACAAAAACCTCAATAAATACAGTGAAAGGATAACAATCTGCCCAAAGGGGAAAAATAATATCTCAACCCTAATTATGCTCCTACCACCTTGTTTTGAAGGCCTATATTGTCAGTGTTTTGGGTTTTTTCTACTGCTATTTATTTGTCTTTTTTGTTTTGTGTTTTTCTAGTAATTTGTTTTGTTTTGTTTTGTTTAGTTTTGGCTTTCCCTCTAATACAGAAAGGATAGGTACGTAGAGACTTACATATGTGTAGAACTTCTCCTAAACAGTTTGTGGGAATCAATTATATAATGCATGATGAAATGAATGGCTACTTTGAAGAAAAAGTGACACTATGTTATCCACTACTGATTTCTTATCATCATGCTGTGAAATCTAGTAATGCCATTATTCTTTGTTCAGAGTGATTTTAGTCTGTTTTGTATTGTTTAATTTCAATATACATGAAAGTATAGACAGCTATTTTGAAGAGAATGAGAGACATTATGACAGCCATTGATTTCCCTATCATCTGGTTTTGAAGGCCTATAATGCCTTCATCACTCTGTTCTGATCAGTTTAATACTATTTTGTTATGTATGAATTCATTGTGTATGAAGATATAGACAACTATTTAGAAGAAAACAAGAGACACTATAGTAGCCAGTGATGATGTCCTGTTGTCTTGCTTTGAAATGTGTCATTTGCATTGTTTTCTTCTGATCGGCTTTGTTCTGTTATGTTTAGTTTTACCCTCTTTAAAATAAAATTTTAAAAAATAATTTTCATGTGTTTATGAACTTCTTGTGGTTTATTTTGCCATTGAGTTCCAATTTCATTTCACAATGGTCTGATAACATGCATAGAATAATTTCAATCCCTTTGAATTTCTTAAGCATGTTCTATGAGCTAGTATGTAATCTATCTTGGAGAATGTCCCATGTGCACATAAGAAGAGTGTGTATTCTGATGTTGTGTGGTGGAACATCTACTGTAGACATCTACTAAGTCCATTTTTTCAAAATCTTGGTTCAGTTCTAGTATTTTATTGCTGATTTGTGTGTGTGTGTGTGTGTGTGTGTGTGTGTGTAGTTGATCTGCGTTTTTATGACAGTGGGTTATTCAGATACCCCCATGCAACTATATTATACTTACTTGATTTTTCATTAGTATTTGTTTTATATAGTTGTGTGCACTGATATTTGTTTCATATAGTTATGATTTTTATCTCTTTCTTTTGAATTGTTCCCCTTGCAAGAATGTAGTGACTTTCTTTATCTCTATTAGTCAGTCTTGGCTTGAAATTCACTTTGTCTTCAAATAGCATAGCTACCTCTGCTTTTTTCTAGGTTCGCATCTCTTGGACTGTTGTTTTCCATTGTTTGACTTTTAATGTATTAATTTCTTTTTATATTAAATGTGTTTCTTATATGCAGCATATTGTTGAATCTTGCTTCTTGATCCATTCTGCCAATCTGTATCTTTTGATTGGTGAATTGACAACATTAACAATAATGGTTATAACTGATACATATTGACTTATCTTTGTCATGTTATTTTCATGTTGTTGTCTCTACCTCTTTTTTCTTCCTCTCCTTTTGTTTAATTTTTCACCTTTCCTTGTAGATTCCTTCTTTGGGGGTTCATGTGTTTGTAGTCCTTATTGCCTCTTACTAGAATGTCCTTTGAAACATTTTGGAGTGCTGGTTTGATGGTTACAAATTTCCTCAGATGTTCTTTGTCATAGGAGTATCTTACTTCTCCCTCAGTTTTGAAAGATAGTGTTGTGATCATTAATCTAGGTCAAAGGCTGTTTTCTTTTAGAACCTGAAATACTTCACTCTAAGCTCTCCTTGACCTCATAGTTTGTACTGAGAAGTCAGCTGTGTTTTTGATGGGTTTTTCTGTCTAGGTAACTTGTTTCTCTTCCGTAATAGCTTTCAAGATTCTATTCTTGTGTTGAATTTATGAAAACTTCTTTTTACATTTTTATTATTTTAAAGGCAGTGAAATGCAACAGAACAAGACAGAACAAAGCCAATTGAGACAGTGCAGTGAAATTGGTACAGAACGTCACACAGGTTACCTGGATAACAGTAATAGGTGCCATAGTATATTTTGTTATCTTCACAATAGTTGTTCTTTCAATCAGGTAGAAAAAAATCAAACCAAATACAGAACATTATAGAACTTATCAAAACAGAATACTGAATAGAGCAATACAATTAATCAGAACAAAGCAAAACAGTGATAACAATATTTGCCTTCAAAGAGATTGTAGAAGGAAATACCCCCTATTTGCTGTATTACATATGGTCAACCACCCAAGAGATGCTCAGACCTCTGGCTCCCATTTGCTAATGGGGGAGGAGACATGAGATGTTTGATTCTCAGCCCATGCACCAGTAGACTCACAGCTGCTTACCAGGGAGGCAAGTGGGTTGCTTGGTTTCCCAGCACCCTAAGTTCCAACATGGTGTGGATCTCGGGAGATGCTGGCTGGTTGTCCCTCTGGGGTGGCCACCACTTGCCCAAACCATGGCTGCTTACCAGGGAGGCAAGCTGGTTACTTGGTTTCCCTGAAGTTATGGAATCTTGACTATGATTTGCCTGGCTATAGTTTTTTATCATGGTTAACTGGAGTTTTGTATGCCTCACTTATTGTATGTCAAATTCTTTTGTTTACCAGTCAGATTTTCTTCCACAACATCTGTGAACAGTTTCTTTTAAAAAAAAAAAGTTTGTGTGGTCTCCTGCTTTTCACTGACTCCAACCAATCTTAAGTTGTTCTTTGTTTCATCCATTAGCTGCTGAATGGATTTCCAATTGGCCTTTGCTATCTTTGAGAAATCTTTCTTTTCATTATTGCTAACTGCAAGCCTGGCTTCTACATCTGAGATCATGTCTTCACATGGCTTTTTCCCAGAGCATCATTCAATTGCTTTGTTACCACTTTAAAGAGTTCAAGTGAGAGGCTTTTGGATTATCTCACCTCTTTGTTCCTGGGTTTGCTTTTGCAAATTTAATGTCTGAGGTTGCATCTTGTTTAAGTGTCTACTCATTTTGTTTTCTTATTTTAAGTTTAATTCCTGGGGTGATTGCCTATGGTGGGTTGCTGTATTACTAGTACTTAGGACCCTTAGATAATGACTACTTCTCTGAGGTATCTTCCAGGTGTAGCTAGTTTTTGGGTTTTGAGTCTTTTGGGAGATCCTATCTCTTCAATTTGTAGGAGATGAGAAATTGCTGTTTGTTTGGCCCAGTCCCTTGTCCTTTGGCACTGTGCCACAGTACTTATTGTGACCGTTAGTCAATCTCTGTCATGGAATACCAGAAAGAACAGCTATCTAGAGCAATTATGTCACTTTTTGCTATAGTAGTACCAATCACATCAAACACAAACTAGAATATGACAAAGTGATTTTACTATTAATTAGCCATTTTAATTGTATGATCTATTTTTTTTGGTTATGTAACGAAATCTAAAATAAACCAGAACATTTATACAGTATCCATATCCTTTATATGTGAATTTTGCCCTCAGGGGTCAAACTTTAAAATGGGTTAAGGAGAAAATAGAGAAGTGAAAGAAGAGAAAGAGATTAAAAGTAAGGTTGGAAGACAAAGAGGGACCGTGCTAACTTTGGAAAACTGATACAGAAGTCTGGAGGGAAAGAGAGAAGGAAAAGATATAAAGAAAAATAGAACCACAACCACAACCACAAAAAGGTTAGAAACCCCATTCACACTCATATAAAAACAAGATCCAACAATGAAGTAGGGAAAAAATTACAAAGACAAAAAACAAAACACAAAAATAAAACTACCACAATAATGACAAGAAGCAAATGAGAGGAAAAAAAACAAAACAAAAAAATCCACTTGCAAGTTTGTCTCTGCTGTCACTATTAGACAACCTTTGCAGACAGAGATCCAATCCATGCCTATCTGTCCCAACAAGCCAGCAGTAGCTTTTTGGCAGGGTTGTGGATAATCTCAGCAAGTCTGCACATTCTCACCAAGACCAGGCTCATTCAGCTTGCCACTGCCCAAGCTCCTTCTGTGGGTCCAGGCCCATCTGGGAGCCACTAGATGGAGCCAGAAGCAGCTCTGAGTTCTGATACCAGCCTGCCTTTCTCCAATATGATTTCAGGCTAAATTCTCCCTCTGTGGGAGGACTTAGCTGTCTGCACTCACTGCCAGCCAGTACAGTCTTTCACATCCCACTGCTCCCCTCCACTTTCGTTGTCTCTGTTCAGTGGTCTCCAGGGTTGCCAGCCAGCACTGTGTGTCCACAGGTTTGAAACACTCCTTTCACACAGTGAGTTCCATATCAAAAAAGTGCTGCTGTCTGTCTCCATCTTCTTCATTGAAGTTTCTCTCTTCACTCTCTGTGGGCTTCAATTCATGCTTCAGATTCTTTTTAGGTCAAGGCACTCCCTTGCCTCCTTCTTGTCTTCCTCACATTGTTATAGTCCACATCTGAACAGCAACTCACCAAGAGGCTCTTCTTTCTCTGCTGCTTGTTGCTCCACCATGTTGGTCTCAATGAATGTTGAAATTTTGAACTGAATGACTGTTTTTGAGTACAAATTACTTTCCACATCTGTCAGATCAGATTCAACTTGCCAATGAAGAGAATCCCAGACAAGCCTCACCCTTTCCTTATAATACTCTTCCTGGCTGAGATCATCCAGCTGTCTTTTAGAGAATATTTTCTACTCTGTATTTGATGACCCTTCTGGAAAATATCTCCTTTACAATTCATGACATCCATATGGCAATATTAGTTAGGATCAACTGGTCACCTAGAAGTGGGATGAAAACATTAATCCTTTTCATTCTGGAAAAACTGTCAATATATCACTTTAAAAAGGTAGATGCCTATTCAATGTATGGTTTTTACATTCTTACCCACACAGATTCAATCAGCACTGTCTTATAAAGGCTTATTAAGTTCCTGATCCAAAGCAAGGATTTCACATAACACAGTACCTGAATGAAGGCCACATTTTTGCAGTGAAAAAGGTTTGGGAGTGGATTTATGACCATGGAATGCACTAGCTAAATTATATACCAGCCGTCCAAAGATAGCTAACTTCATGCAATTTTGAGACAGGTTTGTACAGCCTTAGAATCAGGGTGGTGTCAATTCTCTTAAAGGATGAGCTACAATTTTTTGGTATCTATATTACAACCATTAAATCAAAGTCCTCTGTATATCATTGTGTCCCCGTAAGTAAAATATATAATCTGAGAAGAAGGGGGTAAAAGTAAAAGTCAGTGTACTGCCCACTCCTCTAAATGACTCACTGGGGAATTTTGCACAAGTGTGGGCTATGGAGGAATGGAGGTCCTGAAACCCAAAAAGATATGCTCTTTTCAAGCAAATCAACCATTTATTCAATTATCAAATATAATGCCACCAGGATACCTTGTCTTTCAGGGCTCTCTGCATTCAGGAACCAGGGGAAAAGAATATGAGTCACCATGAGAACAGGGTAATTTTCCTGTGAGGCAGAAGAAGGTAGATATGCTTTCTCAAATCATTCAAGTGGGCTCTTGTGTACTCTCTTCCCTCACTGAACAGTTACTTGCAGACTCATACCTGAGAAGTGTGTGATCATCAGGCAATCAGATCCCCAGGGGCAAAGATTGTCCCACACCATTAGGTAAGCAATAAGGATGTGCTAAAGTGACAGCTGAATGCAGGGCGTTTAGGGCGGATTGCGTGGGAGGAAAATCAGGAATGCTCAGACCAGCCTGAGGTCAACCACAATGACAGGGGCTGTAGTTCATCAGCACACTTGTTTGTCTCTTCTGAGTTTCCTCTCAAGTAGAAAGGGCTATAAGAACCGTGGAAAAGCTTCTCTCCAAAACAATGTGAATAAACAAGTATTTGGAGGAAGTGGTACACCATAGCAGCAATGCAAAAATACCTCTTGCTGAAAGGTGTATAATTGATGGAAGGCCCCAGCTTTTGCACGTGAACCTACCAGCATAGTGAATATGAAGCCACACTTGAGACCAGCAGGGACTCCTCCAAAGTTTAAGAGCTCCCATTGGGTTGGCTGAAATTTGTTCAACCTATATTAAAATATCGCATGCAACATGTTTCCTGTTTCAGTAAAATGTAAAAAGTTCATTGCAGCTGGGCTTGGTTCGTAGCACAGGACTATAATCTCAGACACTCAGGAGACTCAGGAAGGAGGATCACAAGTTTGAGGTCATCCTGGACAACTCAGTAAGACCTGTTTCAAAATCAAATAAGGCTTGGGTGTAGTTCTGTCCCACATGGCTTGCCTATCGTACACAAAGAGCTGGGTTCAACCCTCAGTACTGGGGGAGAAAAGGATTACATCTCAAGACCCTTCTTTACCTCTTTTACATGAGTCAGAACTGCATTTTAGTACGAAAGTGCTTGTCGCGTCCTTTGGCTCTTTCTTGTTTTTGTCCCTTTCAGGTGATTTCCAAGATAGTTTTGCACTTCTGAATTCATCATGGGGGCATCTTGAGAGACTTGAATTTAACTTGGTGACTTATTGTCATTAAGTGCAACAATAATAATGACTTTATATTAGATAAATCACTACTAAAGATCACTAACTGTGATGTTCAAAGGATTCTATAGATGGAATCGTCATCAGTTTTATTAATTTGTGTCAAAAATCAGTTAGACAATAATTTTCTCTATTACACAGCAATTCTAAGACTTAGTTGTAACAGCATTTGCGATTTTTTTTTTTGAGGTTAAGACCACTGCTGAAATTTTGTGATAGGAAAAATTTTATTTAACCTTCAATTAGAAACAAATAACCTGAAATGCAATGCCATGCTAAAAGACAAACTTGTAAAGAATCTAACAGAATTCTGTAAGTGTCTTCCATGTGTTCATGAGATCAAATCAGTATCAATTTGTGTGAAAGGTATTTTCAAAGGTAAAACATAAAATCTCATTACAGATCAGCACTGAAGGATGAACACTTGCAACTGATTTTGATGACAGGAAACATCAACTTCTAGCCTTAGTTAACTAAATATTATTTCTAATGAGAATTCCATTCCTATTAGTAGACTAATTTGTTATTAGTAGTACCAAAATTATTTGCAATTATATAATGGCTTGATTCTATAACAATAATATTTTTGGAAGCTTGCTTTCTGACCTATCATACAATGAACTACATAAAGTTTGGTGTTACCTCTTGGCCCTTAAAGCTAATACATTTCCTGCTCAGTTCTTTATTTATAATAATAATTAAAAACAAATTATACACAATATCTTGATCTTTTGTATTTGGTATTGATTGAATATCAGAGTTCTATTTGAGATTAATTTTAGGATACTTTGAATACAAACATGCTGACAACAAATCAGTATGTAAGGACAAAAATTCTACAAGGACTTTCAGAATTGCTATTCAGTTTTCCATAATTTGGTTCCTTTAAATTATAAACTTCCTAAAGTCATCATTTGTGGTTACACAATTGTTTGAAATGGCCACCATTTTCTGCTATATAAGTACTTTTGGACTATCTGATCCGTTAATCTAGTCTGATAAGTTGTTACAATCAAGATAAACTTCAAAATAGCAACCTACAGAAGAAATATATGGCTATGCAGAAATTATACATTTGAGCAAAGCAGGGATATGTTTACATGTTGTTTCCTAGTTATACCAAGCTGTGCATCTGAAAGTTTAATAATATATTAAATGAGAATACAATACATTTAGTCTTTAAAAGATACAGTGTTAGAACTATATTGTTATGGGTCGAGAATTTACTCAGTAATGTAAGTGCCTGTCTGGCAAATGCAGTCGTGAGTTCGATCCCCAGTACCAAAAAATAAAAAAAGAACTACAGTATTACTAATAATGATACTTTTAAAAGAATTTGCACAGCCAAAATAGATGTTTAAATTAAAAAATAATGAATATTACTTATATTCCTTTTCTGAATGGAATTTAAACATTGTTATGATATGCATGAAATAAATTTGATTGAGATTGTTAATACTCTTTTATTATGGTATGAGATAAATGCTTTGTTAGAATTAAAGTCATCTGAAACTTACTCCTTTAGCATGCTAATTAATAAAAGACAATCATGAATTTGTTAATTAAAATAAGATACCTCAAGGAATTGGAATTAATTTTGATGTCCTAATAGATACCTTTATATCAGTAAATCTCCCAGATGTTTTGCGAGTATTATATTAAAGTGAATAAAGCGTTTGTAGCTTGACTTTGGCAAAAGTAAGGCAGAATTATCTATTTTAGGCTAATCACAATGCACGAGGTAGATTAATGTAGTTTTTATTAAGACTAATCTCCATGGACATGCTAGAATTTTCACAATAAGCTTCAAACTCTATGTATCTAAGTCATTTGTTCAGATGCCATCCAGTTTAATAGTTACTGAAAGCTATAACCATCTGGCAGTTATTTTCTGGCCTATGTGAAATGAGTTGAGGGGCTCATTTCTGTTTCTATTGAACACATGTCCAGGTCACCAGTAATACCACCACAATTTGCACCCTAATTAACAATATCAAGCATGTTGTGGGCTGCACGATAATGGACTGTGGGCTACCCTCCAAATTTGGAAATTAGTCTATTCAAATACAAATAGAAATACCCTCATGGGGTCACCATCCAGAAAGCTTACATTTTTGAGTAGTATAAGTTTCAAAATAATTTTTTTTGTTTAAAGTATTTATGTGGCATCTTCCTTGAAAATTTTTTCTTCTTCATTAATATTTTAAAATCTAATAAGAGCAAATATTACTGTCACTAACACTTGAGAGGGAAAAAAAAGGCCCTGTCAAAATTTAACAAGAGTTACAGAGGTTCTATAAGATTGACCTGGATAGCTTCACCAATGTGTGCATTAGACGCTACATCGAATACCCTTAGTCCAGTATAAGTAAAAGCGATGTGAAATATTATCAATATTTGCACTGTGAAATGTGAAGGACAAGATGGCTAATATAAATAAGCAAGTTTTGTCATTGTAATACCCAGTGAAAGTACATGGCAAGAATTTTTAAATTGAAAGATTTAATAAATTCTTTGTCACTTCTTTTATATCTTATTTAGAATGGCAACACATACACACAAATTCTTCCAGGTGCTTTCCAAGTTGATAGTTTTTTTTTAACATAGGAAGCTATATATTTAGGCCTTTAATCATATAAATCATGCATTTACCAAAGTCACCTGTTTTTTATATCAGTCTTCAATACTTCCATATGTAGCTATATTCCGCTTATACAGCCATATTTTGGAATATAAAATGTTTTTAACCTGATAGAAAAATAATTGAAAAATACAAAAGTGGAACTCAGAGGAGAAAATAATTTTCACTTCATATCAAATTTTTCTGCTAAGTGGGTGCTACACTCTGAATTCATATGTTAAAATTGGTATGTAAAAACTCTAACCTTGAAAGTGATCATATGAAGTGAAACTATTTGTGGAGGATTGAGCCTTCATGAAAGTGATTAGCACTCCTATCAGAAAGGTCTGAAAGACCCCTGGCCCTTTCCACCTGTTCAGCTCCTGGGAAAGCACTATCTATGAACAAGAAAAAGACACTAATCACCCATCAGATCTTCCAAGGCCTTGCTTAACCTTGGTCTTCTGAGCCTCTAGAACTTTGAGATGTAAATTTCTGTTGTTTATAAACTAGTAAGCTTAAGATTTTTTTCTATAGCAAATCAAACTAAAATAATGAATATGTATTATCTGGGAAAAATCCATCCAATAAGTGAATATTGAATTAGAACAAGTTATACACAAGCCAGGTGTGGTGGTGCACACCTGTAATCTCAGCACTCAGGAGGCTGAGACAGGAGGACTGCTGTGAGTTTGAAGCTAGCCTGAGCTACATAGTGACCTCAAGGTAGTCTGATCTGCATAGCCAAACCCTGCCTCAAAAAACAAACAAAAAAGAAACGTAAACAGAATAGAGGTAGTTCCTTTTATTTTAATATTCTGTGTAACAGAGGTACATAGGTAAATTCACAGTTAGATTATAACATGGTACAATCTATGATGGGGAAGGACAAGATTGTATGGCAGTCCCTGAGAGGGTTCTAAAAAAGAATTGAGAGTCTCAGGACCCAGAGCTCCCAGAAGGCCACATATATATTTCATTTGATTCCAAGTTCAGCATTGTGACTGACCCACAGAAAGGCATGTAACAGAGACTCAGCATAGTTGAAAATATAATTAATCATGAAATTATTTTTGTGTTTCTTGATAGTGATTTATAATATTCTATGTTATTGGTATGGATAATAATAATAATAATATACACATTTTAATAAAAATTGTTTATACAAATCTGAAGACCAGAAAAAATAGAATATTATGAATTTTGGAGTTTATCAAACTCAGATCCAATGCAAGATAAGATTGTTCAGGAAGATAATACAGTGGTGCCTCAGTTTGCAAACTGAATTTGTTCCATGATTCTGGGGAAGATGGCCACATGTTTGCCCTCAGGTGAAGAGTCCTGCACATAGAAGCAAAGTTTGCCAAACACTTCTGCTCGTGAGCCCAAATGTTCATGAACAGAAGCATTTGTAAACCAAGGTATTACTGTATATTACAACAGAATTTTAAAAATCAAGGTCACATGGGTAACACCAAAATTAAACATCAAGAAATCCATTAGGACCATAAAAACAAATAAACAAACAAACAAACAAAATCTTGAAGAAATAATGTCAAATAAGCCAAGTGTTTCCAAAGTGTTTTGAAACAAAGAAGTTGTCAACATTCAAGCACCAGGAGAGGTCAGGTGATCAGGACTTTTAAAGTATATTTAGTTTTGGCACCAGAAGGCCAAATGTTACCTTGGGAACTGTAGTTTTTGAGAAGCCTAGGCCTTTGAATTAGGGGATGACAGCCAAATTACACTTGGTTTAAGGAATGAACGGAGTGGGCAGAGCGTGGAGAAAGGAAGTTGAGAGGGCAAATATTGACGTATTTTAGGCAGTTTCTACACAAATGAAAGAGATAAAAAGTCTGGCCTCGCAGCTGATAGAGATATGAAAGAAATACTGCTTCATGTTTTCTTTCATGTGGTATTTAAATTTCTGCAAAAAAGCCATTTCACATGATTTAAGATCTTCCTGCCATTAACGGGAGGTCAATTAAACATTAAAATGAATTACTAGAAATGGTTTGTGGAATCACCCTCTCTCTAGGTTCCACTTTTCAAATTACTTGTTAAAGATGCTTGAGGGTAATGAGATAAAGCACAGGGACCTGCGAGCTCTCTTACAGCCCTGCTCCAACATCAGCAGAGGTTTTTTTCTACCCCAATTAGCCTTGTGAGAGACAATTTAGAAAAGTCAGTGCAATAATTTACAGATTCTTCCTAGCCTTCAAGAAAATAGAACATGTAGGAAAACACTAAACACAGATAATATTTAAACCTTTATCCCTTCTGTTGTATCTACAAATACATGCAACAAAAATCAACTACAATTTTTCCTTGCCATTGTTTTGTTAATACTTGATATAAAAAAAAATCTTTCTATGAGTTCTGCTGTACACTAATATATGCAAATATATTGAAACAACAAAAATAAATTAGATTAAAACTGATGGGATTTTCTGCTATATATAATTTTTAAAACTGAAAACTGTCAAATATAGATCTTGTTTTGCTTTAAACTACAAAACTATCTGATATTTCCATTTGTCTCTAGCATACTAATCGAAGAAGGAATATTGTTGTCTTCTGTGAAAGCTCACAAAGCCTTCTACTTTGACGATCACATGTTATTTCTAAACAAAAGATAACATTGCTTTGAATTATCATACCCTCCCTCCTTCATAAAAGTGCCTTGGTAGCAATCACAAAGCACTTTGTATAAATGGACAAGCAGGTTTCTCATTTCTGTCTGCTTGACTAAAACTACAGATTGTTTCTAAATCCAGTGCCAGCTTCAAAATGCAGTATTCATACAATCCCTGGAAAGACTATGGTTTTTTATTAATTCAACAATTTCTCAACACACTTCCCTTGATAAATACAATAAAGCAATCAACCAGAGAGCTCGGAAAGAATACCCAGGTGCTGGGGCTTAAGAAGGAACATGAAAACCATCTTTATCCTGGGAGGCCACGTTGTTCTGTTTCTCACTCTCGCTTTCTGAGGAAACTGTTTTTAGCAGATCACCTTTTTTTCATGAACTGTCTCGCTTCACATAAGTTAATGAACCTTTGTGACATAAAATAGGCAATGCTGGATTTTATGTGAGCAGCAGGATGATTATTGCTCCATTTCTACTTAACCATAATACCATTTGAAAGCTTTATGCCAGTGATATGTTAGAAGAGATGTGAAGTGAATATGAAGAAATTGATCATTCAAGTTTTAGGCTTTGTGTGCTAGTTTTTTAAAAAAGAAAACTTTCAAAACAGATAAAAATCAAAGCTTCTCTGTTTAAAGTGAGGGACGAGAGAGCCCACACTGTCGTCTCATGTACCCTACCTCTTTAGACACCAATCTTGCTCACACTATTGCCCCATAGAGGCCTCTGGGGACTTCCTTACGGGGAAGGCTTTCTCAACACGCATTTTCAAATTCATTACCCAAGTCTGTTACTTCCTTACATTGCCTTCCTCTCCTAACATGTTACTTCAATTAGGTCATAATCACCTTCAAGAGAGAAGGAACCAACAAACATAACTGCAGCCAGCTTTGCACCACATTTATAAAACAAAGAAGAGGTCACTCACCTTAACCTTTTGCTGTAATTAACTAAATTAAATATCTATACATCTAAACCCATAATGCTGCAGAATGCTGCAAAAGATATTAAGTACACCTGAATTTTCTTCTTCACGCACTTCCTTTCCAAAATGAAACAAGGCCTCCACAGCTGCCTTCCAGCTTTTTTTTTTTAAGAAAAAAGCCTTGAAAATCATTCATCCCATATTTAAAATACTTTTTTGTGTGTTTCACAAGCCAGAGTTTTATGCAACCTAAGGGTTGTAGAAAAGGCAATTTAAAGAAACTCGTCAATGGGGGCCGGGGATTTAGCTCAGAGGCATAAACGCCTGCCTTGCAAGCAGGCAGTCGTGAGTTCGATCCCTGGTACCGATAAAAAAAACAAAAACAAAAAACAAAAACAAGAAACTCGTCAATGGTGGAGTTAGATCTTCAACACCTTATGTGGTTAGCTCCCCAGCTTCTGAATGCCATCAAGGAGCCACTTTGAGGTAAGAAAATTTAAATTCCCAGTAGCTCCATCTTACGGGATAGCACGGCATTTTTCACTGGAAAACGTGACATATGGGGCCAGGCGAGTTTCCCTTTTCTGAGTTTTTGTGCACATGGAAGGCCTAGCTTTGCAGATTGTGCAGTACAGTTTTCCCACAGCCAAGAGGAGACCACTTACATCATAAACTTGGAAGACGTGTGTTAGTTACAAGCTTCCTGGCAGATGAAATATTATAGTTGTAATAAATCATAAAGCTGTCTTCCTTAAGTTCCTAACATCCATCCTCCTCCCGTCTACCCACCCTCACCCGGCTCTCTGACCAGAGTGGCTGACTTCTCACCTCCACAAGACAAACTTCAGGTTTTCGGCATCCTGCTGGAGGTTAGCCATGAAGAACCTGAAAAATGGAAGGCTGGGAGAAGAGTGAGGTCATGATAGCGATTTTTCTGTTTTACCCTCTTAAAGAAGTCAACCTCTGTGACTTTCTCTCCCTATTCTTCTGCTCCCCTGTTGTAATTTACCTATTTGTCTCTGTGACACTGACTAATAAGAGTATCTGAAGAGTGTTCATCTTAGAGCCCACACTAACAAATTTATAAGTAATCTCATTGCAAATAATGTTCTTGATCTTCCATTTGAAGGTGTTTCCTAGTTTTTATTGACACAAGAACACACCTCACTCATGTACAAGCACCAAGTCTCCCTCCTCGCGGCTCGGGCTCCACGCTCAGGGCTTCTGTGTCACTGATATGTATGTGGCTCCCTGAGGGGACGAAAGACACGAAGAACCGTACAGAAAAACATTTATAGGGTCTGGAATCCTCTCAGAAAATCTGCCACATGTGCTTATGTTTTCTTCAACCCAGAGAGAAAAATATTCTTTTTTTTTTTTTTTTTTGGTACTGGGAATCGAACTCATGACCTCACGCTTGCCAGGCAGGCGCTTAAGCCACTGAGCTAAATCCCCAACCTGAAAAAAATATTCTTACACATTTCCATTCTCTGAAAAAGTCACTCCCTATTACACAACAACAAAAATATTGATCTGTAGTTTATTTCAATAGCTTAGTTCTCAAAATATAAATGTCAAATCATATAAAAACTATAAAATATGAGTCTTATATCCGAATCTCCTACCTCTGTTTTCATTGTCTTTTAAAATAATTTTTATTTTCCCCTGTGCATATATATCAAGAGATAGTTAAAATATTCAAGTATTTATATAACTATCTGAAAATATCCAAATTATTCTAAAGTATACTTTAGATTCTTGATTTATTATTTTAAACAATGTGTTTTGTTTTAATTCTCAACATTCAATTAGCAATTTAATGAAATCACATTTCCTTTTATCATGCTTTAAATAGAAAAAGATACACAATTGCTTTTATGTTTTCATGATTTCTATAATCTATCTTCCTTTGTTTATTTAAAACCAAGTCCTCTTTGTTCTAGCCAAAGGTTGATTACAAAAACTGAAGACTGATAGTATCACTTATAGTATGGCATACAATACAGGAGAATGAAGTATTGTAAAGGAAAAATACACACACAAGAGGAAACTAAATTTATGCTACCAAATATGCATTAAAGGCCTAATTAATTCTCCTGTCAGAATATCAGTTGCTTAAAATATTGTCAAATGAGTGTGTTTCTTTCTTCATCTTAAACTGTATATGTAGCTATATATACTTTATGTGGGATGAAATTTTAAAAATTATACTAATCTATGCATTATATACAAATATTACTTTTGCTATTGTTTCAATGAATGTATTAGTCCTCGGAAAAACCAATAATGAGACTGAACTGATGGCTTTCAGGAGGTAACCTTGGTAACAGTTTGGCTTGGTTTCCATGGTTATAAAGAGTACAACTGGGAGGCTCAAAAAAATCATAATTTTCTGTGATTGGTAAATTCTCAAAAATGATGATTGGGAAAGTGACAGAGGATTTTAAAAAGGAAAAGGATTTTCCTCGTGCATAGAGAGACTT
The DNA here is from genome assembly GCA_004027295.1 of Dolichotis patagonum. Classification (NCBI taxonomy): domain Eukaryota; kingdom Metazoa; phylum Chordata; class Mammalia; order Rodentia; family Caviidae; genus Dolichotis; species Dolichotis patagonum. The sequence continues at coordinate 612,149 of PVJX010000014.1, read as the reverse complement.
TAAGTGTAATAAATTTTATTGATTGTTGGACACAAGACAGGTCATTGAAATTTATTGAAATCTTCCCTTGTTCCTTCATTAGAAATTGGGTGCGATATCTCAATTTATAACAGCATGACTCTTCAGACCAAAATCCATGCTCCTGATTAACTAAACAAAGTGCATATATTAGATTGTTTATAACGTACTCCTAAAATTAGCTTTAAAATCTATTAGTTGGCTTAAAATGTGACCAAACCAAAAATAAATAAATTTTTTGATGTAGCTGTATGTTTTGTGGAATTTGTAGGAGGGAAACATGATAAAGTGGAAAATGTAGGGAGAAGACATTAATAATTCTACAGTCAGGTGACCTCTATATTTCGTTAGCTTAAAAATATCGCTTGTTTGCTACTTGCTTTTCTTGTCACTATCAGAACTAACTATCAAAAGTAACACAGAATGTAAATAACTACCTAAGCTACTGGTCAGAATCTGAAGACCTACATAAGCCAGTGATGGTGAATTGTTTAGAGGCCGAGTGCCAAAACTACAACCCCAAATTTGTTTATCACAAAGTGTCAGCATTGCAAATAAACCTGAATACTGAAGTTTTCATTTAGAAAAAAACAACTCGTACAACTGGCTTTCACATGGACAGAGAGGCTCTGTGGGCTCACTGCAGCATGGGGTGCTATAGTTGTGCCACCACTGACTTAAACTGTCTACCTCAGCCATCTAGATATTCCTTGTCTTACGATGGATAAAACTCATCACAAGTTGAAAGTATCATACGTTGAAAATAATTTAACCCCTAACCCTACCAAACACCATGACTTAGCAGCACAGCAGAGCATTGGCTGTTCATCCCCACAATCACATGGTCGAGAAGAGCTGCAATGTCTCCCAGTGGTTTGCTGCTATGGCCAAGCACTTCAAATGAGTACAACATATATCGTGATCCAGGAAAAATCATATTGAATCTTATTTCTTAAAAAATCTGTTAGATGCTTATCATTTTCACTTTGTCAATGCTTTAAAAATCACCAATTAAACTTTCATAAGTTGGAAAGACCTATAACACATGAATTTAGGGATCTATTTTTGTGTCTAGTTCTATGAGTTTAAAATGTTTTTCCCAGATATGAAATAAACTAAAGAGATCAGAAAAAAGGGAAACTTGGCACAAAGCTCTACAAGGTTAACCCCTCCCTTGTGTAATTGTCTCAGAAGAGGGAAGAAAACAGTAAAAGAAAAACCAAGGACTCTTCATGTAGAATTTTCCAGAAGGAAGGATGTTTCCAGACAGTTCATGAAACAAAGCTTTTCACCTGCAAAGCAGTTGAAAACAAAGAATTACAAAACACACCACAAATCCTCTCAGAAGGAAAAGAGGTGAGCTAGATGAAAATTAACAGCTGTGTGATTAAGCACCCTACAAACAGTTGCTAGCATACAAGAAACAGAGAGAGAAAAAAAGGAAAACTCCTTTACATAAGAGTTACAAAGCAATTTACCACTTATATCACAGTAAACTTCTTAAGTTTAAGGGATAAAGACTTCTTCTGCCATATAAGCAAGGAAAGCAAGATATTTGTGAAGTGGAAAATGCCTGTTGTCTTCAGAAATCCATATAAATACTCAAAGACAATAGGAGGAGAGTCTAAAGGAAATGAGTGTGATCTAGGAAATATTATACCCAGGCAACGTGTGCAGCAAGTATGACAGTAACAAAACTTTCTGATCTGATGAGCCTGAATTAAGGAAATATGAGCTGATGAGCCCTTCTGAAAGATAAAACTTTTATTATATTCCATGATGTTTGATCTATGAAAAATGCTATATTAAGTATTGAAATTTTTATAGATTCCGTAGGCCTTAGAGAGATGTCATTAATACACATGGCTATAAAAAATAACTTTAGAAATAACAAACATACTCAATATATACAGTTAGAGTCTACAAGAACAGAAATAGCATCTGTTCTAAACCAAAAGAGAAAAAATGAAAATCTTTATATTTTTAACAGCAGACAAAAATAACTATAAAAAGAGATATTATATATAAACAAAAACTGAAACTAATAGAAAGCAAAAGTGTAGTAAAAAAAAGATATTATCAGACTGGATTGGGTATCAATCCACTTCATATTGCTTTAGTGAAATACCTGAGGCTAGGGCATTATAAAGAAAAGAGGTTTATTTAGCTCACAGTTCTGGAATGTCAAGGGCAAAGCAATGACATCAGTTCGGCTCCAGGGAAGACATTGTGGCTCATGGCATCATGGGGTAGGTGTCACATGGGAGAGGAAGAGATCTTATTGTAAGACAAGAAACCAAAGAGACTCAAGGCTTATTCTTTCACAACAACTCTCTTGTGAGGACCCACAGATACTAAGTGACCTTAGTATCTCACTTTAGGCCCCACCAATTAACATTGCTTTACTGCATATCAAACTTCCAGCACATGAATATAGCCAAACCACAGCAAGTGCTTTTGAAAAATCAGGCATACTCATTTGCTTTTTTCATATTTTTGGACTCATAAGTTAAAAATTGGTATCATCACAAACTAGTCTAACAGTATCAGGACAATCAAGTTTACTCATATATTGGTTGAAGCTACCATGCTTGGTACGTATCTACCTTGAGAAACCTTTAGAACTGTTTTACAGTCTGTTTTAAGACACACATTAATTGATATTATTCCACATGTTTTTCAGTCAGTAATTATTTGAGCTCCCAGTTAGGATACAGGTACTGTTTAGATGCTGAGGATATATCAATGAATAATAGAGATAAAAATTCCTCCTTTTTAGGATCTCACATTCTTGAGAAAGAAGAGAGCCAATGCATAATAAACACAATAAATAAAGTAAGCATATAATGTATTAGACAGTGATAGCGCATAATTAAAGGAAGAAAAATTGAGTAGGATGAGAAGGATTATGGGAGGCCCTAAAAGGGCCAAAGAGTATGTTGTGTATGAGTATTAAATAAAGTGAATAGAAGACACTTCATTTAAGTGGTGGTTTTAAGGCAAAAATTTAAATGAGGGCATTAAACTAAAAATATCTCTCACACTAGCATTCTAGAGGATGCGAACAATGAGAGGAAAGGTCCAGAGTGAGAGTACTAGCATTGTTCAAAGGAGACGCATTTCTTAGCAATACCATTTATTTAGCCTGTAATGTTCTTTTTTACTGTTTAAAAAACAGTTTTAGCTTGTCTAGAAAATGGCGGATCAATAAGCCGCAAAGTAAAGAACCTCTCTGAGAGAAACAGCTCAGATGCTGGAATACAGCATCCTGGAGAAGACCAACGGGAAGGAGACGGATCCTCTCCACCCAGGAAGAAACTAAAGGGGGGGGGGCGGGTAAAAAAAGAAAAGAAAAACGTGGGTGGAAGGCTGCAGGCAGACGCGGTATCACAGGAGCCGGTCCCACGGTGTGTGAACACAGCTGGAATCCAAAGAGGCAAGGTAGCGGTAGCGCTGAAGTTGGGGGTTGGCAAACCCGAGGACTGTCACAGAGGGGGGCGGTGGAGCAGAGAACAGCACCAGCTGGCGTATCAAGTCTGAGAGTATGGGCAACTACTCTGAAGACAGTAAGATTCACTATGATATGCATTCTGGTTTGACTATCGCCCTCTTTTGAAGTCCTATAATGTTTCCAGTGTTTTGTTTTTATTGATTTCTTTCTGTACTGCTATGTTCAACTTTACTGTACCTAATTATATGGGCAATTCTATTGAAGATAACAAGAGACATCATGGTAACCATTGTAGATCACCTTGTATTGTGGTTTTAAATCATGTACTCTGTCCATCCTTTTGTTTTGAATGACCCCATTTTGGGTTTTTTTTTTTTCTCATTTGGTTTTATTCTTTTCAAAATAAAAATTTAAAAAAAATTTAGCACTTAGAAACAAGGGACAATGTCTCACACTTAAAGAAGTTCTTACAACACCAACATCAGTGAGGATTATTCATGTCTTCTTTACAAAATGTGCTCTTTATGTTATGTATACTTTATTTTTTTATTTTTTTTTTTATCGGTACCAGGGATCGAACTCACGACTGCCTGCTTGCAAGGCAGGCGCTTATGCCGCTGAGCTAAATCCCCAGCCCCGTTATGTATACTTTAAAGAACTTTTCATACATTATGTTTTGCATCGTAATGATTTGTTTAAAAAATATTTGTTAGTATATCTGCTTTTCACTTGTCCTGCTGCTTTATCATTCTTTCACTGAACATTTCATGAAATCAGATAATAGGTCAATACCTGTAGTAGTTTTTCTCCATTAAGCACTGACAACAAGAAAAGGAATACATACAAACTTCAGAAATATACCTTGCTTTTCGACCAAACTTGACCTTCCTACTCTATGAAACAGTATTCTATGTGGTGCATAAGACTCTTCTCACTCTTTTAACCACTATTTACCCAACCAGTCCTTCAACTGCAGTAATATTTTTTCAATGATTCAGTCTATAAATAGTATCAGAAGTAAACACTAAGCATACACTAGGAAGCCTAAATTAACTCTAATGTATCTTGTCTACTTATTTAATGTATATTTATTACAATAATTGCCTCAATTGCTTGGGAACTTCGCTCTGGGGAAATAGAACCTCAGGGATGCTTATTTTCAGAGTTGGAAATGTGAGGAAAGTGTACTGCAGAAAACAATTGGTGTGCTCTGGCTGACACTAAACTGCAGCTGCATTGGCCATGCATGATATGGCTGCTGTCAAGAAAAGCAGTTGTGTGCAGAGCACTGCTGGGCTGGCAGCTGCAGCTACTGAAGATCTTATTGCTGTATTTTGGTGATACGGTGTCTGAAGATGCAGACAGACAGAGGGAAATCTGACCACATGGAACAAGGCACAAGGTAAATATTATTTAAATAATGGTAGAAATAAACAAATTGCAAAAATGGTAAAAGAAGTTGTACTAGAGGTGTATTGTAGTCTCTGAAGATGAACGCTTTTCTTTTAATTCTTCATCTAGTTAATAGCTTTGATTCGTATTTTCTCTCTGTGTCTCCCATCTATCTTAATTCTCTCTGTGTCTCTTCTTTCCTTGCTTTCATCTTTATCAAATATGTATATAAACACATTCCCTGCTAGATATTTAAATAAATAATTTTAACATGCCATATTTCTGTAGTGTGCAGTTTTCTGCTTGTAATTTCTCTGTCCCTGTATTTCTGTATCTCTGGCTCTCTGTTGCTGACATTCATATATATGAATATACATAATATCTATATAGATGAGAACTGCTCACAATATTCTTTTTATAGTTGTTACATGGAAGTGCCATTAGAAACTAAAAAAAGTTTTAATTGTTCATAACATAGCATGTAAATACCAGAAGATAAAGAAACTATGGGAAAAAGATACTGTATATTAAAGAACACTACTCAACAACTAAGTCTTTCTTGAAGAAAATATGAAAAGAGCTTATATATACCAACTAAACTTTCACTTCTGCCTAGTGCTTCACAATCTTCTGAATATGGAATATCATTTATCCCATAGAATCTTTGTACATAGAACTCCAAATTTAATTCTTTTCTACATCATTTTGGTGAATGGGGACCTTTTATATATATTTCTTTTAGAACAAGATGCATGTCTCTCAATTTCAGGAAGATTCTACTGTGTATTCAGGAATCTTTTTTCTGGCTCTTTTAATTGGTGCTTTTGTTTTTTACACACAAAGAAAGAGAACAGACACCAAATGTATTTCTTATATCGACAAAGAAAGATAATCCAATTACTCTCCTCATTACTCAAGAACAACTGTCTCAAGTTATTACTTAGTTGTTTTAAAGTAACAGAGACAGGAACAATTTAATATGTACAGTATAAGTGAAATAATGCACTGCCAATTGAATGCCCTATTATTGATTCTAATTAGTTTTGCTTTTCAAAGAGAAGATGATTTGTGTCATCTTATTTTAAGGAGGTAGAAAATGTCTCACAATTTAAAAAAATAAAGACATTCTTGCATCTTATGTTGTGATACTCCATTGGGGTATGGCCCCAAGAGTGGAGCCCATGTCAGTACCTCTCAGTATGCTCATCAATGCTATAAACATGATGAAAAGTTAGTGTTTATCAAATAAATAAATTAATGAATATGAAAAGAGCAGGTTTAGGTAAGGTAATAAAGAAACGCATTGGGATACAAGGTTTATTCATCTGTGTAAATAAATGGCTAATGGAATAATTGAAGAAACCTCAGTTTACATTAAAATATTGAATGTTTCATGTTTAATAAGATAGCATTAAATCAAGTGACTCTAGAAAAAATGCTAATCATATTTCTCTATTTGTTTTCCTTAATTTGTATATTTATTTATATACCCTGTATTATTTCACAGTGGGATTTAGTGTAAGAAATTGTACAAGAATAAGACTTAATCATAGAAATACAGGCCTTAGGTGATATATGATTGGATTCTCAGGTAGATTTATAATTTAGCAGATCAAGCCTTGAGTGAAAGGTGCTATTCTATCACTGAAATATAATCCACTTACTCAGGATTTCCCATCGCTAGTAGTAATTTTGATACTCATCTATTCATAAAATATGCTGTAATTATTATATGAAACAGTATAATAGGAATAAATTAAAATAAATGTACAACAAGGCATATACAGCACTCAGATTATGATATAATTAAGATCTCTGAGTTCCACCTCCTCATAAATTAATATTTAGGAGCCCCCTAGTTAATTCTCTACTATTCTGAGCACGTGTGTGCATGATACATGGAGATGAAAAATCTCATGCAGCATTATTGGGAATGTAAATTGGTACAACTGTATTGTAAATCAACTTAGTGATAGTAAAGGAAGCTCTTCATACTCTATAAACCAATAATTTCATTTCTGGATATGCACATCACAGAACATCCCTAAATTTGCATAAGAAATACTGCCTTACATGAAACAATATAACTGCCCAGTAAAATGACAAACACTTAAGTTTATTATTTATATAAAATGGAATAGCATGCAGTGTTTGAAAATAAATGTGATTTTATGCATTGTTTTATGTTTTTAAGAAACATAAACTTAAGTGAATAAAATGTGTTTTAGAATTTCACCCAAAATACCACTATAGAAATCAGGAAAAATAATTAATTCTCTTTCACTTCATATATATTTGCAAATATATGTAAATGAATGTTCATAAATATATATGTGCATATATATGCATATAATTTTATGATCACACAATTTGTATAGTAGAAGCAGAGGTACAAAACCCATCAACCTTGAGAAGTATACCTAAGTCTAGCTCTTCCAATCCTCGTTCTGCTCCTGGTCTATAGGCTTAGACCTTACTCCATCACCACATATTTCCCAGCATGTTATTTGGAGCATGCTGCTCAGTTTTTGTTTGTTGGTTGGTTGGTTGGTTGGTTGCTTGGTTGGCTTGGTTGGTTTTGAAATAGGCAGCATTTCTTTTCTATTATTATGTAGATTTAAGTAAACTGATAGTCTCTCCCCTACTACTGAAAGTCTATTTTGAAAATCTCTGTGCCATGAAAACGTAACTCATATATCTAACCATAAAGTAAAGGGTAAAATTTGGCAGAATGATAAAATAATGAAGGAACAGCTGGATTATGTCCTGTAAAAAAATACCATTGGTGGAGAGTAATTGTTAAGGAAATGTGTTGCAATTTGTTTCCATTACCTTTTGCCTAGAACTGAGAATAAGTACAGTCAAGAAGCACCATTTTTTTTTTTTTTGAGACAGAGTATCCCTAGGTACTTTAGGCTGGCCTTGAACTCACTGCAATCTTCCTATCAGCACTGTGACCACAGGCTCGTGGCACAGGTCAAAGACAGGAAAGAGAATATCTTGAATAGACATTTAGGTAGCTCAGTAGACCACAGGGTAGGAAGAGAAAGGTGGTCTATGGGGAATTTCCTGGGAATGGGAAACACTATTGGCCTTCAGTTTTCTAAAATTCAAGTTTCTTGTTTTTGTACTGCAGTCCCATTGTGAGATTTTTAAGTTTTGAATCATGCCAAGTGTATCATGCCTACCTTATACAGATTCAATTTCATAGATTGGAAGGAAGCAACTAGGAAAACCTCAGTCTGGTGACAAACCAAGCAAAGCCCCTCAAAAAGTCGCATTGCAGACCTGAGCAAATGGTGCGGCCATTTTAAGTAATCATGGCAGCCATAGTTCTGTGGAGGCAGCCGGTAGTACATGGTGAGCGCTGACTACTATGAAGGTGATGTGGGACTGCACTGGTGACAGCAGTGGGACAGAAGATGCAGCTGGTTTGTGCAGCGTGGAACAGCATCACCTAGCTATCTGGTTACACAGGATTAGGAAGCTTGAGACATTCGCGAGCTTCGTGAAGGAGGGTCTCTGAACCTCTTTTCGAGAAAGCCTAAAAAGAATAGACAGAAGGAAGACCTCAGGTGCGCACAGGCTAACCCTGTAAAAAAACAAAAGTAAAAAGCAGTGTTGGTCTGTAGCAGAGCAGAAAGAAAGAATGCACAAGAGAAAGAACATGCAACAACAACTAACCGTGTTATTCCTGGATGGCCTGGAAAGTCTCTGTTGCAAATTAAATAGTTGAAGATCCTGCCTGTCATTCATATGGCCACATGCATATAGGAGTGGCCTGCCTTAAAGATGTCAAATGTTTAATTTGCTCAGATTTTTATTTTCATGTCAAAGTTGGTAGGTGCTCTCCAGTACTGGCAAAACAAAGTTGTTATGAGGACAACTTAAAATATCTTCTATGATAGACAAGTCATTTAATTGCTTTGTATTGAACTTTTTGCAAATGCCCATGGAAAATATTAAGGAACTTAATTTAAAAATACAAATTGTGTGTTTATATCTTTTTTACAAAATGATGACTTCAATGATGGTGGCTCAAACTTAAAAATCTCTCTTTGCCACGTAAGATAAATACAAGCTTTTGACAATTTACAGGAGGTTGAATTTAGTTTTTCTTTGCTAGACTTCCTGAGATCACTTAACTATTTCTACAAGTAGACAGTATTGCTGAAAACACAACATGGCCTGCAAGTTCAATGTCTCCAAAAGCCATGGAGGGCAAGTGACAAAGTTAGCAAAATTTCCATTGGTAACTACCTTTGAAAATTCCAGAGGTCTAGTCAAGGTTATGGTGATTTTTTTTTTTTTTTTTTTTACTATTCAATGCAGTTAAATACCTGTACATTTTTATAATGTTCAGGAGGTAATTGAATATTTATTTCTTCCTTCTTCTGATTAATCAAATTAAATTTTAAAATGAAAATAAAAGTTTATTATATGGGAGATGAGTAGGAAATACATTTGCTTTGGGGGGGTGTTTCAATAGAAAATAAGAATAGCTATGTTCAAGCATTTCCAACATGTAAAGAAATGTATTTTCAACTGTGACAATCTTACATATTACAGAATTTTTTTTAAAGCAGAGATTCTGGCACAGAAGACTATTAGAAATTAAAAATAAACTATTTTCAATGTAAGGGTGAATACAAATATGTGTATTCTAAGACATATAAAATAACTGAGTGCAACTAAGACCCTTGCCATGAATATTACTTGGTTTCCTTTCTGGCTTATGCTATTTTTAACTAGTTTCCTCATAGTGTTTACCTCTGGCCATAACTTCATCTCCCCCTGTTGTCCAAACAGATAAAACCAAGCACTCTGGAAACAGTGAGCACTCCTTCCCTCTGTTACTTGTAAGCTGACGTGAGACAAGCAGACACCTTCTGAAGTTCTATGCATGCTGTTTTCTCTCCTTGCTGCAACGAGAAAAGCCTTGCTTTTATCCTGGTTGCCTTTTAAGAAGCAGCGCAAACATCTTCATGGCCTCTAAAGGTAAGAAAAAGTATACCCAGCTAATACATTTTGCCTTAAACCATGACTAGAAGTATACTGTGTGGAGTTATAATCAGTGATATTAATATTTTAAAAACTTTCATTTATTTCTTTTGAACGTTAGAATTTTAACTCCAAGGGGAATATTGCATTGATAAGCACACACACACACACACACACACTCTTTATCTGAGAGAATGTAAAAGTTCAGATATAAAAAAAAATGTTTTAGTTGTCATGGACGTAAGCCTCAATAACAAAAGCTGCACAGCAAAATAAGAATGGTAATATTTAATGTCAAACACAAGGACAAGACAAAATTACAAGCTTAAAGGGCTCCAAAGAAAAATTGTCATGTATAAATTTGAAAGTGTTAAAGAATAATTCAGATATCTTAATTTCTCATCTGTTGTTCAAAATGTGCTACATATCAAAATATTGTAAATAATACGATACATGTTAATGTTAGCCCTTAAATTTTAAGGATTAGAAATAAATGTTTCTGGGAGATAAATTAAAAATCTTTCAGGAACATTTGACAATGCATTAAATATAAGAACTTAAACAAAATATCTATTTAACCAAGTAGAACAATTAGATAGTTGAAGGGAGACAGATTTGGTAAGTTTTTCCTCATGTCTCTAACACTTTAGAAATATCATTACTGCTGTATTTTCACTAAAAATTACTTGTGAAACTTGCATAAAAAACTATAACATGTTGCTATCCCATCATCAGAAAAACGGTGTAATGAAAACTTTAGCATAAAATTAATGATTTGTATAATTAGCAGAAACTTCTTAATCTAATTATAATAGGATGAGTTCACAAATTTATAATATCCTAAATTGAATCAATGAACCACTCAAAGAAGTGTGTGTACTTACTTCATTTATCAAAACCCAATTTAAACACTAAATATTAAACAAATGTGGTAATCTATTTATTTTTCAACATTAAAAAGTAGCCAAGTCTCTGAGAATCACTGGGAAAGTTTACATATTTAATATACATCAGAAATAACAAAATCATGAACTTTAATATGTTTATATATTATGTTTGATGATAAACAAAAATCTTGACAAGTTATTTTCTTTCATTTAACTGACACTAACACTTAGTCCAAAATGTCTCATCACTTTATAAAATAAGAGTTACAGGAACACAGTAGCCTGCAAGGTAAAGACTTGCAGAGTGTATAAAATATTTATAAGCTACTTATACATTTTTAAAAGAGCAGATAGAAATTCAAAGCCAGATAGAAATTCAAAGGAGTTTCTTCTTCATCTGGTGGTCTGGGTCTTTGAAGAAACTTGTGACTAGAAAGCAATATTATGATCAAACTATGATTAATCTACCAAAAAGGCAGTGATATTCAGTAATGATAAGGACTAAACTTAGAGACAAAACTTTTGCTGGAAAATTAACACTTCTTCTGAGATCTACTCACAATACATGCACCGTGAATAGAATAATTGTGACAGATCCCATGCTACTTAAAAAAATTGCAGTGGCAGTACAGCTACATTTGGAATTAGCACTCTTGTTTGAGTAGACAAGTCAAATTATCATCATTATTTACCTAAAACATTTTTAGGATAGTTTTCAAGTACATTCAAAGATATCACTTACAACTTTATGATGTTATTTGCCCACGAATCTGTACTATCAATTAACATCTTCCCAGATTTAAAAAGTACAATAAAGTCCCCCTCACACAAACAAACTTTCATGAACTGTGTATCACGGTTGAAGATAAACCATTGCACCTATTGTTAATGATATATGTGCCACTCCAATCCTACTATATGTTTAACGAATGTATTTAGTCAAAGTTTTGTGTATCTATTATAAATTTCCTCTTTGTGCTAATCTAGCCCCAGGTTATTGGTGTCTGCTATTAATGTGTCTTTAGAACAGTTTGAAATAAAGTCAAACATCATATGCTAGCACTGTAACCAATCATGTACTGCAAGTACTATGGCGATTTCATGTGATGTGCACCAAAAGACGTATGTATGCCTAAGTCATTACTTTAGTCAAATTCTTTAACTGTTTCTCAAGTTGCTAACAGTAGTCTTCCACATTGCTTTTTCTCTGAATTAAGGATCCAATGATGCTAGCAGTGAGTATTAAAAATAAAAGGCCCAGAAGTAACGCAGCAGATAATCTATCATTTAAATTTAGAATTGACAAATAGCCTAAGTGTAAATATGTGTTGAGATTTTTATTGTCTTGCAGATACACAGAACCGAAAAGGTAAAAGCCTACGTCATTTTCTTCCTGGAATTCCAGACCCAGACCAAAACCGAATCATCCCTTCTTTTAATCCAGGCAACCAAATATGGCAGCCAGGATCCCATCCACCAAGCAGCTTCCTGCCAACTGCCAGTGTGCCCTCTGGTCTAGAATACTTAAGCCAGGTGCTTATACCTTTTTATTTCTATAATTCCTTTTCCTTAAAATTAATACAAGCTTAGTTTCTTGTTTTTCAGTCAATATTGAAAGACTTCGATAATTTAGTGAACCAAGAAAGGCTTTATAAATCATGAAATTATAAACTATTTTATTCAGGAAGAATCTGTTTTATTTTACTGCTAACTTTATCTTCTTCGTTTACTTGATAGAGTGACAAAACTAATATTTTTATAGAGCTATTTAGCACATTTATCTACCTTCTGTTCTCTGTTCAGGTGTTGGCAAACTTATCCTCAAGGAATTGTCTAATATGTCATAGCCACCTACAGCTATTTAGTTAAAAGGATATTTATTGAATACTTGCTGTACTCAAGGCATATAAAAAGCATGAAACATAGCCTCTCTCACCCAAAATTTTTGCAACCTAATTGTCAAAATAAAAGATGTTCATTAGAAGTGAAAGGATTTATACAAAGGCCAGGTTGCTATATGCAGTGGCAGACATCTGCAATCTCAACTTCTTGGAAGACACAGATCAGAGGATCACAAGTTCACAAATTGGTTATTAGCCTAGGCAACTTAGTAAGACCCTATCACAAGCTAAAAATTTTAAAATGGCTCAAGATATAGCTCCAAATGCTAGAGCACTTGCTTAGCATGTGAGAGGCCAAAGTTTAATCCCTCTCTCCCCTGCAAAAGATGTAACTCAAATAAGTACACAGTTCTAACATATGCAGGTGTATAGAGACAAAGAAGATTGTTAAAACCCTAAACACTCAAGAAGACTCATGCAGTGAGCTGAGAGTTCAACCAAATCTCCAAAAGAAGATGAAAATCCAAGGGAAAGCAAGTTACCAACTTACCATTATTGTCTTCTATTACTAGTGCATCTCCAGGTCAATTTTCTTGAAAGATAGTTTCCATCAGGTGTGGTCACTGTGCTAGCCATTGCAGAATAGGCAGTAATTCAAGTCTTATAATAATTCAGTTAACAAAGATCATCATCTGAATTATATCACAAATATACAGCAGTTGCAATATATACATATATATGTTTTTGTATTTTATTCTACAAAGATTAGAAGTGCACTTACACTAATATTGAGATGTCAGTACATCTGCTGCAATTTTCAGCGTGTTTGGCATTCTTTCAAACTATAAAGTCTATCTCCTTTATCAAAATCAAATCTCTGTGTTAATTCCCTTAAGGTACAAGAGATTTCTGTTATGCCTGATAGGGTTTAAGCTGCATGCAGCATATGTTCCTGGGAAAATGTTTATAATTGCAGATGCCTTCTCCAGAAACCCACTGGCAGACAAATGTACTTTAGAGACCAGAGTGCTCAGGGAGATATGTAAAAGAGCTGGAAACGCTAACCTACCAGCTTCCATCTGCAGGAAGGATCAGCTGTAATCGCTGACTAGAGTTGATTAACTGCTGCAAGCTGTTTGGGAACGTTGTCAGACAAGGTTTTGCCAAGTATAAAAGTGATATTCCAGTGCCAGAGGGCTGAGGTTTGATGATCACATATGGTCATCACATATTCTCCTTCCATCCATGAGTGACGACACGCCCGGAGCCAGATGCTTGACGTGAATACATTTTTTAAATATTCAATAAATAGAAATCTGAGCACAATGGAGTCAATGCAAAATTTAGCACATTTTTCAAAAGCACACCTCCCTGAATCTTCTTCAGAAAACAAAATATGCCACAAATTGCTGAAAATTTTCCTTCTAAAGGGAACAACTTACTTTACATTAAAAGAACATTTATTTACCTTGAAGCAGTGCACATATAAAAGAATGAATGAGCATTTCACAAGTATTATGCCATGAGCCTTTACATGAATTTTTAGTGTTAATTTTGAACTAAAAATTAAATGAAATAATGAATATTTGGAAATAGGAAATTCTTCAGTAAATACACAGAAAATCATACAGTAAAAACCTTCTTACATTTGCAATTGCTTAAAATTTTACATTATTATGAAGGAAGTCAATCCAATCACTGTTGAAAAAACTACTTTCATAAACAATTTGAAAATGTATACATCTATAATGCTAGTTAAAGCTAAGGATAAACAATAAATTCTTTGTAGATTGGATTTACATATTCATAACAGTTAATAACATTTTATATTATAACATGAAGCTAGAAAACTAATTAGAATAACTAATTATAATTAGTGATATTTATGCAATAATGAATCATTAAAATTTAGTCACCCATAGATATGAAAAGTTAAAGTCACATGTAAATATCCAAATTGTTTTGAAATACATATACAGTACTAATGGAATCAATGATACCTCTAAACCAGAATTTATTTTTTGAAAAAGGATTGTCAAGCTGTATGTCCAAGGCTGTCACTGTATTTTCATTTCTACAGCTTTCATGCTTAAGGAGTGACTTTACTTGCCCTGATACCTGAATATATAATTCAATCTGTTTAAATTTTCCATCAATTCCTAGTCCCTCAACCAATAGAAAAGAATGGAAGGGGTCCATTTGGACCATGGTTTATAAGTGGCTCAGGGCTACAAGAACAACAGAAATCAAGACCCTCAAGTCCAGTAGATTTACCCACAAAGAGAAATCAGGTCAAATCTTATTACAGAGTATGAGGTAAGTATTAAAGAAAAATAGGAAATAAAGGCATTCACATTTCATAGTGTCACTTAAGAATTATTTCATCTAATTCCTAAATTCAATGACTGTAAGTGACATGTCAATTTAGAAGTCATATCACACTACTTGGCAGCAATTCACATGCTTTATGACCTTGGTAAATTGCTTAATCTCTTTAGCACTGTTTCCTTACATGTAAAATTAATATCCATCACTCTGAATTTTTGCAAGGATTATTCAAGACATTGTGTTGTTGGTAAACTATTACAGAACATTAGAAAGGTATTCATTGTTGAGAGTAGATCAATTAGTAATCCAAAGTTTTAAGATGAACATTTGTTCTGTAACACCAATCTTCAAAGTTTCTAAACTCAAATATGTTAGTCTTGACACCTTATTTCTCCACTTGTAAGTTACTTCTATAGAGATGCACTGCTGCAAAACCATGTGTATCTTCTGTGAGGCTCAGCTCCTCTTTACTCACAGCCCTCTATTTCTTCAAAAGAAATAATGCCATACACTATAAAAGACTTATTCTAATTTTTTAAAAAGTGTTTTGTCATAACTGTTAATATAGATTCAGCATATCCCAGATCAAATATCTGAAAACTTTGAAACATAATCTGAAAAAGTGATGACATGTAGTCTATTATTAATGCTAACATTTAAAAAAGAGAAAGTAACACTGGTCTTACCCTTATATCAATATATTCAAGGAGAATAAAGGAAATAATGTAGCTTCACATTTTCTGTGTTTGCAGTGTTCTACCAGTATCAAATTTTAGCAATGATTTGCTTGGTTTAACAATTCTGGTGAGTTTATGAATATAAAGAAAGAATACAGTGAATGAAATTTTAAGGTAAAATAAAAAGTGAAATTAGAAATATTAACAGTTACAGTAGTGTTCAGGATTTTACTTTAGTGGATCTTTAAGTAGTAAAGATCAAATTTAAAATATACACAAAGGTATTCTTAGGACACATGCTTTATATTTCCTTTTAAAAGCTATTTCATTGCGTATTTTAACAGTCATTTTGGGTTATCTATAAACACTTAATCTCTGCAAATAAATTCTATTTCAATTACAGAAGATAAATATCACATACTCAGTGGCAGAACTCTTATTTTCTTTACACTGATATTTTGTAGGCATTTACAGACTTTCTTAGCCCAAAGGAACATATGACTGGGAAATACTTTTTAAATAAACTTTTTCACTTTAAGCAAAAATGTTTGATCATTGATAAGAATGAGTTACAGGCTTACAGACTGACTGAGTCCTTCATTTCTTTAAAACAGACTGACTGAGTTAGGGCATGTACCCTAAGGTGGTTAGACATTCATTGAAATTATTATTGCATTTCTTCATTTCTTTAAAATTAAATTGTGGGAAATTTTAAAACATCTTAGGCTTGTTTCCAAATTTTCCCCATTAACACACACAAAAAGCACAAAGTTAACTACTCTCATTCTTCTTGGCAATTCTACCTTGGAATTTTAAGAGTTAAGATACCGTTTTACTTGAGTAAAACACGTTTATCCTTGTTTTAGTCATAAGATGTAACTTGTTTCTACCAGTTTAGTAGAAAATGCGAGAATCATCTAATTTCATGTAGTGTTAGAAGTTGGTCAATGGTAATTTCTCCAAAGGTTGATGGCATGTTGGGATGTAATGCTTTTTATTTCCTGATGTTCTTTAACAGTTAGACCTGATAATTATACACCAGCAGGTGGAGCTTCTTGGAAGTAAGTACATTATATTCTGCATTTACTAAACTGTTGAAAATGTTTTAGTTTTCAGAAGTTTCCTTATAACTAACAATATTATAAATAATAATACTAAACATGTAGAGTAAAATAAGATAAAAAGAGCACTTATTTTTAAATAAAAGCTAAAAGTAAAATTATTAGTATGATTTAAATAAAATTAAAAATACAGACATATCTAAGTCTTTGGTGTTATTTCTGGCCAAATTCTAAAATTGTATTTGATCTTAAAATAACTAAAGGGACTTGATCATTCCCATATAAGCTACTATTTAAATTTCTTAACAGTTTCAGAAATCAAAGATGAGATTAAACAATAAAAACTCATCAAATCAAAATGCTTCTGTTTTGTCAGTGATTAAAGAGTGATTAAATATTGATATCATTTATCAATATACAAATTTATAAGAATGACTGATTTCAATTTACTTAGGTATTTTGTATTCATAATACAATACATTATTTCTAAATTGTGTCAAAATTTAAATATACAGTTGGATAGTATGCAGCTGCAGATATATTACCAGAAATTTTAGACAAAATCATTATCATGATTGTAAGTTGTACCAATCATTTGCATAATAATCAAAGAATTAGTTTTTAGTCATAGATTCTTCTTTACAGTACTGGTTCTTTATTTTTAAAATGACACATATTTTTATCATAATTCTGAATCAAAATAAATTGATTATATAGCTTTATTTGGAGAGTTTAATGGATTTTTATGGCTCAGTCCTCCAAACTTAAAGCATGAAGTAGATTTGTATATAATAATTAATCTCTTCCCTATTTTTACTGACAAACACCTCCCCTCCCCTTTACTTATTTAAAAGTGTTGATAGTAACCAATGCATCATTTTGTAAAATATTCTTTCTCTGTTAGTGATTCTTGGCACTGAGACCTCCAACAAATATGAGATTAAAAACAGCTTGGGACAAAGAATTTACTTTGCAGTAGAGGAAAGCATTTGTTTTAATCGTACGCTGTGTTCCACACTGCGTTCCTGCACCCTGAAAATCACAGACAACGCAGGTCGAGAGGTGATTACAGTAAACCGGCCCTTGAGATGTAACAGCTGCTGGTGTCCTTGTTACCTACAAGAGGTTAGTTACTGGCTCCCAGGGTCTTTTTATTTTTTAAGATCAGCAATTATTACTGTAAGACTTTTGCCTGGAGCTACGAGGCAATTAATTTTTGTTTGAATTTGTGTCTTGTGTTCTAATATCAGAACAGCTTGAGGATTTGGTGAGCCACTGAAATTTATTCCTTTCCTACCAAAAACTGTGACGGCTTTCTGTGATGCTAAATGACAAGGACAGCACGTGTATCACGTAAATGAGACACGTCCTCTTTAATCTTTGCATTAGCCATGTAATTGTAACGTCTGCGAGTTCCACAATTCAACAAAACTGCCTTTGGCTTCCCTAACAGTAGCAAGCCCGTACAATGGTAATGATGCTAAACTGCCCTAAAGTGTTCTCTTCATCAGGTGTCACTTAACATGGGATTTCCCATGGCATTTGTCCATTCATGACAAACTCCAGGTAGAGATTAGCAAAGGCAGTGTTAATATTCTAGAGACAGTAATAAATTATCTTAAGATAGATTTTCATCATTATTCAATAAACCTATTAAATAAGTCTCATGAGCATGAGTAATTAAGTCATTGAGTTGATATAGAACTTTTGCTTATTCTACTTACTTTGATATATCATCCCTTTGAGGTAGAAAGAGCTGATTTTACTCAATACATGTTGCAGTGAAGGCAACCAGAGGACATTCCTGGCCTATGACCACACATTCAGTAAACGCCACTGATGAAACTTGATCTAGTTGTCCCAACTGAACCCCAAGATTCTCCGTTGAACACCTGTGTATACATAATGTCCTTAGGACAATGACAAATATTAATATCAAAGGTGATTATCTGAGGAAGTTTCTAACAATATCTATTGAAGTTAATTCTCCAACTGTTTATAGACAAGCACTTGATTAAGTGATAAACTGACTCAAGGACTCAGTCAAAAAGCCTAAAAATTTTCATCTTCCTATTGAGCATATATGCAAGATTAATATACTCCAAGATAATATAATCAATAACAATGAATATACATCCTTTTTAAATTCTCATAATTAATATTTTACATCTACATCGTAGCCTAGTGTCATAAAAATACAAGATGCATCTTGATAGGCATTAATTTTTAAATTGTTCAAAATTAAACCAATTACCTTAGAAATCATCTCAGAATTAGTATGTGTTATTCTAAACAGTCAAGTAAACCCACCTCTGTTTATCCAGCTACACCACGGATGTGAACATAAGCCTGTGAGCTTAGTAAGAAAGTGAAAAGTTAGATGATAAAAAGCTGTTTCAGTTTAAAAGCAAACAATATTTTTTATTTGTGCCCACCCTGATTTACATTATAAATGATTTGACTTAGATTATATAAATATGTAAGTAATAGGATCAAATACTAAAGTTGTGACTAAAAATGGAAAAATGCAAACATCTGGTGTTAATACTTTAAAGGATGTGAACCAACAATCAAATCGGTGTTTGTTCAATAACTGAAACTCTGGTAAAAAAAAAAATAGCATTTTTAATTAAATACAAAGAATCTGAAGGTTTACCTTCTGAAGAGGAAAAACAAAGATGAACATTGAATAATTGGTAAAAGCGGCTTAAATAGATGGATGTACATTGTGACTATATCTCAGAGGACGTATTATGAGTCACCATTTGGAGATATCTATGTTTGACCAGTATGTATCTATACAGAGAATTTTTTCGTGTCTATGACAAAGATGTTATATAAATGTTGAAAAACCACTGCTTAATAATTATCAGAAGTAATACTTAGAATGATGTGTATAAATTCAATAGGGTGCTGTTTACAGGTAAATTTTCATTATAATGCATTTAAATGTAATAACTTTAGAAAATTTTGTTCTATTTTTATCTTTTTTTTTGCAGTTAGAAATACAAGCCCCTCCTGGCACTACAGTAGCTTATGTTGCACAGAAGTGGGACCCCTTTCAGCCTAAATTCACAATCCAAAATGCAAACAAAGAAGATCTTTTGAAAATTGTTGGTCCTTGTGCAACATGTGGCTGTTTTGGTGATGTGGATTTTGAGGTATTATTGACAAAACAAAGTTCTCATTTAGGTTCTGATTTTTTACAACATAATTCTAAATTCAGTCTCTACAAAATTCATAAAATATCCCTGAAATAAATTTAGAAAATTACAGTAAAATAATCTAGTAAACTTATTAGTTTGTGCCCTTAATATTAATTTATAATTCCAGCTGTTAAATTCAAGAATCAAAAAAATAATAACACCATAAATATACACCACCTTGGCTATGTTGTCTCTAACAGATACATTGGCAAAGATATCTATTGTAGATTACAAGTTTTATTCAAAGTAATTTTTAAAAAAATTAAAAGCAGTTATAGCTATCAAAAATGTTTTCTTGAAAATATATTTAGCTAACTACAATGGATAAAACTACTACAGTTTCTCACTTGAAATAGCAAATGTCTTGCTAATTTTAAAATTTAAGCCTTTGAAAACCAAACTTTTCATGTATATATAGTTTTGGCTTTTTCAGATAATCAGTATTTTCTGATTTCAAAAATAGTGCTACATAACGTTTCTGATGGTTTGAAGTAGGTGAATGACAAATACACACTATCAAAAGCAAATGTGTTTGTATAGTTTAGAAAGCATCAAATGATGTGTCTTATTTTCTGTACACTTGGTGATCACATAGCCTATGCTACATCTCATTTCAAAGGTACACCCATTAGAATATTACTGATTTTAAAAGCTTATATATGTAAGATTTGCTAAATTTGTTCTGTAAAAAAAATTCAGTTTTCTGTAATTAAATATTGAAATTAATAGTTGCATTCAATTTGTAATAATAATATAAAGTGTCTTAGCAGATTTCTCTAGACATACATTTTAGGGGACAGAGATAACCTAATTTAAAATGTACACTTGTATGTCATCCATTCATATATATATATATAAAATCTAGGACCTTCCATTGTCATGACTCCAGGGAAAACAATTCACACAGTATACATTACAAACTGTGCAATATGAATTCCAACTATTCCAAAAGAATTTGGCATAAAGAACAATATGAATAAGTAAAATTTAACCTGAAAAATTTCAGTATTTTTGGTAGTGAAATATCCTAAATCACTGTCTCTCATTTCTATTTTTTACACCACATTAAAAGTTAAAATTTATATTAAATAACTTTCATCATTCTAATGGAAAATGGGGTAAGGAAATGCTTAGTTAATAAAACTTAATTGTAGACTCTTGATTGATGTCAGATGGGTTGGAATTTCCTGTAGTGTTCATTAGCTCTGAAAGTTTTTTAATGTTAAAATAAGACTAAACTTAAGAATGACTTGAGTAATGTTTTTAGTACAACATAAAAATCCAATTCAACAATCTGTGATTTTTTAATGAGTTAATAATAATAAAAAATCAGTTGATATATACGTGAGACTGGAGACTTGTTTTAAAATCTAGATCCCAGGTAAAAGAATTCCTTCATGTTTAGACTGTATAACTGAACGGTGGACCTGCTGCCATCTTGTGGTACCTGGCCTTAAATATTTATTGTCATATTCTCAATCTACAAACAAGAAAGAAAAAATAAAAAGGTTTTATGGTGGATTAGAAAATGTCCACAAAATCAAAATTCCTGGAGAGTGAGCTGTACAGTTAAATTTACAAACTTATGCATAAAGGGATGAATAATACGGAATTGTTACTGAGTGACAATGAATAAAATAATTCATTTCTCTTGTGAGGTAAACATATCAAGAAACATAAAACCATCTCTTTTTACCTTCGAATTTCGTATCTCTTATTTCTATTTCAAAGGTGAAAACCATTGATGAAAAGCTCACAGTTGGGAAGATTTCAAAGTACTGGTCTGGATTCGTAAATAATGTTTTCACAAACGCTGACAACTTTGGAATCCATGTCCCTGCAGATCTGGATGTGACAGTGAAAGCAGCGATGATTGGGGCTTGTTTCCTCTTTGTAAGTCTGGCCTTAGTGAGTATGTGTCAGTTTTCTACTTCTCATCTGTCAGTTGCCACAGATGCAATCCCAGGGTGGACCTGACTTTTGCCCAACACAGTACGCTTCATGCATGGAGGGCCAGTGTAGGACCAATCTGTTTCTCTTCCTATGCTTCACAAGCCAGAATTTAGAAACCTACATTTCTCTCCCAATCACAGTGGCACATGCCTATAGTATCATCGCTCTGGTAAGCTGATTCAATAGGTTGGAAAATTGGGGTCCGGCTGGACAGTAGTAAATTAATGAAACTTCTCATTTTCTCAAAACCCGAGTTCTGCTTCCCTTTCCTTGTCAATGTAGGTTTGCAGAATGGTGACACTTTAACTATAAAATATGTGAACATGATTATTATGTGATTCATCTTGGGTAAAGATTTGGACTATTTCATTGCCTAACAATGAGCCAGATTATATGCAGAGTATGCAGAGTCCAGCTTTCTCATCCTTCCAGTCTGAAGACTGACACACTTGATGTCACAGATAGGTTAATAGCTTCCAGGTGCCAATATTACAGAACGTCCTGTTCTTTCTTTCCCATTTATAATTTTCTTCAAAACATCTTATGGTATCTAGAAACTGATGAAAAAAGTAAAAAACACTGTGTAAAAGCACTTGGTTAACCCTGATGCTAATTGACCCTCTGACATCTCCTTTTTAAAATACCATTTTCAATGCATTCACAAAAACTCATGTAATTATTAAATAAGCAAACGTTTTTCCTTATAGTTTACTCTTCAGGGTTCCAGGGTTTTAAGCCTTATGGTTATGTTGGTGTGTTTTGCTGTTGAACAAAATCAGTCCTGCTCACTGAGTCTCCTCTAAAGACACTGGAAAAACTAACTAAAAATAATGCCCTAATCATGTCACTGATGAACATTCAGAGTTCAGTACACAAATAGGACATTTACCTACTGGAATTATTTCTTCAGGGCTTTAGAAGAATTATTTTAACACCCTAATTCCCCCTCCTTGGTGGAATATAGAATTAAAATGTGTAGAGTACTGTGTTTTTACACTTAACATTTAGTAATTTGAAATCAATTTCCATTTTTCATTGATAAATAAAACCAATTCGAGTCACTCTTACCTATCACCTAATATTTGTTGTCTTTCTGAATGTCTCTTTGCACATGAAAGTTCTTTATTCCTTCCTCCTTACTCTTCCCATTGATTATTCTGCACTTCATCACCAACCTCTCCAAATACACACACACAGACACACACACACACCATTTGCCCAAAAAACTTCATTAGACCTTGCTGATTAATGCTCACATTTACTTTTCATATTAAAATTTACTCAGGCACAGTGGTGCATGCTTGTAATCCCAGCACTTGGGAGACTGAAAAAGGATGATCTCTGAGAATTAGAAGTCAACGTGACTACGTAGTGAGTTCAA
This sequence comes from Dolichotis patagonum, assembly GCA_004027295.1. Classification (NCBI taxonomy): domain Eukaryota; kingdom Metazoa; phylum Chordata; class Mammalia; order Rodentia; family Caviidae; genus Dolichotis; species Dolichotis patagonum. The sequence goes on along the minus strand of PVJX010000014.1, from coordinate 588,953 downwards.
GGCCAACTTGAGTTACTTATGGAGACCTTGTCTCAAAACACCCCAAAAGGAAATTATTAGAGGATGGGATTTAGTTCAGCAGCATAAGCTCATACCTGGAAAGTGGCAGGTCATGAGTTCAATCCCCAGTACAAAAAAATTGTTAGAAGTAGATAATCTATAATGTAACCTATTTACCTACTTTATGTAAGAGATTGATGCCAAATATATGTTTTCAAAAGTGGTACTATATTTTCTGTATCTTAAACCTTACTTTTCTTTAGTAAGTTTTAAGATTTACTAACTTCCCCAATATTTCTACATATAGATTCTCTTGAACATGTATTTTCTCTATTCTTTGTTCATAATTTTTGAAAGATTGACAAAATGAATATTTAATAAATGTTGATCTACATTCTGCTTAGAACCTAGCAGTGGTGTAATGTGAAATCTTATTCAAAGACAAAATCTCAGACACTGGCCCAGATGTATCAGAGCGAAAGAGTGAACGAGAGACCCCAGTGACACCTCCATGCCATATAGATCTGAAAAATATTGATCCAGATAACATCTTACTCTTTTGAAAGGATGATTTTTAAACTTCAGGGCCTAAAGGAGAAACATATACACTGAGAGTAGTTAATGACATACATACACTTCTTTCTTTTAAAAAACATATTAAAATGGCACTTTTTTGTCAATGTAATTTTGTAATAATTTCTCAGATGCATTTTCAAGAAAAATTACCTGCCTATGTACGCATATAAATTTCAGAGGTTGCTCTTTATTATAGCCTCCTATATTGATCTTGAATGTCTACAATCTAATTCTGCAGTTATGACTAATACTAATGGCCTGTTTTAGATAAGCTTTCCAGGTTACTAATACTGAGAAATTTTAACATGTGTCATAAACCTTGAAACTTTTCACTTTTTGTTTTATTGATGAGATATTACTGGAAAGCCACTGGGAAATATAATTACTTTATATAATCAAAGCTTACATGTCAGACTCTTGATCCTAATTGTTCCCTCTTTGTACATGCACTCATATTCAGTTTATTTATTTGTAGGATTTTATGTTCTTTGAACATTCACTAGCTGGATTATAACAAGCAAGATGACAAAAACAATAAAATATGCAGAACATATTTCAGTAAGTAAAAGGCAAGATTACATGATCTCTTTACCTTTGAAGATGTCCATATTTGATGCTATCTAATTCCTTTTCATTTTCTTCTAGACATCCCTTGGGCTCCGGATTTTATTTCTGATGGTTTGAGTATTTGTGGGGTTTTTTTTGCAATAAAAGTTAATTATAATATTTATTAAAACATAATCTAATGAGGCAATTATGTAGTTGTGAATGCATGATAGCTAAATACCCAATTATTGGCCTGAATGCAAGGTTTCTTTGAGAGATTACCATCCTTTCATTTTATTCTTTTGAAGTTACTGCAATGGTAAGCATGAAAGATGAGAACTAAGGCTTGTAGTATCACTGATGAAAATTCAATGTTTAGAAAAGACTTTGAAGTTTTTCTGCTGCTAAGGGTGGTTACTAATCAAAAGAACTGAATTTCTAAAGTATTTTTTTCAAAAACAGTCCCTTCTGAATTTCTTCGCTAATTTTCTTATTGTAGTGAGATGTTTTACTTTATATTCAAAAAGTTAAAGGTTGAGTAAATCATTTGTTTGTGAGGATTAATAGAGATTTTTTCAATTCATTCTAGTGGCAGAAAGCACAGTCATAGTCTATGAGTTAATTAATGTTTACACACATAGAAAAGCACATCTAAATAACCACATAAGCCAGAGACTTCAATAATCATACACACAGACTCCTAGATAGCAAACAGTAGTGTTACCTACCAATAATTTTATCTATTTGCAGAGAAATGTTAGGCAAGGTATCTAAGGCTCTGAAGATGAAAAACTGAAAATTCTAGTCCTTTAAAACAGGCAAACAAAAACTTGAATCCCTGAGACAAATATGGAATAAGAAAGCACATTAAATTAACTTAATTCTTTCTACTTAATGTTTTTGGAGTGCTCCAAGCTACTCTTCCCTAGTCATACACGTTTCCAAAGCTCACACAAGATGAAGATTACTTTGCATGACTAAGAATAATTATTCTCCTTTCAAAATTAGGTAAACTACTTCTTTTAGGCAAGCCATCATGTAGTAGTCACTTAGGTTTTACTTTAGAATTACACAAAAACTACCCAAATTTCCATTAAAATATGAAAGTGATTGAAGAAACTTCGGGCTATTCCCCACTTACAACAAGCAATGTATTCCAAGCCTGTTTATGAGTCAGCTGTTTGAAATTAGGAATTAATCATCTCCCAGAAATAACATTATGGGTGGTAATTATCTTACCCCAAGTAGTCCACAAGATCAATGTACTTCTGGGTTCTGATATAAGGGCCTTTGTTGCATAAGGTGGGACAGAACAGAGCCTCCTTCTTATTTTCTGGTACACTTTCCTAAACATTTTTTATTCCTATTTTATACCTTCACTTTTTCTAGTAGTAGCCCTGTTCATTGACATGCAGGGGACATGAATGACCCAAGTCAGTCAGAGGAGAACTTTTATGTGAGGCAAAATCCTTTAGGTATTAACAATGAAAAATAACCTTCTTACACAATAACACACAAGTTATTTCTGAGTCTTACTATGGATTCCTTCTGTGAACTGGTGTCACTTGCACACTGGAAGCAGTGCAGTCATCGAAAGGAATATAAACCCTGTGTGCAATAGATACCACATTGAGCCTGGCTTCACTCTTTCGGTCCTGCCACCTTAAACCTGTAGTGTTTCAGAATCCTCTCAGGATTCCCATACTATTTGTCATAAGGGGTGATTATAGGACAGTAAATGGAGCTCAGCATCTTTTCTCTTTTCAGTTAGTTTCTTTGAGATGAAATTTGATACTCATTTACAGCCATTTAAGAAGATGACGTTTTAAAGCAATGCTTATTTACTAATAAAATGGAGAAAAACTGTTGCTATATTCTGAGTTTTGGTTCCTTCCAAAATTCATGCTAAACTTAACTACCAGAGTAACAGAAGTAGGAATTCTATGATTGGTGTCATCATGGAGCTCTACTCTTGGGGGAAGATTTAATACCTTAAATAATACCTTTCACCCTTTCTGCTTTTCTACAATTCTTTCTTCAGAGGATACAGTACTTAAGGCAATATTTGGAAGTGGAGACCTGCTCCTGATCAGGTACCAATATGGCTGTGCCTTGATCTCGGACTTCCCAGCCTGCAGCAGTGAGAAATGTAGTTCTATTCTTTAGAAATTTCCCAGTCTTTGGTGTTTTGCTGTATAAGTCAAAAAAACCCAAAACAATAGCTAACTTTTCGTGAGAACTTAGTACATTCCAGACACTCCATTTCATGGAAACTCCCAATAGAATATAAAAGTGAAATAATAAGGGAAAATTAGGCAGCAGGTGAAAAAGTACTTGCAAACTATATTTCCTTCTCTTCACTCTAAACCCCTGCTCTACGTTCAAACTTTCTTCCTAGAGCTGATTTCATATCTATGATTGTCTTTTATTTTTTATTTCTAAAATGAAATATTCTTGTAAGCAATGCCACAACAACAGCAGCTAAGACTTCCACTGTATTAGTCAGCTTTGCCATTATCGGAAAAAGAAATACTTGACAGCCAGCTTTAAAGGTGAAGAGGTTTAATTTGGCTGACAGTTTTAGAGGTTTGCCTTAATGGCAGGAATATTGTGGTAGAAAGGCATGATAGAGCAAAGATATTCATTTCATGGCAGCTAGGAAGCAGCACACCTTGAAAGAGTCCCAGTGAGAAATATATTCCCCCAAGGCACATCCCAAATGACCCACCTCCAACTGGTCCCTACTTAGCTAATACCACATTGATCCACTGATGTGGATAGTGCCCCATGGGCAAATACTTTTCCAGGGTCTCTAATTCGCATCGAGTTGACAATATTAACTGACACAGTTCATCCCTTGGCAGTTTGACAGGTGTTTCACATCTTGTTAAACCATACTAGATCACCAAATACAATAACAAGGTCACAGTTCCACCTAACATGGTGTAACTATCCTGGCTACAACCAAAAATATGATGATGTCTTCCCAAAAGTCTCAACAGTTACAATATTGCTCAAAATTCTAAATCAAAATCTCCTCTGAGACTACTGACAAACTCAAAGCTGCATGACCTATGAAAACGAAAACTTGTTAAAAATTTCACATATCTAATGGCACAATATAAACATTCCTTTTCCTAAAGAGAGAAATGAGGGGATAAAAAAAGCAACCAATACAAGAGCAAAATCCAGCAGGGTAAAACATTAGGTCTTATACCTCCATATCCATTCAGGACACTCGTTGGTAGATATGAGTTCTGGAGGGTGTGGACCCCACTCATATGGCCTTGCCAGTAGCAATTCAAGCAGCCTGTCCCTTGCACTGTCTCTGCTGACAGCCTGAAGTTTCTCTCAGCATATGTCCCTTGTCCCAGGCACCTCTGAACTCCTAGGGTCTCCCTTGTACCTCTTACTTCATCCCTTTACCTTCACACATTTCCTTTTTGGGGATCACTACCTTTCCTTTGACCCTTTCTGTGTATGTGTGTGTGTGTGTGTGTGTGTGTGTGTGTGTGTGTACACACGTGCATTAGTTGAGATTGAACACAGGCCCTTTGTACTGAGTTATATCCGCAGCCCAATTTATTATTTTATTTTATTTTTTATTTTATTATTTTATTTTGTTTTACTTTGAGACAAGGTCTTTCTAAATTGCTTATTTTCCCAGATCAGGCTTGAATTTATGATCCTCCTGGGTCAGCCTCCCAGAGTGCTGAGACCAGTCACACACCAACACACTCCACTGATGCGTCAACTCTTGCATTCTGCTTGCATGTGTGATTAGCATTAAGTGAACAATGCCAAGTTCAACCTCCAGCATGAGCGGAAACCAGGCTCGCATGGGTTATGGCTCCAGTGACTTCCGAATTCCTGGAGGTCTGTGTGTGGTAAAACGAATCACAGTGAACCAATTTCTAAGTGACCCTGCTTGGGCTAGTGGTTAAACCTCTCTTCTCAGAGGAAGGGGTGACACCTTTGTTCCCTTGAGGCCTATTATGGTGGGATTTTGCTGATTTTTGAGATGCCCCCAAAGCACCTTTCTTCTTATTTCAGTTTGAAGTATTAGTTTCTTTTTAATGGTGTTATTCTCTTTAGCAACCTCACCTCTTCTAGCCCAAATATTTTGCATGCTTCTATCCTAGCTAAAATTTAAGTTTGTTCAATACTCTCTGATCTGTTTTTTTGCTCACAATTCTCACTATAAATCTAATTGAAAGCAGCCAGCAATTCCCATGCCAAAGCCTGAATGTTAGACCTTAAAATTTCCTCCACCAGATCAGTTAGTCTGCTGCCTTTAAATTTAGCCTCATACAAAGTTTTAGGACATGGACAACATGTTGACAACTTTTTAGCCACAGTGGAACATTGACACTTGTAGTCCATTTCCCAAAGCAGTCTTTGTTCCCATTAGGAATCTCATGAGCACAGGTTTAACTGTCTGCGTTCCTCTCAACCTTCTGGTTTTCTGAGCTACTACCAGAGTCACCCATCAAGCTTGGCTTACAGATCTCTAGGTTTTGTCCAGCACAATTTCCCAGAGATTTTCAATTTCCTTTTGTAGAACCAGTTCCAAATGTTTCTGAAAGGTATGGTCAAATTAGTCATCAAAATGATCCTAGTTCTCTGTTCTGCATTAGGTAAACTTCTCCACTGCTGTGACAAAATTCTTGACAGTCACAAGTTAAAGGAGAAGTAGTTTGATTTGTCTCATTTTTATAGGTTTCAGTTCATGGTTGGCTGGTTCCAAGGCAGTAGCCCTATGTGGGAAGGCACTGTAAAGCAGAACAGCTCATTTTGTGGCAGCGAAGAAGCCGAACACAGAAAGGAGCCAGCCTAAGATGCACCCTCCAAAGGCATAGCCCTGGACCCACCTCCAACTGGGTCCTTTGCTGAACCACACATTTATAAAGAAACATCAATGGCTTAATCTACTGACGAGTATAACACCCCTATGATCCTGTCACCCCTCCAGAAATCTTTTAATAGATCTGAGTTGATAATTAAGATTAACTTGAACATTCACTATGGAGCAAGAATGAGAAAAACAAAACAATATCTCTAAATTTTGTCATTGTAATATGACAACTGTTTTGGAGCTTTTAAAAATACTTCACTGAACTATCAGAACTATTCAACACACTTCTAGTGGAGAATCACTAAAGATACCAATTCTTATAACACTCATCCATAAATAAGTTGGTCCCATTTTAATAAAATTGCCTGAAGTGCTTTGCTCCCAAGATGGCAAATTAAAACACAGTAAGTTCAGTCTTTTATTTCCTTCTTTATTAAACATGAACTTAGCCTTTATGTGTCTTCTATGGTCCTCATTTCTCTTGTGTTCCACCAAACACAAATCCAAGAGACACTAGCAAGATCCTCTGACTTTCAGTGAAAAGCATAGACACAGGACAGTGTGGATTCTGTATGCATCTCCCTTGCCAGTGGTGCTCTTAGAACATAGGCGCTAACACTATTTAGTGTGAGATGTACTGGAAAAGATCGATGAGATCCAAACATTTCTCTTTCACTTATGTATTCTTTCATTCATTTAATGAACATTTGTTGACTAGGTCCTGTATGCCAGAAATATGATTCTTCCTCTTGTGGTGTAAACGGTCTAACTAAAGAAAAACTTTGTAATTCAATGACACAAACAAAAGTTAAATTTCAAACTTGAGATATACTTAACAGAGACAGATAAAGTCTAAGGTAGTTATAGTTGACCTATTCATGAAATGAGGAAATGGTGTTGGGTTAATATATTTAGAATAAATAGAAAGAGAAGGTAGTGTATTTCAATCCACAAAATTTCTGTGATGGAGAAGTGGAAAACTGACAATTTAAGTGACTTGATGAAAGCCAGTGACTAAAGTGATACAATGAGATACAATACAAAATGAGGATTAGTAGGACATCTAAATATTTCAGACTTTAACCTATTGACAAAACATTAAATTTTTAAGAGAGAGTTGATTAATTATAAATTTGAGAAGAAGGCTTGAGAGAATGCTTGTGAACAGTTAGTATGTTACTTTAATTGTTTAAGAAACAACAAATGAAAATCATGGAAACAGAGAGAAGTGAGCAGGATTAAGATACATGCACAGAGTGGTATCATTATTTGATGCAAGATTGAAAATGGAATTGCAAGGGAGGCAGATTTCCTAGCCTGTGTCATTTACTAACCAAGAAAACATTACAAGAGGATCTCATGTTAAGAGCAAGCATATGAGTGCAATATTAGACACCCTACATTTTAATACATTCACATCTTTTAAAAAATATATTAAATAGGCAGTCGAGCATCTTTCTACCTAGTATATTTCTAAACAGAGAGATAAGTTTATGTGAACTGCAATGGGCCCTATAGAGAACCAAATAATTTTTCAGTGTTTTAAGGATTCCTTATTCTTTGAATACATAAACAATGAATTATTGATTTGTCTATTTATATACGTTTGTGATGCTGAGGATGAAACTTATGCTAGACATTTTCCCACTGGCAGAACTACTTCCCTAGCCCACTGCTCATTTTTAAGTAACAAATACTTTATGTATTTATCATCTGCACATGACGCTTTCAAATATACATTGCAAAATGGCTAAATCCAGCTTATGAACGTATCCCACATACAAGTTTTTCTGATGATAGTGCTAGAATCTACTATCAGAAACTTTCAAAAATATAAAACACTTGTTAACTACAGTCACATGTTTTACAGTAGATCTCATAAATTTATTTTTATTCCTTTACTTTATATTTAATGGAACTCTTTCTAAGTACTAGACTTTATCATAGGCACTGGAACTATCATGTTCAGTGATTCATTGTTCCTAATCTAATCATTCTTTCAGCAATTATTTGTGGAGTGCACACAGTGTGCCATGTACTAATGTGAACATTAGGTCACAACTGTAAACAAAAACTATAGATATTTCCTTCAGGGGGTTTTATCTATATGATAAAGATAAATAATAAGGCAATAGAATAATATAATGTAATCGTATATGAGCAAAGTACTGATAAAGTAACTCACACTTGAACTGACTTTATTGCAGCCTCAAGCAAGAGAAAGCTGGGCTTGTGAGAATGTGCATAGTGTTTTGAGAACATGCATAGTGTTTAAGGCAAATGTGAAATTTATAAGCCAAAGTGTACACTTTGACAGACTTCAGCTCTGTAGACACATTTAATAGAATAAGGCTGTGGCTGTTTGGCTGACTATCAGAAATCTATTCATTGCACTGAAGTGTTGCAGATTATCCATTTTCAGAAACTTATTGAAAAAGATGTTGTTGGTTTTCTTTCAAAGGTATATATATTTTGTAAATAATCATTGATTGAATCAAGAAATGTAATTATTGCAATGAGTTATCAATCAGTTCTCTCGTAGGAGGGTAAGAGTTTTATATTACCAAACACATTAAGAAAAATAATGCAGAATAAAGAACTACAGAAAAACAGAGCTGTTTTACATTTCAGAATAAACCAAAACAAAGTAAGTAAACCAAATATAAAAAGTATTTGGGAAAAGAGTGTTCTAGGCCATTTAAAAAGCAAAGGAAAACTCTCCTAAGAGTATGCTAGGGAAGTTTGAGAAACACAGGAAGCTTGTGTGAAAATTATATGTATGGGGGAATATTCTACCCTCAGACACAACAGAATCAAAGGTATGGAGGTGAAAAACACAATAGTCAGCACCAAAAAGGTGGAGGCCTGTTGATATTTAAAAAACACCTAGGGATTAGGTTCCCTTCTTAAACAAGCAAACTGTACATTTGAAGCATATACCTTCCCACTGAGCTGGGCTGCTGTGTGCTAAACTGAACAGTGCTTCATAATCCAAATGATATGGTCTGTATTTAAGTGTTTATCTGTACCTCATCAAAGCATCCTCTGGAGGCTTTGTAAATTTGGAAACTGGCTTGAAAATTAGAAAGACAACAAGAACAAACCAGCAAGTATTGAGAGGGAGTGAAATTAAATGTCCTTCCCAATCTATAATATCTTCAAAGAAAGAAGCTAAAATGTATTAGATAAAACCAATCTGATATTTCCAATATCAGAGATTTTGATAGATGATTAAGAATCAGATTACATCCCAGAAAGAATATATAGCAGCTCACTCAAACCCTGACTCAAGTACTGATTTATGTACATACATTTGTAGGTTTGTTATACTTCATGAGCAAAATCAGAATAAGAAAAATTACATATCCTTTGATTATTGTCACAACTTAAATTTATTCCTTTTTTGTAGTTCTAAATCATAATCCCTTTAATTGATAAAAATAGGTGGGATTGAAGTTACTATTCATTATACTTTTATTTCTCAAATTAAACAATTCTTTTCTTTTCCGAAACTTGATTTCTATCCTTTCTTACTATATTTTGCTTTGGAATCTGTGGCTTGCTTCAGAAAAAAATCCTTTTTAATAAAAATTCTTAGAAAAATGCAAGTGGAATTTTAGTGTATTTTATGTTCTATGACAATTTTTATCATTAAAATCAAGTGAAGAGTGTATGTAATGATGTGTGATCCCTCTTGACTAGATTAGATGTAGATGTTACAGGTTTGAATAAAGTGAAATAGTTTTACAGTCTGAATATTTTTAAAGAAAAAATAAGTTGATTAACATCTTCTTAAAGCAGAAAAATGAAGTGGGGTTTTCTAACAAAGGCACTATTGTATGACTATCTGCCAAGTATTAGTATCATTATATTAATTACATTAAAATACATTTCCTGGAAAATTTCCATTTAATTGCAGATATCTGAATTTTAAACATCAGTTACAATAGGACTATAAAACATGATCACTACCAAAAGTTGATGTTTTCCTTGAAGCAAAACTACAATATAATGAAATTATGTTTCGTAAGCATAAAAAAGCTAGCATTAATTAACATCATGAAACTCCAGACTAGACTTGTTTCACACATTTCTCATCTAATTTTAATGTAACTGTTTTGGTTATATTTAAATAGACTTAAAACCTCACATGTTCATCGATGGGGCTTTGGGCAGGTTACTGGATTATGAGAGTCTGACACTTACCAATGAATTAGTCCACTGATGAGTTTTTTTATGAAACGTGATTTGTGAAGTGACACCTGGTTGGAAGGGGTGTGTCACTGGAGGTGTAACCTGGAAGGGTCTTGTCTTAGTCACTTTTCTCTCTTGTTGAGACAAAATACCAGATGCCCAAAGTTAAGGAAAAGGTTTATTTCTTACAGATTGGAGGTTTCAGTCCATACTCAGTTGGCTCCAAGGCAAAAATGACATTGCTGAGTGGCAGTGGTTCATGGTGGCTGCAAACAGCGCGCACAAACATCAAAACAGAAAGACACACCTTCTTCTTGCTGTTACACTATATGCTGGCTCCACCCTTAAGTTGGTGTAGCACTCACACCACCAATCTGAGCATTAGACAACAAACCAATCACAAATGCTAGATTCAGCTGCATCCAGGATTGCATGAGACTTGAGAGGGGCCATCTGACATAAATCCTAACAGGTCTGTCTCCCTCCTTCTGCCTTGATTCCCTCTCTCTGCATCTGGCCTGCCATGCCAGGAGCAGGGCTCCTCTGCTATACCCTGTTTCCATGCCGCCCTGCCTCAAAACCAGCCAAATATGGACTGAAACCTCTACAAACTGTGAGCCATAATAAAAATTTCAACTTTGTGGGTTGGGTATTTTGTCTTAGTGAGAAGAAAGTAAACAAGATAAAAATAAGTATGATAAGACCAAAAGTATGAAGGTAAAACAAGATCAAAATAATTAATATAAGACCAAAAGTATGAAGGCAAAAATTATTGTTCAAATGGTTATGTAGTTTGCCTGATTTTACAGAGGTTGCCAGTTTTTTATACACTTTCAAGCATAAGAATATAAGTGGGCAGGCAATGCCAGAGGGAAAAGAAATTTAAAATACCTAGAATGAGACTGTGAAGGCCTGGGTAAGAAGCATATCTTCCTTTGAAGAGGTTAGCATTCTTAAAAATACTATATACTATTCTAATTGGAAAAGCAACACATATCTAGTAATTTTAAATATTTCATCTTCTGACAGTGTATCCATACTATTTCCATGGAGGTCTTTGCAGTTGCTTTGGTAGCCCAAAAATTTCTCTTTGAAAAAAGCTTAAATTATATTGGAATAAACTTTTTCATACATAGTCAAAAAATTCAGAAAATATTTCTTGTTTTCTGTAAGTAATAAAGACTATTTTACCATTTCACTGTCCATTTAAAAATTAATTTTAGCATAACCAAATAATCAATAAATATAATATCAGGATTTTAGTACTTAGGTCATATTTCTGAGTTATTTTAAAATGTCTCATATATGTATGTTGAAGGGTAGCATCAGACATGCAAAGAAAAATATTAAACGGTTCTTACTTTTAACATAAGCAAGTTGTTTAAATTCCAGTGATGTGTTATATGTGCTTTTAATAAGTTTCTGTGGCAGCAAAATTTCACATTATGACCAGCCCTGCACAGGAGAGTCATGAAAATAAAATGTTCATTGAGTAATCACTTTTTTATCTCTGTAATTTAGGAAAGAAAATATGCTTATTTTATATGTAGGATGGTAAATATTTATGTCTTTTGCTTATCAATCAAGAAACAGACTATTTTTATCACTGCACACCTATGTATGAAACTTTAGTAATTACCCTTTTATTGAGTAGATATAATGCAATTTTAATTCAGTGCATGCGTATGTTATTATATTTCCATGGAAGGCAAGCAACATTGGTTTAACAAACAGCAAAGTAAAACCCGTTATAAACCAGATTCCCAAAGCTTGTTTAGTATTTGTAGCATAAGAACTACACAATCCTCACATAAAATCTAAAGTTGCATAAAACAATGCAGACAATCTTTTCACTTCATTCATTTGTATTTCAGGTCTTCATCACTAAACTGATATATACAGTGGAGTCAAAATCTCTTCCCAGTTTGATGATTTAAGTTCATCAAGAAAAACTGAGCAGGTCTGACTGTGAATATAAATACCCCACCATTTTTCAATAGACTTTCAAGGTAATAGTATTAAAAGAACAGAAAACCGGAGATCTGTTTCTGCCTGCTGAGCTCCACCACTGGAAGACCCTTTCTTCCATATGCCCAGTGCAGGTCAAGGGAGACAGACAGATCCACCTCTGCCTGCTGTACACTTCCACCAAAAGGCCACGTCCTGCAGGTGGCCAGCATGGGCAGAGAGAACCAGCAGATCGGCCTTCACTCTCAGGGAGCTGCCAACAGAAGGCACCTTCCTGCAGGCAGCCAGCAGGAGCAGGGACACACAAACAGGTAAGCCCTGTGCATCTGTAGGACACCACTGGAGGCCCTTGGTTACCTCAGGCAGCCATCACCCAATAGCAGAACCAGACAAACACACTCCTGTGTGTCTGCCACCATTGTGGGAGTCCCAGTGTAGATTCACAGGCTAAGAAGCAGCCCCATATTCCATGCACCCCTGATCATCAGCAAAGCTACAGTGTAGCTGCATAGGTCTGGAGAAGCCTGCTTCATGCCATGCCATTTCCCTGTAAATCTGGAATTAGAGGAACCCAGGTGCCTGTCTCATCCCTCTACACTGCCTAGGGGCAGCCAACACAAGAAGTGCCTGGGACCCCATCACCAGCTTTTTGGGAGGAACTCAGGAGAATGTCAAGATGAAGGAGCAAAAGGCAAACTGAGACCTCTAGCCCACACAGAATAAGCCTAAGAGATACAGTCATGGAAGCAAACAAGTCACACACCTGAAATCTGAGAGAATAGCTACTGAAGTAAGAAAACAACTTCATGAGATTGTAAAAGCAGTCAAATTAGAAATAATGTCTCAGGTAAAAGAAGAAATCACAAACATACTGAAAGAATTATTCAGAAGTTCTAAAGAAGACATAGACAAAAAATAGGAGCATAGGAAAAGGATGGGAACCTTGAATGAATGTAGAAAGGAATTATAATGTATGAAACAGATTCAAAGAGATGTGCAGGAATTTAAAATTTCAATCAAAAGCTGGCAAAACCACTTGAAAGAGACTGAAGATAAACTTTCAAACCTTGAAGATAGGATTACAGCTAGTGATTGTGAAAGGAAAAACTCCTAAAAATAACATGGAATCAAGAAATAACTCAAGGGCTACAAGGTGATGCAAAGAAGCATAATAAAGAATGATAGGCATAAGTGAAGAAGCAGGTGTCAACACACATGAAATTAAAAGGATGTTCACAGAAGTAATAGAAGAAAACTTCCCAAACATGAAATATGGATCTGGCATGCAGATAAATGAGGCATATAAGACTCCAACTAGCTATAACGAAAGTAATTCTCACCTAGACATATAATAATCAAGATCCCAGAAATTCATCACAAGAATATTAAAAGCTGTAAGAGAAAGAGACAAATCACCTATAAAGGAAAACCAATCAGAATCATAGCAGATTTATCAACACAAACCATCAAGTGAAGAAGAATTTGCAGTGAAGTGTTTCAAACCCTGAAAGAAAACAACTTCTGGGAGAAGGAGAAAAGATGGTGGACCTATAAGTAGCAGGATATGGAGCCTGTCTGAGAGAGACAGCTCAAATGCCAGAATAGAATACCCTGGAGAGACCCAAACAGACAGAGATGGATTCTCTCAACCCAGGAAGAAACTGAAGTCAAAGAAACTACTCAACTACGAGGTCCCAGGGCTACCATTAGAGAAGCTAAGATTGGTGAGCACGGCACTCTCACCGAGCTGTCTGAACTCGTGCCGGAGAGTGACTTGAGCAACTGAACCTGCGCTGTTACTACTGACTTGAGCAGCCCCGAGCATGGAGCTGAACAGCCCTGCATGTGACTTCCCCAGAACAGGCCTTGCACATGACCCACCCCAGAGGCACTGTGAATTCTCACTGCAGCAGTGCTGAGGTCGGAGGTTAGGGAGCCCAGCAGTTCTCAGGGACCAGCATCAACATGCAGTGAGTGATGGAAATAAGACCTTCCCATGGAAAAGGGACAACCAACTGGATGACAGCCCTAGCTCTGTAAGGAAGCGGCTTCAGTTGGTTGTTCCCATTGCAGAGCGGATTGGTGGGATCTCCTTGGACTGGGCCGACTCAGTGGTTCATCACAAATCAATTAATTCGCTGAGTGCAGTGCACACTGACACAGTGAAGGCCTGAGAAGGTTGATTGGCCCAGAGGGGAGGAGCCAGCATATACTGCACTTGCTTGCACTTCACTCTCTGATAGTGGACTGCAGAGGGCAAAAGCCCCTAGCCTGCGTGCTCCAGAAGAACCCTAACCAACAGGAAAGGGGCTGGGAATTGGACGATACATTTGTATGGAAGGAACCAAAAACATAACGAGAGAGAAAGAAAAATAAGAAAAAGTCCCCAACCCCAATCCTGAGAATACTGATCCAGGAGAGGTAAATATAAAAGAGATTAAGGGTAGCAAACATGCAACATCAAGCATAGCGTTAGCAGACATAAAGAGATATCTTTGAGACCTTGTAAACAAGATCAAAACTGAAATATTAATTCAAGTTAAACAAGAGATAAGTAGATTAATAAAAGAGAGGGTGAGCATCTCTCAAGAAGACACAGACAGAAGAATGGAGGAACACAAAAGGAGAGAAACGTTCAATGAAAAATATAAAGCAAACCTAGAATTCATGAAGCAGATTCAAAGAGATTACCAGGAAACTAAAGACTCCATAGAAAGCTGACAAAACTGCTTGAAAGACAGACTAAAGATAGACTATCAAAAATTGAACATAGGCTTGCAATGTGTGATCATGAAAGGGAAGACCTTTTAAAAATAACAAGGGAGCAGGCAGTAACAATACAAAGACTAGAGGATTACAAGAGGATCTATAACTTAAGAAGAAAGCATGTGAATGAAGAAGCAGAAGTCAAAACAGAAGAATTGCAAAGGCTATTCACAGAAATTATTAAGGAAAACTTCCCAAACATAGAAAAAGGAAATGATATGCAGACTTATGAAGCATACAGAACTCCAGCCACCTACAACTAAAACAGAGCTACACCCAGACACATAATAATCAAGATCCCAGAAATTCAATATAAGAACAGAATATTAAAAGCTATCAGAGAAAAGAAACGGATCACCTACAAAGGAAAACCCATCAAAATCATGGCAGATTTCTCAACAAAGACCATCAAGTCAAGAAGAGCTTGGAGAGAAATAATTCAAGCCCTGAAGGAAAACAACCTCCAGCCCAGACTGATGTATCCTGCAAAACTCTCTCTAGAAATTAATGAAGAAGCAAGATGCTTCCATGACAAAGAGGAACCGGGAGACTTTGTGACCACAAATCCAACCCTTCAAAAAATACTGAAGGACATTTTAGAAAGAGAGAGAATGAATACGAGCATTTCAGGAACAGTGGCAGAGAGGCCTCAGTGAACAGGGCAGACAGTAGAGTAGAAAAGAAAAATAGACAAACAATAGCAGAAAAACAGAATAGCAGAAATAAGGCAGAGAAGATTGGCTGTAATCTCCAGTATAGAGGGCCTTGAAATACTAACAGGCAAAGTAAATCAGGAGATAGGGTTCATTGAGATGCTCTATATAGGGAGGCAGTGGGACCCAAAATAAGCACTGCACCCTATGGGAGTGAAAGGGAAGGAATTGTCCAAAAAAGGAAGGCATAGGATTTGTCCAAAAAAGGAAGGCAGAGGATATTGTTAATGGGGTAACAAGATTTAAAATCTACATTATTCTCATCACTCTGCTTGGATGGATTACATGCTGTTCCAGTTTGTCTACTTACACTAGACTTGAGGACATGGTCAGCTATCCCAAAAATAAGAGAACATATTATGGTAATCATCCTTAATTTCCTATCAATTTAATCTGAAGCCCTGTATAACTTACAGTCTTATTATGACTGATCTTATTTGAATCTGGTTTGTTAGATTGCTATTTTGTATTGACTGATTTTATTCAAATCTGTTATGATTTTATTCAAATCTGTTAGCATCAAGTCTAAGAGTATAGGCAACTACACTGAAGATGACAAAATTCACTAAGATACCCACTCTGGTTTGATTATTGCCTGTATTTGAAGTCTTATAATGTCTCCAATGCTTCGTTTTTATTAATGTTGTTATATACTGCCGAGACATCATGGTAACCATTGTAGATCACCTTGTATTGTGGTTTTATATATGACTTTTTGATTCATGCTTTTCTAGGAATTGTTTTGTTTTGTTTTTCCCTCTAACACAGAAAGGATAGATATACATGTAGAGACTCATGCATGTGTAGAGCTTATAAACAGTTTATGAGAACCAACTATATAACACATGTTGAAATGAACAACTACTTTGAAGAAAAAGAGACACTACAGTACCCAGTGCTGAATCCATAATGTCATGATGTGAAATCCAGTAATACTATCATTCTTTGTTCAAAGTGATTTTAGCTTGTTTTGTTTTGTTTAAGTTCAACACACATGAAGGTATGGACAGTTGTTTTGAAGATAATGAGAGACACTATGACAGCCATTCTTGGCTTCCCTATTTTCTGGTCTTGAAGACCTGAAACACCTTCCTCGTCCTGTTCAGATCAGTTCCATGCTATGTTGTTTCATGTGAATTCCCTGTATGTGACAATATAGACAACTATTTGGAATAAAACAAGAGTCAATATGTTAGAGAGTGAATATCTCTGATTGTCTAGCTTTGAAATTTATGTCTCTTACATTGCTTTCTTGTGACCCACTTTGTTCTGTTTTGTTGTGTTTAATTTTACCCTTTTGATATAATTGCATGTATGTTTGAGTGTGTAAGATGGATGACCATATTGCTGTTTTAGTCAGATCATGGAGCAGAACTGTTAACAGTCTCACTGTTTGAATGTCTACTTTGCATGTTTTAATTTTGTCATTTGAACAACTATTTCCAAGATGTCAATATGTAATTTGTCAAGTAATGATTTCTTAGTGGTTTTTTTTTGTTTTGTTCTTTTTCTTGTTACCTTGGAATTTTGTATTGTTGTTACCCTTTATTCTGTTTTGTTTTGTTTTTTTCTCTTTATATAAAATTAAAAAGAAAAAGAAAACAACTTCCAACCCAGATTGATGTATTATGCAAAACTACCTTTCAAAATTAATGTAAAAAAAGGATACTTCCATGATAAAGAAAAACTGAAGGAATTCATGTGTACCAAATCAACCCTACAGAGAGTGCTAAAGGATATTCTAGAGAGAGATAAAGATGACCATGGTTCCAGAACAGCAGCAGAGGTGGATCACCAAACAAGACAGGCAATTGAATGAAGGGGAAAAGTGGAGGGACAACAGCAGGAGGATAGCGTGGCAGAGACAAACCAATGTATGCTGCTTGTAACCATTAATGTAGATGGCCTCAGGTCAGCAATAAAAAGAAACACAAGAAGAGTGGATCAAGAAAGAAGATCCATCAATACACTGTATACAAGAAACACATTTAACTGGAAAGGAAATTCATAGACTGAAATTCAAAGGAGAGAAAACAATTGTTTCATCTGACAGGATACAAAAAAAAAAGAAAGAAAGAAAGAATAACTTGCCCATCAACTGCAGAATGGATAAGAAAGATATGGTATTTTCATGCAGTGGAAATTTACCCAGCTATAAAGTAGAATAATGTGAAGGATATTGTAGGTTAATGGATGCAACTGGAGATCAGTTCAAACTCATACACACATGAACCCTAGCATAAGAAACAGAAAGAGTTAATGGGATCCAAAATCAAAATAGTTAATGTAAGAGCAAAGGGGAGGAAATACCTGGGAGGGAAGTGTGGAAACTACTGTCAATTCTTTATTGTCTTATCTTGAACTCTTGCATTGTTTACACTATTTTGTTAGGTTTGGCTTTGTTCTGTTTTGTATTGTTAGATTTTATGCTGTCAGATGGTAGGGGTAGCTATTTTGAATATAGTGGTATATATTATGGTAATTATGGTTTCCTATTATATTGCTTTGAAGTCTTATAATGCTTTCATTCATTTGTTTGATTGGTTTTATTCTGTTCTGTTTGATTTCTGTTATGTATGATGGTATGAATAGCTATTTTGAAGAAAAAAAGACATTATGGTAGCCATTGCTAATTTACTATCATCTTGCTTTGAAGTCCTACCATGCTTTTGTTCTTCTGTTTTGATTGGTTCTATTCTGTTGTGGTTAATTTGATTTTATTATGTGTGATGGTATAGACAAATTTTTTGAGGAAAATGAGATATTATAGTAATCATTATTCATTACCTGTTATTTGGTTTTGAAGTCCTGTAATGCTTTCATTCTTTTGAATGGTCTTATACTATATTGTTATGTTTGATATTATTGTATGTGAAGCTATGCTCAACTATTTCAAAGAAAAGAGACATTATAGTAACCACTGTTGATGTCCAGTTGTCTGGTTGTGAAGTGCTGTGTTGCTTGCATTGTTCTGTTTTGATTTGCTTTGTTCTGCGTTCTTTTGTTTTATTCTCCTTAAAATAAAAAAGGAAAAAAACCAAAAAGATGCATAAATAAGAAAATGAAAATGTGTCAACACAGAAGAGTAATAAATCAAAAAGATAACCAAAAATGAAGGAATAGATTTTTTAAAAATAACAGAAAGATAGGAGTACATATGCATCACTAACACCCTTTAAATTAAATATATTAAATTGCTCTATTGAAAGAAAAAAAGAATTCAAAATCATGATTAACAGTCTATACAAAATTTTGGTATGGGGGTCAGAACAAAGAAATAAAAATATAAAATGCAGAGAAATCAATTTTATCCTGAATATGTGATTTTTAATATTTACCCAAGTGATTTTCACTTGGGTAAATATTTTTAATATGAATCTCCAAGATTAATTCCAAACCAAGCAAATCAAAATCTTTATAACTGGTTCCTCCATTGTATACTTTATTTAAGAATTGCCTATAAAAATTTACCTAATAATTCTAATGTGCAAGCAATGTCATTAATAGCTTCCTTCCTAATGTTGACAAAATAGCATAAATTTTATTATTAAGTTTGTGCCCCAAATTTGGCATTGTAAAACTTCAGTAATAGAGCCCTGGTTTATCTGTGTAATATATCCAATATCCTGAGCAATTTGTAGTAGTTTCATGTCACTCTGGGATCTCTGTACCTACCCCTAGTTTCTTCTCTTTAGCCCATGTTTCAAATGAACTGGATGCCTGCAAATCAACAATAATAATCATGACATCATCTTCTATTTTTTGAAATTTGAGTACAAAAAACACTTCCATAAACACCAACAAGCTGAGTTAGCCCTCATATGAAAACAGAGGGTTTCAATTATCCCTAACATTGAAGATGACCAGGTACAGGTTAAAAAATGAGAAATACACAGATTACAGATTACATATTACATGATACACTCTATGTCCACAAGGTTTTTTTTACTCTACAAGAGTTTTTATAAAAAGACTTTACATACATTTATAAAATGTATATCACTGACAAATTGACTAATAAATTATAGTTCACCCAGAAAGTAGAATTCTCTTTTTTTAAAATGAGGTGGTTAGTCAGATTGCAGATAGACGACATAGAAAAACAGACAAGATGAAGAAAGAGTACGTATAAAAGAACAGCAAGTGAATTTGCATTTGCTTAGAACTATTATACCCTTGTCAAATCAAACCTTACAAGATGCGCGCACACACACACACACACGTGTGTGTGTGACTAGAAAAGGCAAATTTATTATTTGTGATAGCATATGCACAAGTATGCAAATCACCTAGAAGTCAGATTAGTTTTCTTTAGATATCCATTTAGAAGAATGACAGCAAGATATGGTCAACTTTAGAATATTTTAAATGCATGTTGTACACTTTCCTAAGTATGCATCTGCTTCACAGTGGAATTTCAAATGCTTGACAAAGGTATGAAGTTCCTAGGTCTAACTTTGAGGATTGAAACCAATTCAGAGTAGAACTTGCAAAATTCTTCTGTAAAATAAACTTCTTCATGGGCATTTTCTGAGTTTGTTATTCAGGTAGCTCTAAAATACACTATTCTAATCAGGGTGATCTAGTTTACAGCACCTAGAGAATAGACATACAATCAAGTATAGGAATATGTACCTTCATGATTCATAGCAACTAACTCATGGTACCACAGGTGAACTATTGGCTTTATAACTTCTAAGAATGAATGTAAGAGAAGGAATTAATATATTGCAGTCCTCAGTAGAAATTAAAAAAAAAACTGCAGGGTAAAGTCCAGAGATATAGTGATTTTTATTCTATATGGAAAGTTAGTTTTTGATAAAAGGGTGTGTCCAAAGAAACATGCAAATGAAAAGTCAATATTTATTCACTAAGTAATCATTTAATAAACTCTGATAACAAAAATAGTAGGCATAGCTCCACCACTGCATGCATACCAGCCACTGTTGGGAGCACTTCCCACCAGTAACTAGCTCAGGTACTGGAGGCAGCAGCCAGTCCTGGCCCTGAAGACACACCAGCCACCACTGGGGATGTTTCCTGCCACTGTAGCTAGCATGGGCTGGGAATAGCCGCAGCCAGCCCCACACTAGCACACACAGCGAGGACCATTGAATACCCATAGCCAGCATTGGCCAAGAGAGCTAAAAAGTCAGGGTCCAGAGAAATTGTAGCCAACAAGGGAAGTGTCTGGGACTCCACTACCTGCTTGTCCAGAAGAACCCCAGAAAATATCAAGATGGAGAAGCAAAAGGCAGTCTCTGGCCTCCAATCCATGCAGAGAAAGTTCAGGAGACATAAACACAGAAGAGGTTGACAGCCACACCTGAAGTTTCTGAGGTGATGGCAAATGAAGTAAAGAAACAATTTCATGAGGCTATAAAAGAAAAGAAGTACTATCTCAGGTAAAAGAAGAAATGAAAAATATAATAAATGAATTGCTAAGCATTTCTAAATAAGACATAGATTTAAAAAAAGAGGAACATAGGAAAATAAGAGAAACTTTGAATGAACAATATAATAAAGATATAGAAACATAGTTAGAAACATATTCAAAGAGATATCCAGGAAATTAAAAACTCCAATGAAAGCTGACAAAACTGCTTGAAAGAAACTGAAGTTAGACTTTCAGACCTTGAAGACATGATTGCAGCCAGCAATTATGAAAGGAAAGATCTTTTAAACATAACAAGGAACCAGGAAATAATTCAGTGGCTGCAAGATGAAATAAAGAAAAATATTTAAGAATAATAGGTATCAGTGAAAAAGTAGGGATCAACACAAATGACATTAAAAGTCTATTTACAGAAGTAATTGCAGAAAATTTCTGAAGTGGAAAAGAATGTGACACACACATAAGTGAAGCATATATAACTCCAGTTAGCCATATCCAAAATAAATCTCTACCTAGACATATAATAATCAAGATCCCAAAAATTCAGCAAAACGACAAAATATTAAAAGATGTTAGATAAAAGAAATAGATCCCCTATAAAGGAAACACCATCAGAATCATGACAGACTTCTCAACACAAAGCATCAAGTCAAGAAGTTAGAGTGAAATATTTCAAGTCCTGAAAGAAAATGACTTCCAGCCTAGATTGATGTTCCCTACAAAGCTATCTTTCAAAATAATACAGAAATAAGATACATCCATGACAAAGAACAACTGAAGGAATTCATGACCACCAAACCAATCCTATAAAGAATACTGATGGTCATTCTAGAAAGAGATAAAAGTGACCATATTTCCAGAAACAATGGCAGAGCGGGTTCACCAAATGGGAAAGACAGTTGAATGAAGGGACAAGTAGGCTAGGAAAACAGCATGGTGGAGATTAGCCAGTGAATGTTGGCCATAACCATTAATGTAGATGGCCTCAATTCACCAATAAAAAGAAACACAGGCAGAGTGGATCAGGAGAGAGGATCCATCAATGTGCTTTCTACACATTTAACTCATAAGAAAATTCATAGACTTAAAGTCAAAGGAGAGAAAACAATGCTCTCTATGACAAGGAACCAGAAAAAGTAGGGGTAGCTTGCCCATAAACTACAGAATGGCTAAGAAAGATATGCATTTTTATATAATGGAAAGCTACTTAGCTATCAAGAAAGATAACCTAGAGGCTCTTGTATGAAAATGGATGCAACTTGAGATCTTGCTCATGAGTGAAATGGTTCAGAGTCACATAGATAAACATCATGTTGTCTCTCTAGTATAAAAACCTAAAGGAGTTAGTGAGATCCAAAATGCACAATAGATATTGTAAAAGTGAGAGGGCAAGAAATGTCTAAAAAGAGAAGGCAGTGGTCATTGGTCATCTACTATCCTTTTTTGAAACTCTGTATTTATTTCATTGTTCTATTTAATTTGGTTTTATTCTATTTTTTTTTGCTTGATTTTATTATATTCAATGGTATGGGTGATTATTTCAAAGACAACAAAATATATTACAGTAGCCATTACTGATTTCCAATTATCTTGTTTCAAAGCCCTGTATCGCTTTCATTGTTTTGTTTTCACTGATTTTATTATGACTGATGGTATGGACAGTTATTTCAAAGATACCAAGAGGCATTATAGTAGCCATTATTGATTTGCTTTTATCTTGTTTTGAGGTCCTGTGTCATGTTCATTGTTTTGTTCTGATTGACTCTATTGTGTTTTATTTTTCTTGGTTTTATTCTCTTTAAAATAAAAAAAAAATGAATAAAGGAAATATTAAGGAACATGGATAAGTCACTTTTGTTTGATATTTGCATTTCCAAACTACCCACAGACAATATTATTAACACAAAGTCTAAATATGTGACCTCTGTCTGTGTTACAGAGAGAAAAAAGGGTGGAAAATATGACAGTTTAAATTTCCAATTGGTGATAACAGAATCAAGTAATCAATCATCTATAAGCTATATAAAACATTGTAAGCTACATATTTACAAGGTTGACCACTAGATACAGGTCTACTTAGTAGGCCTAAGTCTATACTAAAACTAAGCACTTTCACAGCTCTGTGATACCCAGAGAATGCCAAGTAAGTCATGTCTTGTCAATAAAACGTGATCTTTAGTTTCTCTACTGGGGCATTCAATAAGGCATGTACTTATCTGGAAAAAAAAAAAAAGAAGATACTGCTGGATCTATTTTTCTGTCCACTTCTTCCTAGCAACATAATTTGCCACCTGGAAAAATAGCAATGATTTAACAATAATCCAATACTCTGAGGATAACAATTCACAAATAATAGAAATAAAACCCCTACTTTTTACCAGTTGGGAGCTAGTTATCTCCCATATTCTTCACTGAGAGCATTAATTGTTTTACTGCCTAAAACACTAGTGATCAGTAAAAATAATAGCATGAGAAAATATTACTTAATAAAATCCTCTTAAAAATTAAAATACAATTTCAAGCCACACATAAGCACCAACCAAGACATAAAAATAAGACCATAACAATCAAAAAAATAAGCATTTTTCTCTTTTGTAAAACATAACATGCAAGCAACTTTGTTTCTTAGAATTTATCCTGTGCATAACAGCTACAAACAGCAAAGGTTTTAAAGATACATATTCAGGTGCTTGTTATCTCATTGTTTTAATATTTACAGTAAAATAAATGAAGAATCAAAATATTCATCGATTGTGAATTAGTTGATAATGTTCATATGAAAAATATGGGGCTGGGATATATATCTCAGAAGCATAGTACCTACCTGGCAAACACGAGGTCATGAGTTCAATCTCCAGTACAAAAAAGAAAAAAATCATAGAAATCTCTTTTTTTAAATTAAGATAGCCAACTCAGTGAGAATCAGGGAAGAAGGAAAGATAAACATTAACAATACTGTATAGTATATCATATATAAATTAAAAGCAAGGTTTTTTAAAACATGAAAACTGTGATGAATGTTTTAGAGAAGAAAACTTAAAAGGCCGTTTTTAGAAAACAAACATAAAAAGGCTATTCTTAATTTTAAAAATCTAAAAAATTACATTTCAAAACAGTGACTGTTCAAAGTAGGATCAGGAATGAGGCAGGGCACCACTTTGTAGTACTTTATACATTTTTACTACTTTATATATTTATATTTTAAATTTGAACAATAAATGTATTCGACAGATTCATAAATAGATCTGCATATATAAACTATTTCTATATCTTATATTTTTAAAATAGGCAAACAATAAATAAATCCATTTGATTAATATAGTGGTAGATATTGATATTGACAGATAATTATGTTCTTAAATAGTTTTAATTAATCCATGGGGATTAATGTCTTCTGACATTGCTAGAATGCTTCCTGTGTAAGCTGAGTAAAGCCCTGCCTTAGAAGCTAGGTATTATAATGCACACCTGCATACCCAGCACTCTGGATGCTCAGGCAGTAAAATTGCTATGAATTTGAGACTAGCCTGGGCTATTCAGTGAGTTCAAGGTCAGTCTGAACTACACAGCAAGATTCTGCTTCAAACAAACAAAGAAACAAAATGAATAAAAATGCTCCTCCTTAGAATCCAAAAAACAGTTTCCCTATCTGATCACTAGAATAGTGACAAATTTTGTTCACACTTGATCTTCTGCTCCCAGTCCCAGTCCTAACAAAAATGTACAAACACGAAGAGAAAGCTGACAACTTCGCCAGTCTACCACCCTTAAATTGTGTGTAAACTAAGGATTATGTGTAAACTAAGGATCATTACATATATGAAGAGAAGAAAACTGAAGTCAGCAAAAGTAGCTCACCAAAGAAGAAACACATACAAGCTAGGGAATAATATAAAATATTATTAAAAAAAACTCCACTATAGAATTGAGAAAATCAAAAAATTAATGTACTCACTAAGGAAAAAAAGAAAGCTATGAAAAAGAAAGAAAAATGGGCTGGGGATTTAGCTCAGTGGCTTAAGCGCCTGCCTGGCAAGCGTGAGGTCGTGAGTTCGATCCCCGGTACCAAAAAAAAAAAAAGAAAGAAAGAAAAAAGTAGGCAGCATTCCTGGAACAACAATGGCTTAACATCACAATCATTAGAAAATTTGTTTTTTTATTTGAGCTCAGTTTTACTTTCCGGTCTAGACAATAATTTAATAAGAAGTAGAATAGTTAGCAATTTAAATTTTAACCTTGTAATCTTCAGTGGAGGCAAATATTTGTAATAAAGATATAACTATAAAAAATAAATAAAAGTGAGCAAATGCATGTAGATTAGACAAAAACAAATTATACAAACAGTTGCTGACTGTTTTGCAGACATAAATTTAGTAAGTTTACTATGCATTTGCACTATGGCCAAAAAGCAGGAGCCAAATTTGTATAATAGAAGAAATAAAAATCAGAGAATTTTTTTCTGTTTTATTCCACTGTGAAATAAATGAAAATTTCAAGTGTGTAATCCACATAAATGATGCACAAAACTGTGCTAAAGAATTGACAAACTGCTGGTTCTTTCCTACCATTAATTTTATTATTTCTGAAACAAGTGGAAAATTCTAACTGGTAATTTCAGTTTAACCATCTGGCTCTCTGCCACACCAAGTCACCTGTCTTGCATGTACTTTGGTCACTTTGGTGTTATCTGCCGTGGAGGCCTTCACCAGGCTATGGAAACTGGCACAATGACTGGAACCTCCAGAAGTGAAAAGGAAAAGTTTCTCACTGCAGTGCTAAGACATGTAACGAGGTAGAGGAGCAGGAAAAAGGAAAGCCCAGGTAGATGGGCTGTAATAAATACTATGTCTCACCGTGAGAGTTCCACAACCAGCAGAAACCAGAGGCAGGAAGACTATAGAAAGAGGACACCTAAGAGCATAAGGAAAAACCAGTGCGTCAGCCAGCGCAGCTCTGGAAGTTCCTGGGGTGGGGTATGGAGAAACAAAGATAAGAGACAATAAACCAAACACCGAGGTCATGTGGAGATCTCCATCTGGCCAGGAAAAAGAACTGCTCAGCCAACACAGCACGTTTATTTATACAATTTTGCAGGTTGGTGTCACATAACATCCCTTTGCCCAGCAACCTTGTACTGGAGCAGTTTGTTTTGTAGACAGGTCTTGTGTTGTCCCTGTACATGCAGTCAATTTCCAACTTTAGCTGCTACCAGTAAACCAGCCATCCCTGAAGAGCTTGAAAATAAAGTGTCTGGCTAATCGAAATTTTAAAAACTCAGAGCAAGAGTCTCCAAAGGACACTGACATCTGTGAAGAGGTTTGTGTTGGAAAGAGTAGGTCATTGAAATGGGAATAAATGTGCTATAGCAAACTATGAATATAGTCAAAGAGGTTGAGGTAAATAGAAGTTTTAAAAGACAAAAATGAAGAGGAATGCAGTAGGTATTTTACAATAGCGATTCTTGGCCCTAGAGATTAATAACGAGTTGCTTTGGTCCAACGCTGAAGATTTGGGCATATGTGCTAGCAGAAACACTTTTATAAGAAGCTCTGGTAACTTTCACACCAACTTATGATTTTGGCAGGATCCTCTGTGATAATTACTGTCAGAAAATCCTGCCTGAGAACCTTTCTTCATAACCTCCTGGCCATTGTTCAATTAGTGACTCCATTTTGGATGATATCTTTCACATTTCTTTCAAGCTCAAGTAAAGCAAAAAGCAAAAATAAAAAACCTTTCAAATGCTAAGAAAGAAATCCTAACAGATTTTAAATTCAACTCTTTAGAACTATCACATGACCTCCCACATTGGAAAGTAAATGATGTACAAACTTCCCAGCCAAAATTTCTCTCTCACTTGCATTGACAGATGAATCCAAATCCCAAAAGTCCCAGAGAAGTACAGCTACAAACAATTACTTGCCAGCACAAATTCTTCTCAGATTATCACGCAGTAGGCCAGTGGTGTCAAACCTGAGGCACAAGTGCCACAGCAGGCTGTTTGTATCACTGAAAACTCTAAAAGGTTCTCCATCACTGAAGTAGGCAAGACAAATTTGAGTGGGTGAAAAGATTCTACGAGGTGGGATTTCTGTACCACTTTGAAAACCTGACAGCTTTACTGAGTGTTCTCAGTAAAACCTCAGTAAAGGCATTCCCATAAGACAGGGCCGGAACTTATTGACAACGACACGTTCCCCCTTTTCCCTCCCATTTCTCCCCTCGTCTCCTTGCCAGACTCCCAGGAAACAGCTGTAACAGCATCGTCAACAGCAGCTCCAGCAATGGCCTTAAAAAGAAGAAATCAAATGGAGGCAAACACAAATCAGAAACAACATCCTTGTCCTGGCAAGAATGGGGGGGTGACTGTGATCCTGCCTGCGTGTGGGCTGAGAATCAGACATCTCATGTTGTCCTGTCCCCCATCCTGTGGCCCCCCTCCCCTCCCTGCACCTAGCAAATGGGAGCCAGTGAACTACACACCTTGTGAAAAGACTGGCTATGTTATTTAGTATGAGCTCCCCATATGCAAAGATAAGGACAACCATTTGGAAGAAAACAAGAGACAATATGACAGATAGTGAAGATCTCTGGTTGTCTAGCTTTGAAATTTATGCTTTCTTATGTCCCGTTCTGTTCTGTTTTGTTGTGTTTAATTTTACTCCTTTTAAAATAAAAAAATTTTTTTTAAAAAAAAGAATGGCAACCTCCCTTTCAGCTGTCATCAGGACGAGTCACAAGAAGCCAGATGGAAACAGTTTTGGTAAAGCTTCCACAGACTTTTCTCAGAATTTCAGCCTTTCATACATTCCTGTTCACAACTGATGACTCATCTAGCTCTAGTTTGTGAAATTCTGTTGGAAACACAATATCATTGATTTCATAACCCTCAATTTGTTATGGACCATTAGACATTCTTGTAATCTGTTAAACATTTTACCACACTCAGGATATCCCAATCACGCAATCAGTGAGGAGGTGGAATGACTGTATAGTGATCCTTTATATCTGGGATGTTTCAGCAATAAATCCCAACCCTTCCTGGCCAATCAGTTCCAGATGTCTGACTCATGGCCAAGACCAGCAGAGTGTTGTTCATGACGCCATTTAGCAACTGAATTTATCCCAGTGACATCAGTAATGACCTTGCCTTCAGCACTCAATCTAAGGCACTGTCAAGGGTTGGCTTCATAAACACAGGACTATCTCTGGCCCTTCACACTACCTCTCACCCCAATTCAAATTTGGGAAAGACAATCCTTGGCAAATATGGAGTCCTGAAATTGGAAGGAGAAACTCTGATCTTGGACTAATTAGCACATAGCTCATGAAAATTGAAATTGGGAGCAGAAAGAGTTGGTGTTTCTTCATCTAGATCACAGTAGGCTAGTTTATAGAAAATGTATCTTCCTATTTCCTGACCTCTACATTTGTTAAAAATAGACTAGATTGGAAGGTTTGTTCCATTCCAAGTTCTTTCAGGTCTTTCCTTTAATAATGATGTGACATTTGCTGATGGGCTTCTAGAAAAAATTCTGCACTCAGTCACAATCTGAAAATCTTGATGGTTTCACCTTTCTACCATCTGTGTTTGTCCATATTTTATTTACTTATATGCATACAAATTAAACATTACTGCTAGGGATTTACATATTTACAGTGCTTGAGATCAAACTCAAGGCTTCACATAGGCTAGGTAAGCACTCTATCTCTGAACTATATCCCTAAACCTCAAAGCAAATGAATAGGAATTAATATAAAATCCTCAGTTTATGATAATCCTATTGAATTGTCTAATCCATCTTGGTTTTTTTTTTTAGTAAATTCTCAATATTATGTGTGAATATCTAACTTTTCTTGTTTTGAGACAGGGTTTCACTTTGCAGGTCACACTGGCCTCAAAACTCACTTTGTAGCTCAGGCTGGCTTCAAACTTGGAGCAATCTTCTGCCTCAGCCTCCTGAATGCTGGGGTTACAGGTGTAAACCACCATTTCTGGCCTTTAATTTAAAAAAAAATATGAGGCCAGCACTTGAGTCTGAGGCAGGAGGATGCTGTGAGCTTGAGGCCAGCCTGGGCCATGTAGAGAGTCCACGACCAGCTTAAATTATATAGCAAGACTCTGTTTCTGAATACATAAGTAAGAATTTGTCATGAAAATATAATTTTTTTAAAAGCTAAGATGGCTTTACTTTAAAAGCAGAGTATAGAAATATAAGTCAATTAAAGAACACAGAATGAAGATAGAAATATTCTATCCATATATTTTTTTCTATGCTATTTGTACATGAGTTAAGTAACATTTACATATCTGAGCTTATTTAAAGATGATCTGGAATACACATAACTGCCAGAATAAGACTGAATGTATATTGTTTGAAAATATAACCTTGTGTTGTACTTTGAAATACAAATGATACTTTCAAAACAATTGATCTGTAATAATTGAATGATCTTATCTAGGATCTTTAATTACTATAAATGAACTATGCAACTATTACATAAGTCAAATATACAAAAACATTATACTATGGATTTGTACTGTAATCAAAATGAATTTTAAAAAGAAAGACTAAAAATCACATGTTTAATAATTGCAAAATGATACACAGTGATTGATAATCAAAATAATTCTACACAAAAAGACATGCATTTTCCCACTAGGAATGTAAATATATTTGTTATCTTTAAACATGATTTAGAACTCTATTCCTGTGGTCCAACAAAATGGGGTCCACTACACACCTTTGTAAAGATGAAAAACATTTCACAAGCACATCAGTCACTAGCTTACGACTGACTGTAGTATTCAGAGAATGCAAATACATGAATCCTTTTGCTGATGAGATATTTCAATTAATCAAAATCAAATGGCATCTGAATTCAGGTGTAAGGGATGATGATTCATCAATAATCACAGGTAAGATATAGATTTTTATTCCTGTCCCCCATACATGTATACATGACTACAAAAACAAAGCTGCAGTTGGTGGCACAGGCTTGTAATCCCAGAATTCTCAGAGGCTGAGGCAGGGGGATCACCATCCTGGGAAACTTAGAGACTAAACAACGTTCTGTCTCCAAACTAAGAAATTAGAAATGGGCTGTGGAGGTAGCTCAGTGTGAAGGCCCTGGCTTCAATCTCTGGTAATTCCCCCTCCAAAAACAATTAAAAACATAAAACATACATATTTTAGATTAGCAACTGAAGGATGCAGTGACACCTCAATATCAAAAAAGCAAAACATCAGGACTGAACTTTAAATTTTTGTTTTGAACCAAAAAGTTCAGCAAATCTGGATTGTTAAATACTCACCATCTAACTCTTTTTCAAAAATACCTTTCAAAAATACCTTTACTTTAGGCCCTCTGGTTTCCTCACAATTATGTATGCCTTGCCCTCCTCCTCATGATCTTCTACCTGTCCAAACAATCATTATCTCCTAATACCAAAATTGTTCCTGCCTGAAAATTATTCTCTAATTTTACTTCAGTCTTCAGTATGTTCTCCATTTTCTTTATGCCACTAAAATATAATAGCAAGCTTATTATAGAGATTAAACATTTTATAACTGTTATCTTTTGTTTCTGATTCATCTTTTATACTAGACTGTGTGCTGATTCTATGTAGGCTGTGATTCTGAACCATTACCATATCTTTTCTGCAGAATACTATGTGTTGTTTGTGCTTAATTTCAGTAACTATTTATTATTGTGGAACAAATAAAAATTGTAAGTGGGTACCCGTAACATCTCAAACTTGAATAAACATCATTTTCAAAATTTCAGAGTAGATTTATCAACATTCCATGTAATAACAACAACAACAACAACAACAAAAAACATGTATTACACTAAAATTCAGGTAACTACTTACAAAACCAGAGATTTCCTTAGAGTAGTAATAACATGCTATCACTTTGCAAGTGCATATTGTCCACATATCTTAGCAAAAGCAGTGCAGAGATTTTCCAAATTAAAGTATGTAATAAATACTAAAAGGAATGAAAGAAACTTAGCATGTTTCTGTATAACAGTATAACATGGTTGTAAGCAATTCCTCATAAAGAAAATATTCTGTGTCATAGGTTGACTAGTTATGCTGTTGTCTTTAACCCCACTTAAATTACAGCCGACTGTCTCCAATTAAGCAGTAATTTGCACAGGGTTTAATGTCAAATTGATATTTTCTCATCAAACCTGGGAAAATATCACAACTTTAAATTCTTTGTTAGTTTCAACACATAATACCAGAAATTTTCACTAAATTAAACATCCATGTATTAAATGACATAACAAAAGTCTTCATTTCAAAAAACAAAACCTATGCTAGATAGTTGAATCATGAAGTAAATGTAGTAAAGGGTATTACATAATTGGCATATTTGGGCATGGCCAGACAGTCTAAATGGTTGACCTTTCAGTAAGGAACAAAGACTAAATCGTTGTAGAACCTCTCCAGAATGCAGACCATGTATGGAATTCAGATTAAGACAGGAATAGGAAGGAAAGAATTAAGGATACATGCAAAGCATGAAAGAAGGTCACAAATTTTAGAGAGGAAATTAAAGTATTGATGTGAAAGTAATATAAACTTTTTTATTTTCCCCCTTTCACATTTTTTCATGTTTAAATTCAAGTGGCAGAATAAGTACATTGAGAAATAATTAACTTGAAAATAAAATGATAGCATAAAACAGTGAAAACAAAATGTAAATAAGAGACACATCTAAGAATTCAGATGCAATTAAATTTATGACAGTACCTGACAATTCCACATTTTGTTGCTGTCATCATAATGGAGAGATTGACACTACCTAATACGTGAACAAGAACTCACAGTGTATATAGTACTTGAAGTCTTCAGAACAAGGTTAAGTAAATGCCTGACTAATATGGATTCTCTGAAATTACAGACAACAGGGTACTTGTAGCAGCTGCATTTACTCTTGAGATACTTTATAGGTTACAGTCTTAACCTTATCTTCAAAGTTTGCTACATATATTTCACTTTTATTGTTATTATGAAATCATTCTATTTATAGTATTCTCATTTTAGTAGCAGTATGTTGTAATCAGGGATTTGCAAGGAGAACAAGACAATACAGGACATATAACTTATAGTATTATCTACAATGGCCCTTCAAGGAGTCAAATACAAAGAAAGTTCAGGAAATCTGTCCACACACTAAAGACCTAGAGAATCCATCGAAGGGCCAGGATCCCATGGCAATATCCTGTATGAGTCCAGCTGAAAAACTAGAGCCATGACAATGCTTCCCATGAGTCCAACTGGAGACCTGGAGCCCACAACAATGACTCATGCGACTCTTTTTCACAGGTTTGCACTAGGCAGGCCCCAGTGTGAGCAGTAGAAGCTATAAAGTCTATGCCAGTGGGATGAAGGATCTGTACCAATAGGCTGAGGGTTCTGCACTGGAGCCAGGAAGTAATTCTCAAAATAAGAGCTAGGGTTCCCCAAAAGGTACCACAGTCATCCTTAATGACAATGAGGTCTGAAGCTTCTCCAACAATGAGAACAACTGAGTTTGTATGAGGAAAGAAGCGCAGCAAGCTCCTCCAAGAGAACCCAAGGCAAAAAGAGAAACAACGGCACCAAACAACAGCTCTCTACTCTTCTCTCTAGTTCTTCTTTTTATCTTGGTAACATTCCTTGGGTGGGCCATCCATGCTCAACATCACGGTGATTCAGTTCAGCTGGTATTACAAGTTGACTACCAATTATCAATCTGCCACATGGTATTTTCATTTTCATTGCTGCAAATAAATGTCAAATCTTAGAAAACAGTGTTACCACATGTTGTCAAAATTTTTGTCAAACAGCCCAAGATTCATTGGATGAATCTCATTCTCTGAAATAGACAACCAGTTTTCCATTTTCTGAGCAACAATTGCTCACATTCTAAGGAGAAGTTTCATTTGTCTCATGCTTCTGGGGATTCAGTACATGGTCTACGACGTTGAAAGGCTGGTAGTAAGGCAGAAAGGCATGAGGAAAGAAAGCTATTCACCTTATGGCAGCAATGGAGGAGGAAAAGGAAGGAGGAAGCAAAGATAAGAACATATGCTTACAGTTTATGCCTGCTCTAACTAGGTACCTCCTCTAGCCAGGCCCCAATTCCTATCAACACATTAAACCGTGAACTCATCAATAAATTATTAATCTATAGATAAGAACAGTGCCCCAGTAATCTAGTCATCTTCCAAATGCCCCATCTCTGATTTTTTTAATTTCCCCCTCAAAAAAACTGAGTCATTCATTTTTAATTTTCACATGATTTGATTACTAGTGAATAAAGACATTTGAGGAAATATTTCAGATATAAACCATAACAATGATTATGATTTTTTTTCAGATAGTGCTTTGGAGAACAATATAATCAAGGCTCTGTTGGAAGCCTTCATGGTTTAGTCTCAAAGAACATGTTTATATAAAATTAAACAATCACTGGCAGCAAGCTGAATTTTTTTTCTAAACAAGAAACACTTTATTGTTTCTCAGATAACCATTTAGTACTTTCTGAGAATAGAAATATAATCTAGAATTGGAAAGGTTATTTGATTATTGTTTACACTGACAATGGAAACTTCAAGTTAGTACCACTTACAAAATTTCTGTGCTTTCTCATGTAATAAAGTTTAGCTTCACCAAGAGCCATTGTTCATTCCTGAGTAATGAACAATAGGACTTTACTTTCTTCTATGTAGTGTTTGGTGCTTAGCTTGGAAGACAAAATATCTTTTTTTCCTAAAACACAATTCTTTCTCCATCCTTATATTTACATTAACGTTTTTTAGTATTATTATTATTTTGAGACAAGGTTTTGCTCTGCAGTCCTGACTGGATTTGAACTCATTATGTAGCCCCAGCTGGCCTCAAATTCACAGCAATCCTCCTTCCTCACTCTCTTGAGTGCTGGGATTACAGATGTGTGCCATCACACCTGGTTCTAGTTAATTACTTTAATGTGCATTAAAATAGACACTATCTGCAATAATAAAAGAAAATTTAAAACTCTCATATATAATAAACAAATTATATATCAGAGAAACGAAAAACAAACACAAATAAAAAGACCAAATTTCATGAATCATAAGATTATATGTGAGCTGTGCTTGAAAAATGTAGTGAACGTTTAAATTTTTTAAATGTGTTACATTAAAAAACACATTGCCATTAATCACCCTCAAATACCATGTTCCCTCAGTTTGAACAAATCCTATCAGTTTTGCCACTTTCTAAAGCAGTTTTAGAAGTCCTCTTTAGTAACTGTCTTTAATACCTACCTCAATGTCCTGATTGGATTCAAATGTTTACCTCTCTCAGTTATCTGGCTTTGTAGAAAAGATATGTCATAAGGTGCCAATCCAATGGATAAGGTGGGTGAGGACACACTGGAATGCTTTCACAAGCCTGCTTCTGTTGGAAAACAAAACTTATTGTATTTAAAACTAAGCAAGAAAATAAGACTAACTTTCATAGTTTTTAAACATTGCTAAGATTTTAAAATGGAACTGTGCATGTGTGTTCAATATAGATATACAAGTTTTATTACCCTATTGCTAGACTTACACTGTTTTCTGGCACTCTTGCCTATATTCCCAGTATAAGGCACTTAGAGACTCTGATTTTTATTCCATAGAGCACAACACAATTCCTGATATAATAGAAAAGGCTTGATAAGTATTTGCTGAGGGAAATTGTATAGTAATTTCTGTATCAGATTATAGTTGTCAATTTTTTTATATTTACTCCCACAAACATAAATGAAATAAATCTCACACACATATTTGCCTCAGTGACAATACTGAAGCATATGGTAAATGTGAGGTCATGAGTCTGATTCAACAAAAAAAGACTGAATCATTTCTTTTCAATTTTCTTATGATTCTGAACACTAATGGATAAATTGTGATATTATAACATAATATAGATGTACCAATATGTGTTAGTCATATTTTTAGTTATATATGTTTAATCTTAATTAATTATAATGAACTTTAGTAACAGAAAAGCAATTCAGAAAAGTTCTAATCTTATAGTTTGTTTTATTAAAGGTAGTTCTTTCCTACAAAATGATTTCTAAATTTTACTAACAAATATGAAATAAACTAATAAAAGAATAAGAAATATGTTCATGTTTACTGCCTCACTTGCTAGATTTAGTAAACTCTGTAAATTAACAAAGAAATGCCAGAAAACACATGTAATCATGAAACAGAAGCACTACTCTGAAACAGTAATCAAATGTCATGCATAGGTTTTCTAAACCTTTTAACTTTCTAACAGGTGGACATGAATGTGTATTTCATAATTGTAAATATATTTTCAGCAGTAAAGTCTACAGGCAGTATACCAAGTTTGTGACTTAGTGATAGAGCTCTTAACTAGCATGTGTGAAGTCCTGGGTTCAATACCGGCACAGGAAAAAATACGCTGACCATGATAACTCACACCTGAAATACCAGACATGTGGCAGGTAAGGCAAGAGGATGACAGGTTTAAGACTGGACTAGGCAAAAACAACAGCAGTAACAATAAAAAGACCACAGGTTGTATAATTCAAATTATAGTTAAAGAGCATAGCTACAATATTACTGATGTTTCTAAGCTTATACATTCACATTGTCCATGTAGCCATGCTTTTTCTCACTGATACTCAAATACTTTATTGCCAAATATGCCTTAAAGGAAAAATGAAGAAAGATAAGAACAGATTAGCAATCCAAACACATTTCCCTACAATTAGTAGATAATTATTATGGCAATAATTGATATTTAGTACTTTCTTCACAATAAGCATTATATATTCACCCTAATATCTCTATAATATTGTTAGCTATTGTTAAGAAATAAGACAACTGATGAGGAAACTGAAGAAGAGCAGCAGTACTTGTGTACATTATCATCTTTGCAGAGTTTATAATTTAGTCAGCACTGAGTCAACTGATGCTCATGCATTCTATTTAGGTGTATATAAGTGACTAGTAATGTTTCCACATTTGAAACTTTTTATAACTATAATTATATATGGTTAGTTACATACATACATACATACACATCTGTTTGTACATGTACACACATGTATGTGTGCCCATGTGTGGTCAAAGTCAGAAACTCTGAAATATTTTGTGGTTTGAGAATATCAGTGGAAAAGGGTCATGAATGATGCTGCCTACTTGCAGAAACTGAGATATCCATTGACTTACTGTCCCTCTTCTTCTCCTTTCCTGTACGACACTGCCCATGTACCCATGGAAAAGAAAAAGCAGCTGCACTGAGTGATTTATTTCACACGGAAATTGTTTTTCCAAGTCTACCAACAATCATAGTGACTTTATATTTTGTCACTAAGTCTTTTAAATTAGGATATGAAAAAACTCTGTTTAAGCCAATATTATGTCTCTTAAACCATAGCCCACCCTGCACTGAAGGGTAGTCCTGGCAAAACCTTTAGAGACTAAGGGCCCAACCTGCAACCAAAACCCACTTCTTTATTGCAAAGCGCCAACACTGCAATTATACACTGAGGGTTTAGTTTAGAAGAAGCAATTCATATATTAACATCTTTTGTCTTAAAGAAAAACATAATCACAGAGTGTCTTAGTTACTTTTCTTGTTGCTGACAAAATATCTGATATCCAAACTTATAGGAGGACAGGTTTATTTTGATTCACAGTTTGTAGAGGTTTCAGTCCATAATTGGTTGGCTCCAAGGCACAGTAGTGTGGCAGAGGGGCATCACAGTGGAGACAGAATTCATGGTGGGCAGAAGGCAAGAAGGCAGGCAGGCAGCAAACTACCTGAAGTAGCAAGCAGCAAGCAGCAAATGATACAGCAAACAAAGCAGCAAGCAACAAGGGACCACAGCAGCCCTCTTTCTGTCCCTTCTACCTAAGCTAATGACAGGTAGCATTATCACCCAGGGAGGGTCTTCCTATCATACACTCTTGGATCCTTGCCGAAGCAATCAGTGCATTAATTTGCTAATCACATATCCTTCACCCCAGGATCACAACTCTAGATTCAGCCACCTCCAAAAAGCCCCACTTAACAGGAGAGGCATGGCAGGGTTGAGGGGTGCATCTAGATACAAAGATTTCAATGATATAAAGTCTTTTATTAAAAGGTCAAAGTTTTGATTTGGCATGTTTTTGTCCAGTTAACTTGGTCTTTGCTGTTGTGTGCAAGATGATAATTTGTCAGACCTTGGTTTTTACTTCATTAGTGTAAAATCCACACACCCAGCACTCAGGTCATCTGTTAGTATGTTTCTGGTATCAAATTTAACATAATTTAAAACTGAAAAGAGACGCTTACAAGAATAAGATGACCCAAACAAAGATTTTTTAAAAAGCAATTCCAAATACTTTCATTGACTTAAAATCATTAGGGCATCATCACCTGGCACTACTACTCCTTTCCAACCATGCCCACGGCCGCTGTGAACACTGTTGTCTGGTGCTCAGCTGGTGGAGTGCTGTGGGGCAACTTGGCTCACCCGCTGACAGAAAGGTAAAACTTGATGCTTGTTTTGACCAATTTTTTCTTTGGGACCTAGAAATCACTTCTAGAAAGAGACTTCAGTAACCTAAAGCCTGAAAACCTTACCAGTGAGAAAATAATCCTACTTAACATCTTCGGTATTCATATTTAAAGAACTGTTTAGATCAAATTCAGAGTCACTAAGGCCAGTCAAGCATGGTGGCACACAAGAGTAATCCCAACACTTAAGATGCTGGGGCAGGAGGAGCACCTGAAGTGCAAGGCCAGCCTGGGCTACTTAGTGAGTTAAAGACCAGCCTGGACAATATACCAAGATGCTGTCACAAAACAAAAACAAAAACAAAGAGCAACAGCCACAACAACCAATTAGGGAAGGTAAAGTAAAGAAAATCAATATTCAGAGGTCTTTGAGCACAGGGGAAGCCTATACGCTAAATCCCTTATCATCTAAGGAAGGCTCTGAAGAAAAACCAATACATTTATCATAAAAGATATCTGAAATATTATTAGATATTACATCCATTAAAAACGATGGGTTTATGTCAGTCTATTTGAAGTAAGGTTTTGGAAATCTAAGAAAAAGAATTCGGTAGGCTGTTTTTTATAAGACAGCTTTAATTTCTAATATTTTAAAACTCTTCTCTAAAAATAATTTTCCTTAGTTGGATTTAAAAATGCCATCATCTGGGAATTTCAACATTGAAATATGTTAATTTTCCAATAATATTTCTATCTTAACAGAAAAATCTTAAACTTTGATTTTAGAATTTAAGAGCACAAACATTACATAGAACATAAGATGATCATGGGCAATATTAAAATATGAATGCTAATCTGTAAATTATAATATTTTAATATTTTTAAACTATAATTTTTTTGCGGTTCAATAGATAAATAAAGTATTGCTTGACTCATTGCAATAGCAAGCCGAAATGCCAACCAAGGATTTGGAGGCAGATTTATTTCATGTCAACGGGCACTGATTGGGATCATTTGCAAACTATTAGGCCCTGATCTCTGGTAGTGTAGAGCTTATATGCAATACAAGCAATCAGCAAGTACAGAGGCAGATTGAGTTGTCAATTTATATTGGTTCTTAACATATGCATCATAGTGACCAGCTATGCATCACAGTGACCTGCCATTTCTAGAAAACAGAAACAACTAGAACTGCAACAGGAACTATTACCTGGGCAACTAAGAAAGTGAAGCGTATTGGCTGGAAGAACCATTTTCTGTTACATTTTCTCCCTCTTTTAGTTTCCCTCGCAAATCTTTGCTGGGCATATTTCACGTGGTCCTCTGAGACAAGGCCCAACTAGAAGTCGTAACATTAGGGTGGTCAGTGACCCTAGGAAGGGCTGTAGCCAAAGTCCCTAAGGTTGTCTTATGACACAGATTTTTCCTAAATTGTTTTTAGGAATAGACATAATGTAGGCCTATGTGTTCTGTAACTTTACTCTGGCAAGGTATTGAAGGAGTTCATTTGATCTAGGAGAGTGTCCAGAGTGCCCTGGACTCTCTTCAAATCTTGATTGATATTTCCATTTTCTTCAGGCAACTGTCCATAGAATTTATGGCAAAACCACAGCTGGCAGGGGGCAGACAAACAAGGACTGGGTTAAGCAAATGGAAGAGAAACAAAAATTAAGGGGAATAGGTCCAGAGCAATCCTGTCAACAATGTTCTCACGCTTCAGCCATGCATGGACTGGACAATGTCTGGAGTGACCAGAACAGAGTTTAGAGTGTGTGATCTCTTCAGAGCAAGCCCCAGAGAAGCTGTTCAAGTAAATTCTCCAGCAGATCTAAGACTAGATTTCTGAAACTTTTAAAGGTAGTTAATATGTAAAACTGTCTATAGATACAGCTGGTCTTTTAACTGGCTACAAGCTATTTCAGTAGGGTTATCTTTCATTTTTACATAATATATCTATATAGTTTTAAATGAAGAGAGTCCACTATATTGCATGAAGTTAAGGCCAATGACACAGATGCCTTAGCCTGAGCTGGCTGCAGGGATACAGATGCTAGTGCAGTGGCTTAAGCTTGTAGAACAAACAATGGGGCACATCTGGCTCTGATCTTCCAGAAGTACTAAGTGATGATTTTCTGGTGGGGGTTGATGGTTCACTCAGTTGGATCCCTGGAAGGAGGGGTAGAAGGACAGGTTTGGCATCACTAGTGGCATGTTTCCAAACAGCAACAGGAAACAGCATCAGGAGAGTTTGGGCCAGAATAATTTCATCCACAGTGACCACAGCATATCCAGCCTGTAGGACTCCATTCCTACAGAGCTACTTCTGTCTATAAACAGAGTGTACTCAGCATCTGTCAAGGGGTTTATTTTTCAGTCATGGTCTGATGAGCCCAGCTTAGTGGGCAGGTATGTGGCAGAACTGAGTGGTCCACAGTTATTCAGGAAGTCTAGCATGTAGCACCTGGAGCTATATCTTGGTCTGCAGTGAACTTGTCAGTTTTCTTGATCAGAAGGACAATGGTTATTAGAGTGCAGAGGCAAAGGGGAGAGGCAGCCATTATTGACTATATCAAAATATTTGTACAGGTAGGCCATTGGGTTCTTTTAAGGTCTGAGTAGGCATCATTGTTTTGTGAACTCAAAGATCTACAATTTATAGAAGCCAGCAGCTCCAAGATGTTTGAGGAGTTTCTTTCTTATAACCAGTTTCTGCCAAATATTTCATCAGGGCTTTTGTGCCTTTCCAGCAGGGAGCTTGGATTCATTAACTGGAAGTACAGTGTTATTTTGTGCTAGGAAACCAGCAAGGTCAGCTGTAAGGGCTTCTTCAAAGAGGGTAAACAAGCTGTTGAACCTCTGGGAGATTGAGTCCAGATCAGTTAACTTTTGAGTCCTGGCTTGGTTACTTTTCTCTCATTGATGATACAAAATACCCAACACCCAAATGAAATAAGGGAAGGTTTATTTAGCTCATGGTTTGTAGAGGTTTCAGTCCACAATCAATTGGCTGCAAGGCAGATTGGTGCATGGCACCAAGACAAAACTTCAAGGCAGCAGCCAGCAAAAGCAGCCAGAGCAAAAGATGGAAGGGGGAGCCTTTTATCCCTTATATAGTAAGCAGGCTATCACCCTCAAAGGGCAGTTTTAACAATCACAAAATCTCCATGCCTTTCTCTTGCCCAGGTTGAAGATCTTTACAAAGTAAGGATCCCAGCTCCCTGCTGAGTCTCTTAGTTTTACTTCTGAACTTCTCAAGCTAACACAATGTATCAACCATAGCAAGTCTAGAATTGGGATATTTGCAAAGAAGGACTGGCTGACAAGAATCAACCAAGTCAGAAGAAGATATTCCTTAAGTCCAGGAAGGTTTACCAGTAGGCTGTGAGTGGCAGAAGACTAAGACACCATATATGGAGGGCAATTGCAGTGGCATTGGCAGCTCAGAGATCTTGAACTGTCTTTAAAGGCAGGAGAGTTTTATTTTAGCACTTTGACAGTCTATTGACATTCTGTAGCTTTGAAGACTAATTTTTGCTCTCTCAGGAGGCCTGATGGAACTGGAAGGCACAGAGTAATTGGCTTCCTGGACCCAAATCTGTAGTTAAGGCCTCCCCCAAAATAGTAGCATAGTTACCAAACCATTGTGGCAAATGAGTAGCAGTTCAAAAAGGGTGTTTTCATTGGGAAACACAGAATCCAAGGTGATGGCTGCATTGCTCATGGAACGGAGATCTTGCCCAAGATGATTAACAGTTATCCAGGCTGATGTGAGCTGGTTGCCTGTTTGTGTTTCCTGTGACATTTGAGAGTAATGGGGGTTGTGGTGAGGCAATATAGTTGATGGCCAGGCCCAGCAGCAAGTCTTGAGTTTGTACCTCTTAGAGGAGAGTTTTCAGAACTTCAGGATTGTGGTCGTCTGTCTCAGGCTGATGCAGGCATCATCTTCTTCTTCGGAAACATTCAAAGTTGAAAGTACGAGATTAACAAGAGGGAGGTTGACTCGCTTGGTGAAAAATGAGATGGTTGCTTCTAACTTGAAAATGTCACTTGCCAGAAGCAGCATGAGGACTGACTTACACAGGAGATGTCCTCCCAGGGTCCTTTCTTGTGCCTGGCAGAAAGAGCAAAAGGTAAGAGTCCTAGTTTCCCAAATTATGGTATTATGGTCTCTTGGTGGCCCAGCTGAAGAAGGGAGTCTGGTCTGGCCTACTCTAAGTCAGTCATACTGATGAAAAAATTGTCATTTGTCCAGGCTGAAGCTTTTGAGAGTTCCTATCTTTTAATCTGGATGGGCATTTGTATTTTAGTGGCCATAGTCCTTGTAACTTATAGCTAGAGAGTATGGTCATCAGACTATATTTTCTTACAGACATCATGTGTTTCTGTATCAGGTTTCTGGGTAACAGTAGTAACTTTTGACATATTGTTGGACTTTTTGGTCCCCTCTTTGATGTACCAGGGTAGGTGCATCTTGGTGGATGGGGGAAGCTCACTCTGCAGCACAATGCAGGCAATGACTGATCAAACTGGATGTAGTTCAACTGGCTAGAAGTGGAAGTAGATGAGTTGAGATCAGGGG
Organism: Dolichotis patagonum; assembly: GCA_004027295.1. Lineage (NCBI taxonomy): Eukaryota > Metazoa > Chordata > Mammalia > Rodentia > Caviidae > Dolichotis > Dolichotis patagonum. Next base: position 546,854 of record PVJX010000014.1, on the reverse strand, counting down.
ATGAAACTGTTGGTAACAACTGTGATGGCTAACAAGGGTTCCAAGACAGTATTTTCAGGAAGAATAGGCCTCTTTTTTTTTTTTTTTTAGCTGGTTTGGTTCATTTTTAACTCTGAAAGCTCAGAAAAATTGTTGTCTCTGCCATCAGAGACCATGGGTTTTGGCTAGTTAGTTCTCATTTCTGACTTCTTAAATGTGTATTGTGTACCCTTGAAGTACAGTGCAAAGGACAGAGTGAGTTTCCCTCAGAGAGAAACCATTCAGATGCCCACTTAACTGCACCCCTTACAGGCATTTAGGTGTGACTTAGCTAAGGAGAGTTCAAGCCTCTTTTATGCCGTATGTTGATTATCATGGAACTGCAGGTGAGGGCCCAATCAGCCCCATGACTGGTGCTTCCCAGTCTTGGCACACAAACAGAACATTCTATGGCTTACACTGCTTTATTCACTCACAGATTCATTTAATCAGCACTAAGAAGTTAAAAATTCCAAACACCTCCCCTTGAGGCTGGTCTTGACTAACAAGAGTTGATCAGATTCTCCCTTTGTTTGAACTGATCAGGACTGACAGATAAACTGGGGTGTCCCCAGGGTTCTTACCAGAATCAGTCAGGTAGGCAGGCAGACAGACAGTCAGATTGCATCCTCCTTTCTTTGGGTCTGATGTGAGCTGCTTGAATGGGGATCCAGAAATTCTCCTACAGACCTCTGAGGGGACTTGAGGAATCTCAAGGGTATGCCTTCCCATCAGGACCTGGAGAGGTCCCTGCTTTGTCCACAAGGTCCATGACGGGTGACCAAAGAGGTCAGAATGGTCAGTCTTCTCGACAGAGACACCAGATGTAATAAGAAGTATAAACACCAAAACAACATCCAGGATTTGGAGGCAGATTTATTTTGTGTCCATGGGCACCGATTGGAATCATTCCCAAAATATGAGGCCCATCTGATATCTGGTGGTCTAAGGCTTGTATGAGATGTGAGCAAGCAGGATGTAGAGAGGCAGATTGGTTTGTCAGTTGGCACTGGTTCTTACAATATGAATCATAGTAACCAGCTATGCATCACAGTGACCAACCATTTCTAGGAGATAGAAGCAACCGGAGCTAAAACAGGAATTATTACCTGAGCAACTAAGAAACAAGCACAATGGCTGGAGGGGGAGTTTTCTCTTACAGCATGAGAAGATCAAATGATATGCATTTACTAATTTGATAATATTTCTAGGGCACAAGACTGGTATCATGATGGTCCTCTTCAGACAAATGAGCAGAATAACTGAGTAATCTACTTTTCTCCCAGTGGGTGGAGAAAGAAGAACTGTATTGAACCACCACTTACCAGTGTGTTTCTTTACTTTATTATCTACCTTACCCTCAGCAAAATAAGTTATGATACTGTGGACATCTTTAATCTATGATTAAAACTGCCACAGACACATACACATAACCTTCAATATAATCTAGATTGAAGTAAATTATTCTTTTTTGAATTTAAAAACAACCTAGATTGAAGATATTGGGAGAAAAACGTCACAAATACTTCCTAAACAAACCTCAGTTACACCAGAAATAATACAAAGAAGTAACAAGTAACAATACAATACCTCAGTTGCACCAGAAATAATACAAAGAAGTAACAAGTGGGATTACACTAAGTGAAAATGTTGCACAGTAAAAAATATCACCAACTAAGAGACAGCCTACAGAATGGAACAAAACTTTCACCTGAGATTCCTCAGACAGAAGATTAGTATTTTGAATACACATACAACTAAAAAATATCCAACCCTCAAACTAACAGGTCAATCCAAAAAATGAACAGTCAAAATTATAAGATACTGCATAAAAGTAAAACACAAATGATTAATAAATACATCTTCAGTCACTAGCAAAATACAAATTAAAACAACACAGAGCCTACATGCTTGCAAGCAAGAGTGGCCACTATTAAGGACTCAAACACAAGACAGTAGGTAAGGTTGTGAGGAAAAAAGAATTCTTATACATTATAAGTAGAAATATAAACAAGTACAAACACTTTGGAAGTCAATACAAAAATTTCTTTTAAAAAAAACCCCTAAAAACAGATATTCATTTTGACCAGGCTAATATACCTTTCCTAGTATCTTCTCAGATAAGCTAAAGTTGTTCTGCTACAGTGACATCTGCATACTCATCTTTATAACAACACAGTTCATAATAACTAAATCATGGACGCAGCCTATATGCCCATCAAGAGACAAATGGATTTTATTTTTTAATTTAATTTAATTTTATTTTATTTTAATTTAATTTAATTTAATTTTATTTTATTTTTTGTACCAGGGATCAAACTCATGACCTTGCACTTGCAAGGCAGGCGCTCATGCCACTGAGCTAAATCCCCAGCCCCAACAAATGGATTTTAAAAAAGGACATATGGACAATAGAGTACTTCTCAGTATTAAAAATGATCATTTTGAGTCACCGGTAAAAAAAGAAAATTGAATGAATCTTGAGACCATAATGCTACATAAAATACATCAGTCAGTCGCTAGGCTGGGGATTTAGCTCAGTAGCTTAAGTACCTGCCTTGCAAGCATGCAGTCATGAGTTTGATCCCCAGTACCAAAAAAAAAAAAAAGGGAAAATAAATCAGTCACAGAAGGTTAAATATCACATGGTATATCTAATATAATATACACAAAATACAAATAGTTTTTAAAACAAGATAAAGAACCATGTTAAGAACTGGGGATATATTCTTGATATAGATGGAGAAGGGGGTCTGTGGACATTAAAAGAGGGGAGTTGGCATCCAAATTCAAGTGGGTAGAGGATAGTGATTAGGGAAAGGTAGCTATAGGATGGTGCTTGAACTCAACAGGGTGGAAGGAAGTGAATCCCTCAATATCTAACCTGCACAGTAAGTTCCAGAGTTCTGAGTTCTGTTCCAGAAGAAAGTTTGTAAGTCAGATTAATTAATCAGTCTGACAAAATGACACAAAGTGAACTTTGACACAAAATACAAAGAAATTGCTTTGCACTTCCTGACAGTCTCCTCTACATTACCATTACTTTTCCTCTTTCTTTTAGGCATCCTGGGTTCTGTTTAAGCACTGTAATACCACACAGTATTTCACTGTACAGAAAACACACAGCAGCACAACTGAGACAGTGTACAGCAGATGAGAACTATTTCTGCAATTTTTCCACATCTATGAATGCTTGTGATAATGTGATGTCCATTTCTGCCTGTGAAAATTCACAACTTGAATGCTCATACATCACGGACTTACTGTACTAGTATGGCCATTTCCACGATATTTATTCTCCCTATCCATATACATTGAAGACTTTTCCATTTTGTACTGCTTTGATTTCTTTGTTGAGTGCTTTATAATTTTCACTGCAGAAAGCTTTCAACTTCATGGTCAGATGTATTTCTTTTTTTTCAGTATGTTTTGTTAGCTTGTTTGAAGGTATTGAAAATGAAATAATTTTGCTAATTTTTGGCTGAGTTCATTATTAATGCATAAGAAGGCTATTCATTTTTTGTCTATTAAGTGTTTTTTAACATGATATTTTGGTGACTTTAGCATTTCAAGGAGTCATTTTATGGCACGTTTAGTGTTCTCTAAGTATTAAAATATGTTATAAGTGTGAGCATGAGTATAGGGTTCATACTTTCACTAAACAAAGGAGCAAGTTAGGAGAGATTTTATTGGAAATAAGGAGAAGAAATGTGTCTCGATTTTTAGGAAAATCTCTCAGTGGAGTGCTGCATGGCCAGGCATTTTAGACATGCTTATAGGTAAATCAAGACACAGGAATTGCTTAAAAGTTTAGTGCTCACATTTTATGGGTGGCCCTGTGAAGTTAAAGACATGACCAACTGAAACTTAGGCAACTAACCCAGTTCTTTTTACATAGTGTTTACAGTAAACTGGGATCAGGCAGAGAACTGGTATTTCACACTGTAATTTTCTCAAAAGTCAAAATTTAGGGAGTGGTCTTTTAGGACGGAGAGACTATATGCCATGTTGCCTGAGGAATGTTTATTCTTGGACCAAAGTCCTAATTCCTTATATGTATTTAACGTTCCATTCTCTGGCTGCCTAACTAACCCTATCTTGCCCTTTCCCCTATCTAACTTACTGATAAGCTAACTAAATAAACTATCTTCCACATGAGTGAATAGGGATTTTTTTTTTGCTTCATTTCTATTTGTACTCCTTTTATTTCTTTATCTTGTCTGATTGCAACTAGTGAAGGTGTAAGACCAATTGCATATGTGACAACCTCCCACTTCTCACTAGTGTGTGCAGTGAGAGGCATCCTTCTGTGACCCAGCCAATTACCTGTAGGACCCGATACCCACTCCAGTTAGATTGTATCAGTGTATTGGTCAGCGTCTCCACTCTTGTCCAAAATACTTAGTTCCCACAACTTAAAAGATTAAGGATTACTTTGGCTTTTAATTTCAGAGGCTTTCCTCTCTTTGGCTAGATACACAGTGCAAAGATCATGGTGGAAGGACACAGTGGAGTAAGACTGATGTTTGTGGGCACTGAGAAGCACAACAGGGACACAGTAAAGAGAAAGGGGTTAGGGACACAGCATAGACCCCGAAGGCACATCTCCATGGCCATCCAGATACACACAGAAGCACATTTTACTAATTCACTAGGCAGCTCCCAAACCCGGCAAATTGATAATTAAGCTTAATGGTCACAATCAGAGTTGAATTGAATTACATGACCCCTAGATTTTGTCCAGTGGAGAACTGTTCAGTATATATAGAAATATGCACACACAATACATGCACACAAGCCGTAATGCCTCAAGTCTTTTTGTTGTTTTTTCAGATTCCATATATTACAGAAATAATCCAGTAATTGGGCTGGGGGGTTAGCTCAATGGTGTAAGTGCCTGCATGGCAAACGCAAGTGGTCAGTTTGATTCCTGGTACTAAACTAAACTAAACTAAACTAAAATAAAATAATCCAGTAATTGTGTCTGGATTATTTTGCTTAGCATGATATATTTTATCTTGTTGTGACAGTGATATTTCTAGAAAAGTTTATATTTCCAATTAACGAATGTTTAGTTCAAAAAATTTGTGATAAAATTATAATACTTCTTGGGTTTTCATTATATCTTTAAGGCTAATGATCTTACTATTCAGTGATAATCACTTTTAGGTAAGCTTGTTTAGTAGTAATTGTGGTTAGTTTTTGTCTTAGTTACTTTTCTTACTGCTGAGTCAAAATGCATGACATCCAAAGTTAAAGGGGGAAAGGTTTATTTAGCTCACAGATTGTAGCAGTTTTAGTCCATAATCAGCTGGATCCAAGATAGGGTGGCTTAGCAGATGGGCATTGCTTAGGAGAAACGGTTCATAGCAGACAGAAGACAAGAAAGGACCTTAACACCACCTTTCTGCCCTTTACAGTGTATCTAGGCCACTGACGGGTGTACGGTAGTATCAAACCAACCCGTGAGCTGATTTAGTAATCACCCTTCATCCCAGCATAACAAACTCTAAATTCAGCCTCTCTGAAATGGCCCCACCTATGACTGCACGAGGCTTCGTGGGGACATCTAGACACAAGTCAGGTTTTTAAAAAATAAATTCTGAATTTATTGCCTTATTTCATTATGCCCCCTTGGCACTGCAAAGCACTAAAATAGAACTCCTCCTTGCTTTCTAGTAAAACTGTCCTTCCTAAGGGTAATAAAGTTCTCTTAACTTTTAGAGTTTAACCCTTTAATTTTAACCCTTTAATTACAGACAGCTAAGTTAGATAGAAAAATTAGAGGCACTCAGGCAGAGTTAAGCCCTTGAAAGACCCAGTGCTGAAGATGGGATACATTGTAACCGTGGCGCACAAAGACACATCCCACAAAAGATTGAAATGAGTGCACCTGTATACTTCCCCTAAGGTTAAACAACAGGGATTGATAATCTGAATAGGATCCATTACCTTGGGAAAGTAAGAAGAACCACTAACTCACCCCCTACAGGAAGAGCTCCTATTCCGTTTTTTTGCCTGCTCGGTATGTGACTTGCTTCTGCCATTTCATCCTGATTTAATAAATTCTGCCTGAATAATTATGTTTGTAATATTATTGGTTAGCTTTAGTTTTTTTCCCATCTCATTTCCACCTTGTGACTTCCCATTTTCTCTACCTTGGACCCACTTCACTTTGGGGTTTTATCTATAAAAATTCCTAAAAAGGGCAGAGTCTTTGTCAACCCACCCTGGATCCCTTCTGTCTCTCTCAGACAAAACTTTCTTTCCCCAGTAAATATATTTGTCTCATCATCACCATTGTTCCTGAAAAAGGGGAAAGAAACTCTCAACCTGCTATATGAGTTTTTATTCTTTAAGATAGATGAACAAATTAAAGGAACAACAGAGGTTAAGAGCAGAATACATTTATTGAATTAAAGAAAGCTTCTGTCTGAGACAGACACAGAAGGAGTCCCAAGTGGGTTGCCAAGGACCTTGCCCTTTCTAGGGATTTTGTAGAGAAAAACCATGAGGTGAGGCAGGTCCAACATAGGAAAAAATGAGAAATCATTAGGTGGACATGAGGTGGGACAAAGATTATGAATATAAATGAGCAGGTAGAGTTGGTTAAATTGAAATCCAATAGGGAGTCATGTAGAAAGTGGGCATGAATACAGAACAGGGGCTCTTTCTTTTGGCCTTGAGTCCATGGCTCTTCTTGGCTTGATGAATAACTGTCTAGAATATCATTCCTCGTGTTTATCTTTAGGAAGTATGTAGGTGCATTTGCTTTATCTTTTATCTTGAGGTGTGACCTACAGATGAGGTGTCTGTCTCCCCCAGAGTTGTAAGGCATCTTGTCTTCTGCACTGGCTTCTTTGAGGGTGTAGTCATATCAGACTGCCCATAGTATTTCTAACTTAGCTGCCTAGAACATTCCCCACTCTAAGGAAGCCTTCAAACAGCCTTGAGGGAGTAATGTGTGACCTGGCTTCTTCAGGCTGAAGGGGATCGGAGTTGTTGATGAGCAGTCAGAAATATTCTACAGAGGGTCTGGAAGGGACAAAGCCAAAGAAACAATTAAATATGCATAAGCCAAATAATCGGATCAACAGGATAATTATGAATACAGTCAACAAAGATTTCAACCAAGAGGTACCAGTGATGGTTTCCCATAAAGAGGGTAAGGATAAGGTCCAGGGAATTTTAGAGTCTGACATTCCATTGATTTGTCATCTAATATCCTGAATAACTTTTTTTTTTTTTTTTTTTTTTTTTTGGTACTGGGGATCGAACTCACGACCTCACGCTTGCCAGGCAGGCGCTTAAGCCACTGAGCCAAATCCCCAGCCCATCTTGAATAACTATTGAGATATTAGCAGAAGAATCAAGAATATACACACAACTTTCAGGTTTTACAATTACACAAGTACCTCCTGTGAGGCTTTTAGAATGTCTAACATTACCCAGATTTGGAGGATGGTTTGTCTCATTAATTTTGCTTCTTCATTTAGGAGCAGCTGCAATGTCATTTAAGACCCACTGATTATAATTAGTAAAGCCTCAATATGCTGCCTGATGTCTTCTAACCCTAGGGAAGGGATAGAATTACAGGAAAAGTGATTATACCTGTGAAACATGTTTCTGGACCATTGATATTGTAGGTGGGATAAATTTGCAGGTTTGTCAATATTTTTGATACTCTTGCCTTGTAACCATGCAAATCCTAATGTGCATCTTCTTATCCATCCAGGGGTTAACCAGGGTCATAAATTGGTCCCAAAAGACCAATGAGGGACTTCTCATCTAATTCCAGGGCAATTAAACCAGTCTGTTGCAAATAGTCTGTTCAGCCTATAAAGGTATTATGTGTACATTGTTCCAGTAGGGGGAGAAATGTCCACCCCAAGTATTTAGTGAAGTTAGGCCAATGAGAATAGCAGTGATTCTTTTGTACCCAGCATAAGGAGGCCTTTCTACAGAAATGTCCTTTACAGAGGTTTACCATATATATTTATTTTAAATTTGAAAATAGCAATCTTGATAGCTATGGTTGTTGGCTCTCAGGATAGAACTTTTGCTTTTATTTAGAAAGGGCCTCACTAAGGCCTGTAGAGTTTCAGTGGCATTGTAGAAAAAATACAATTAAGTCCAGGATCATTAAGTATAATTTATAAGTCACTCAATTGCTTTGTAATGGTAGGGTAAGCAATGATTATTGAACTCTTTTGTATCTCATTAATATAGTCTTGTAATTTATTCTGATCATCTCTTTGAAGTGTGGATACCTACCAATGAAGTCCTGATATACTCAAGAAGAGGAGTAGGCCACACATCAAGCAAAAGGTTTGTTGTAATGATTCTGCCTATTTCTGTACCCATGTTAGAAAAGAATTGCTCCCTTCTTTAAGTGGTGAAGTGATTGTGATTAGTAAAAGGGCTGACAGTCATACCACTTATCTGAAGGCTGCTTTCTTCTTGAATAGGAATCTTAAGGCTTTTAGGAGTTCCCAGGAATATTTAGGTGGTTGTTCATCTTCAGTGACAATCTCTGGTTCCCAGAGCTTAAGCCTGGTGTGATGTATCCAAGAGGCCAGGCCAGTTGCTTTGACAACTGATGGAGTTGACAGTATCATAGTGTATGACTCTTCCCAAGCTTGTCCTAGAGAAGGAGATGGTGAGGGAGGACACTTTACCAGTACTAAATCTCCAGAGTGCAATACAAAATTCCCCTTTTCTTTAGGTTAAACATCTATTGGATGTTGAAAAGTTTGTTGGAATTTAGCCAATGTAGTGATGTCTTTTAGTAAGGTATCTTTTTCTCTATCAAAGAGAAAACCATTAGTGAGGAATAGGCATCTATAAAACATTTCAAATGGACTGAGGCCTAGGTTTTGAGTTGTATTTCTTATTTTGATAAAAGCTAAAGGTAGTAAGTGAGGTCACTGAAGGTGGATCTCCTGAGCCATTTTGTGAAGGTGTCTTTGGCGGGGAGGGTGTCTCGTTACCTTTTTTAACCTTTCCTGATGATTATGGCTTCCACGCACAATGAAAGTGTTAGAGAATGCCAAGTGCCTGAAAGACATTCTGTGTGACTTGTTTTAAAGTAAGGTCCATTATCACCCTAAAAGCCCTTAGGAAGTCCAAATCTGGGAATGATTTCTGAGATCAAAACTTCTATCACCTCTTGTGCTTTTGTGTTTTACAAGGGAAGACCTTAATCCAGCTTATAAAAGTATCTACCCACACCAGTAAGTACTAAAGTTGCTTACTCTTTGGCAACTGGCATGAGAAAAATCATGCTGCCAGTCTCCTCTGGGCTGTTTACCATGTCTCTGTATACCTGAAGGAACTATGGTTTGGTTAGGAAGATTGTTTTATTGGCAGAACTCACATGTTTTAATTATCTCTTGTGTTGTCTGGAAAAGTCCTTTTCCTACGAATAACTTTGAGGCTATCTGTTGGGTCTTGTCTCTCCCCAAATAAAAGCTTTGGCACAAAGACGTAATAATTTTCCATTGACTAACGGTAGAAAGGAATAATTTACCATCATTTGATTGTAACTATCCTGATGGAAGGAACTGACACCCATGAGAGAGAGCCCATTTGATTTCTGACTAAGAATATTTGGGTCAAGTATGATTGAGGGACTCTCCCCAGATCAGGGGAGCCTGAAGGGGATCCCTTGAGTAGTGCGTTTAGCTGCTACATCAGCCAGCTGATTACTTTGAGATATTTTGTCAATTGCATTTGGTGTCCTCTACAGTGAGTTACTGTCCCTTTGGAGGACATACCGGCAGATAATAAAAGATCACCAATCTCTTTATGATATTTTATGGGAGATCTATTGACTGTTAGATAATTTGTTTCCACATAGTCATATGGGCATGTTATATTGGGAAAGCATATCTCAAAACTAGTGTAGAAACTGACCTTTTGTCCTTTTGCTGAGTTGTAGGGCCCTAGTCAGAGCTGTAAGCTGTGGTAGCTGAGCACTAGTCCCAGGTGCAATTGAGGAGCCTCCAAGAGTCTGATGTAAAGTTACCACTGCACACCATGCCTTTTCCCATCTTCCATGAAGGAGATTTCATCAGAGAAGAGGGTCAATCAAGGGACTTTTAGACATATCCCTTATAGACCTTGATTTTAGACCAAGTCTTCTTGACTTATTAGACAAATCTCTAAAGGAAGGCATCTTTTAAATCCAAAAACAACATATTTTCCGGGATCTGAGAAAGGAGAGTGTATGGGTTAGGTAGCAGTAAGTGAATGGGCACTACTTCCTCATTTATCAATCTAAGGTCCTGTACTAATCTCCATTCCCCATTGAGTTTTTTAATTCCCAAGGTGCGAGTATTACATGCATTTTTACAAGGCTCAAGTAAACCTTGTGCCCTTAGGTTATCAGTTACAGGTAATAATCAACTCTTACCTTTAGATTTTAAAGGATATTGTCCCTGGTGAGGAAAAAGAGAAGCCTCTCTGAGATATATTTGTACTGGAGAAGCTCTTAATGCCCTACCTATTTTATCTTTAGTAGCCCATACTTCAGGATTTATCTGTCTCCATAAAAGGAAGGCAGCATACCTGCCCTGAGTGCAAATATATTACATCACTGAAACAAGATAAAATATCTCTCCATAACAGAGGAACTGTACTTTCAGGCATAATCAAAAAGGAATATGTAAAAATAAAGGCAGCCCACTTATCATCTAAGGACAGTGAAAAATAGCAAATTCCCTCCTCTCCAGTGAGTCCTTCCATTGAGGGATGATGACTGGAAAGATGTTCAAAATTGAAGGAATGACCAAGCGATATGTACCAGTGTATAGCAATAGACTGGTTTCTTTTCCTTTTATATCTATGACTACCTGGGGCTCCTTTGTAATCATGACAGTCCAGCTAGTGAGAGAAGGCAGAGAGTGTCCCAGGGCCCTTCAGTCTTGCTGGACTAACTGGTAGAACGGGTCTGAACTCTCAGCCTTTGCCTCCAGGTCAGTCTTATCTCCAGCGGTCCCCCTTAAAGCGTAGAGCATGTCCCACGGGGGTTGTCAGAGAAGACTCTCTTAAGATGGCCTTGCTTTTTGCAGCAGTAGTAAGTGTAGTCATTGAGCTCTTCTTGGTGCCCCAAGAATCAAATTTAGGGTATGTTTCTCCTAACAGTGTAACAAAGGCACCCATTTTCTCATTAGTCCCTTTGATTTCTCTCTTTGACTTCCTCAACATCATGGTTATAAAATCTTGAGGAGGCTACTTTTACTAAAGTATAAAGTAGCTATCTGAAGCCAAAGCATCTTTTGTAGCTTTTTTTCTAATATCTGAGACTGGGTAATAAACTCAACTTTTTTTTTTTTTTTTGGTGCCCAGGGATCAAACTCGCAACCTCGCACTTGCCAGGCAGGTGTTTAAGCCACTGAATTAAATCCCCGGCCCATAAACTTATCTTTAAGAATAATTTGTCCTATTAAATCAGAATCTAGGGAAGTATATTTTTATCAATGCCTCTTGTAAATAATCTAAAATGTCAGAGGGGTTCACCTTTTTCTGTTGTCAAATAGCTGACAACTTAAAATAATTGCATGACTTAGTTTTTATACTTCTTAGATCTTCAAGAATCCATGTCTGGAAATGTCTCCTATTCCAATCTTCCATCTGGTTACTAGGCCAGAAGGGATCTTGAATAGGGACTCTTTGGCCCCAGTGGGAACTGGCAGTTCCTCTGTTGTCTTTTCTGGTCTTCTAAATTTAATGATATGGTATTTATCTCTAAATGCAGTACCATATTTTAAAGCTGTTTACCTCTCATTAGACGTTAATGTTTGATTTAACAGTAACATTACATCTTTCCAATGTAGCTCATAGATCTGAATCATTGCCTCTAAAGACCTCAGTACACTTTTCAGGATGATCTGAAAAATGTTTAAGATCTAACTTTATCTGTTTTAGGTCACTGAGACAAAAACTCTGAAAATTTCAATTTGTCCATTTACTTCCAGTAAAAGATATTGTCTTTGAGGAGCTTGCATAAACTCAGCTAAGGGTAGCTACATCCCTATAGAAGCCTGGGTTATGGCTGGTCTAGATACCCATTCTCAAGCCTGGAAGGGCAAGAAGGGCAAACCTCAGATTCAGTAATGGTGGGTGAAGCTTTGATTAAGGCTGTTTTTTCCGCAGGTTCTAAAGGTTGGGAAGGAGCAGCCTCAGGTTCTGGGATAGTAAATGCCTTAGGAAGGTAACCTGGGCTCACAATTAAACTTTGAACATAAATAAGGACTTTTTTAATGCAAAGAAAGTCTGAACATAAGACAATTCTGACCATTTCCCCTCTTTTTTACAGTATGTTTCTACTTGTAAAATAACATCATAATACTTCCTCTGCCTTCCATTTTGGGGCTGGGGGTATGTTGGCCACACCTATGTGCAGAAAAATATCAAATGGCTCTTTTTCAATATGTAAGGGTCAAACATCTTTTAGTGCTTAAGAATGCATTCTAAAAGAGTAAGAGACTTAGACTTTGATCAAACAATTTGGGCATCCCGTATTTATTTCTATTTGATTTCCAAACCCTCAAGGCATTCCTCCAGCACAGTCCACTGCAGGGCATGTGGATGCCACATGAGAGAGTAAAAGGCAAAATTGGACCAGCCCATCCACCCTTAAACTGTTGAGCAATTTTTTTCTCCCCAGGGAGTTTGTGAACTTACTCCTATAGGACATTTATAAGCAAAAGTTCCAACTGGTCCTCATTTAGATTTTCGAAGCTCAAAAGTTAATCTTATAGTTATCATCTAACAGTCACATTTTGTGCATTAGCAAAGGCACATTAGTCCTCTCTGTACATGTGAAAGAAAAGACCAAAATCCTTTTTACTCTTACTTAGCATATGTAAGACACAAATGTAAATCATTGCTCCAATAGCTGCTGTGAAATGCAACCTTTTGTTGCAAACTGCCTCAGACTAATTTCCAAAGAGAGTTGTAGTCTAAATTGAGCTAAAATCTATTTAAACCCCTGGGGAAAATTTCTAGTTTACTAGCAGAGATAGATAAGTGGAGATTTATTTGTGGTTGGGAGTTTGTTTCCACTGAGGAAGTTTGGGTATCCACCAGAGAACAGCCATGGCCATCCCCTACAGTAATTGTTCTCAGTGTTTATTGGTCCACAAACAGAGATCAGTCTCCAGAAAGGAATCCACCTGTCTGTCAGGTCAACATTCTATTGGCCATTGGCTTCAATGGGGATTCACCAGAGATATGCTGAGGAAATCTGTCCTCTGCTTTAAGAGCATTTAACTAGCTGGCAGAGTAATCATTGTTTTTTCAAAAATTCTGGAAAAGACAGTTAAAAGCCTAAGCAAGATCATTACCTAGTGTTTATTAAGTTTATAGTAAAGGTTTTAAAGTCCATAACATCATCAAAGAATTTTTCTCCTATACACATAAATGATAATTAGACTGAGAAGGGAAAGAAGAAAGGTTGGAGATCTTCCTTTAGGCTAAATGTCTTTTGGTATGATAAGAGTGGTGTTTTGGAAAGAGCTCCTTTTGATTTCAACCAGAGGTCAGTTCTCTCCACTGGGTCTCAGGTTTACACCCATCTTCTCCACAGCAGAGATCTTCCCAGAACGCTAGGCAGGGACATATTTTCATGTGTGTTCTCCTGGATGGGTGAAATTCTGATGTCTCATCTGACCCAGAGATGGAGTATGTGTCCTTAATCTAGTATGACTTCCCTGTCTTTCACACTAGCAAATATTTTTCTATAATCTTAACTTTGTTGAATAGGAGAAAAGGGTTGAAATAGTCTATAGAGTTTTCCCTAATGTTACATGTCTCTACAAAGGAAGGTACAAAGTAGCGTGAAAAGATTAAGAGTAAGGCCAGAGAAAAGAAAGTAAGACAAACAGGCTTGACATTTCCTCTGGAGTGTAAAAGATCAGAGCCAGGTTGTCCCAGTGAAAGCTGTCCTCCCAGTCTTAAGAACAGTTATCAACCTAGCATCTTTTAACTGATGGAAGGAGCTCCATGGATTTTTATATAGGAATGTATATTTTTCTAAGTCTGAGCTAGATTTTATTTAAAAAGACTCATTTAACAGAAGTTTATATAAAAATCCCCTAGGGAGCATTCTAACATTACTCTTGTGCTGTCATCTAGTCAAGCAAGGAATGCAATATTTAATAACTAGATTAAATTCCACTTGGACAAGAAAAAAATGGGAATATTAAACATTCAATTAAGAAGTATGATGATCATATAATCTTCATATGTTTTAACCTAGATTTACAATTCTTTTAACAAAACTATATGAGACAAAGCTCAGGTAATTATAAGCAATGCACAAAGACATAAAAATTGAGAGTCTATGAAACAAAAGCAAACTCTTACCTCTGTTGCAGATCATTGCCTTTCCTACAATTCATTCTTCAGTTTTAGAGAACATGAACTTGTACCAGACATTCAACAAGTTGGAGTTTCTTTCCCTTTAATCACTTTGAAACTGGACACAGCATGCCCAATTTAATCGTGGCTACTTTGGAGGGTGAACGAAGAGGATTTCAAGTTTGAGGTCTTACCAAGTTCTTGTGTCACAAAAATTAAAAAAAAAAAAAAAAAAAACACCAGGGGTGCAAATTAGTGTTAGAGTTCTTTCCTAGCATATAAGAGACCTTAGATTCAATCTTCGGTACAGAAAAAAAAACCTGAGGAGAAAGAATCTTTTTAGTCTTTTTCATGCTTCATTTTCCTGACTTTTTCTCTAGAACTTACTGATAACCGTCTCTTTAGGTAGTGTAAGACGTCAGTGGGAACTGATTCTCCCTGCTCACAACTGTGCCAGCAAAGCTCTGCTCTCTGCTGGGATGTCAGCTCAGTACCCACGCAATCATTGCCAAGCACAGGATGTAGTGGAGGAGATAAGACAAGGAATTTTCAGGTGTTGAGGCTATCTGGAGACACCAGAGAATTTACATCACACACTCCCCACCAAGGGGCAATAATACCAGGAAACTTTGACAACAGATGTTTATTAAACTCTTGCTATCTAGGCCATTTGTGAACTTTGGGGTAAGAGAACAATAAGTCACCAAGAAGCAAGCACTTGTTGTGAATCAGCACCATGTGCGGGCCGCTTGGGGGACAGCCAGACCCCAGCCTTTTCTGATCAGTCAGTGCTATTCATGGACAGCAGGGAAAAAGAACAAGAAGTCACCCTGTGAATCAGTGCCCTGCTCAGGCTGCTAGGAGGAGAACCAGGTGCCACTCCCTTCCAGTGCTCAGACTGGGAAACAAGAAGAGCCAGCCCACCCCAACACCCCACTATAAGTCACTGGCTGATCTGCAGAAATACAGGCTGCAATGACAGCTATTGAGGTAAAAGTATAATTTAATGCTTGTAGGGTTTAGTGTTTCACTGACTTCACAGGTCTAAAGCCAGTGGTCTGATCATCTGTTTAGAGGATAACAATACTCAGTGTAGCATCTATGAGGGATCTCCTCCTGAAGGTGGTAGTCAATGTTAATTCCTTATCATCCAGTTTCCAAGTCCTGTATCATTTTCATTGTTTTGTTGGGTTGGGTTTTATTCTGTCTTGTTTGTTTAATTTTATTATATCCAATGGCATGCACAGCTGTATCAAAAATAACAAGATATATTACAGTAGCCATTTTGGATCTACTCTTATCTGTTTTTGAAGTCCCTTATTGAATTCATTGTTTGGTTTTTATTGGTTCTATTCTGTCCTGTTTTGTTTGATTTTTACTTTCTGAAGGTACCTGCAGCTATTTTGAAGACAACAAAAGGCATTACAGTAACTATTGTTGATTTCCTATTGTTTTGAAGTCTGGTGTTACACTGCCTAGTTTTCATTGGCTTTATTCTGCTTGGTTTTATTCTCTTTAAAATAATAAAATAAAATAAAATAATCTTCCTGTTTAACATACTCTGCCTTCTTTCCAACCCTATAAAAGGGACACATTTCTTTTATTTGGGGCAGACAGTCTCATTGGGCTCTCTGCCTGTCTGCACCCAGGCACAATAAATTCCACTCCATGTTGCCCTTACACAAACCTGGTGATCTCTGCTGGTTCCTCTCCTCTACCTGTATGTTATATCCAGGTAGTCATATTGAAACAGAGAAACTGAAAAAGAGGTTTACATTTTAAAGGTCAGCTATTTCTCCTTCTTTCTCAAGCTGAGTGAGAAGGAAACTTGCACTGTTCCTCAAGCCTTTGGGGCCAGAATATTTCAATACAAATATATTTTCAACAGTTTTTTTCTGGGCCTGATGATGGTCCCATAACTGGTTGCATGTGGACATTTTCTGGCTTTTTTTCTATCCCTGCTGTTAACTTCAAGTGCTTCTCTGTGTTCCAAGCAATGGACCAGTTTTCTGACCGATTTGGCCAAATTGTACATAAACTCATTTTTCCTTTTTTTGTCACTGTTTGCTTTTTGTTTTATTTTGTTCTCTTCTTCTTGATGATGTGAAGACAAATGAACATAGGTAGTTGAAGCCCAGATTAAGGTGTCTGGTAACAATTTGACAATT
Organism: Dolichotis patagonum; assembly: GCA_004027295.1. NCBI lineage: Eukaryota > Metazoa > Chordata > Mammalia > Rodentia > Caviidae > Dolichotis > Dolichotis patagonum. Next base: position 530,304 of record PVJX010000014.1, on the reverse strand, counting down.
CTCCAAATAAGTAGAAACACTGCACCATCTATCCACTGTGTTTGACTTTGTTCATTTGAATTTTTAATAACATAAATAGTTTGACTTGTGCAAAATGAAGAACTAAAATAATCCAGCTCATCAGTTAGTGTTGGGTCAATATAATCCATGTTCTTTTGTACAAGTGAAGAATTGCAAGCATCCAATCCAAATGATAAACAAAAAGCAGCTACATTTATTGAATATCATAGAAAGCTGTGTTCAGGGCAAGTCCTTACCAACTGAAGATATGGCACAGATAGAAAAGGTGTCAGGGTAACAGAAAAGGCTCAGCATATGGCAGAAACAGCAGAACATATACTTGAATCAAGCTTTTGGAATTTAAAGCACAAGTACCTCCATTTGAGTGCCTCCTCTTGAATCTCTAGTTTTGACAGAGAGGAAGAATTTGTTACCCCAGGGGCTCTCACAATACATGCTCATCCCAGAATTCACTCTGATCATAATTAGGATAGTGTATATTTATGAATTCTTAATGAGATGGGAGTAGGGTGATGGTGACTGAAGTTCCCTTGCTCTTGCCTGGAGGGCAGGAGTATCTCCAGAGTTTTTGTCACCTTATTTTCTATATCCCTTAGGAAGTGGAAGGCAGGAGGACCCTAGCGTGCTGTTCAAATGTAAACAGCTCCATTGTTTCTAAGGATTCTAGTGGTGCCTGGTAAAACTAGAGCTACATCTTGTTGGTCTGAAAAAAGATTCAGCTCTGTACCTTCTCTGAGGGTAACTTCACTGAGCAGAATGCCACCCTCACCTGCCAAGGAAGCAAATACTCTCACTCTATTTCCTGTCTGAAGAAAGAGAGAGAACTGTATCAGTGGGAACTGAAACAACACAATAGGATTATACCTTCTTTCTATCCTAATATCATCCAGCCTACGACGCTTCAAACTGTGTCATAAAATTGTGCAGTATGTCTTCTGTTTAGTGACCACGTTCCCTTTATAGAACTGGGGATGTGGAGGGCACCGTAAATTGGACATTGTGTTTAGCAGTAAGGCACAGTGTGGTTTTTTTCATTATTAGGTATAAGCAAAAGCATGTGACACTGTGACCTGAAAAGGAACATGTGATTATCACAGTCACAAACCCTGTGGCTTCCTTTCAGTTTGGAACCTCACTGATCACTTCCTCATTGGAAGTCTGTTATACTTTAGCTTCTACAAAGAAATGTTTTGTTTTTTATCAGGTAAATGGAAGCATGAGGCAACACCCAGCAACTGAGGCTGTGGGAAAGACCAGATTTTATTTACCTGAATTCAGGCAGACTGATCAGAGTGATACTCACACAGGGGAATGAAACTCCTAACCTACTGTATGTCCAGTAAGTGTTTGTGTTCTCTAAAATCGAAAAATGAATTTTATAAGCAATGGAAGTTAAGGGCAGAATATATTTATTGAGAGAAAGAAAGCTTCTATCTGAGAGAGAAGCCAAAGGGGTTCTCAGTGGGTTGCAAAAGACTGTTTCTTCTAGGGACTTTTACAGAGCAAAACCACAAAATGAGGCAGGTCTAAAGTGGGGGAAACATGGGAACTCTCAAGATGTAGCAGGCAGCTGAGTTAGTCAAAAATACTGTAGGCAGTAAAACAGGGCTAGGTCCCCAATAGAGCTAGTGATAACACCTGGAAACTGCCAGGAAGCTGACGCTTCCTGCTGTGGACCAGGCCTCAAGACAAAAGACCATACAAATGCACCCATATCCTGAGGACTGACACCCTAAATAGTTCCCATTGCCCTAGCAAAGAGTCACAGCTCCAAGAATGCCCGCTTGCTACTTGACTTGCTTTCCCATTTGTCCCTAATGTAATCAATTTTACCTGAACTATTGATCCTATTGGCTGACTATAGTAATGTCCTACCATACGCCCATCTGCTTTGTGAGTTCCCAGTCTTCCCCCACCTTGAACCCATGGTTTTACTCTATAAAAGTCCCTGGAAAAGACAGAGGCCCGGGCAACCTGCTCAGGACCCCCTTCTGTCTCTCTCCAGACAGAAGCTTTCTCTCAATAAAGATATTCCACTCTTTGCCTCTGTTGTTCCTAAAATTCATTCTTTGATTTTAGAGAACACGAACTCGGACATAGTAGGTCGGGAGTTTCATTCTCCTATATCAAAGAGAGGTGGGGCAGAACTATGGTCAACCAGAAAGATTAATTGTTCAGGTAAAACTGACTAAATTGGGGACAAATGACGACGTGAGTTACATAGCAAACAGGCATGCTTAAAGAGCAGTGACTCTTTCCATAGGGAGTTGGTGTTACAGGCAGCTTGTTAGTCAGAAATATTATAGGCAGTTAGACAGGGCTAGGCACTGGAAGGAGCCAACACAGAGTACCAGATGTCTGATGACACTGGAGGAGACACACCTCCTGCTGTGGGCCAGATTTTAGGACAGAAGGCCAAACAAATGCAACCACACCCTGAAGTATAATCCTTAGGGATTACGTCTGGACCACCTTGAGAAACCAGGAGTTACCATCCCAGCCCCTACAGGAAGAGTCACTGATCTGTAAAGAATGCTCACTTGCTATGTGATTCGCTCTGCCAATTGTTCCTGATTTGGTCAATTTTACCTAAACAATTAAACTTACTGCTTGACCATAACTCTGTCCCACCTCATGTTCATCTACCTCATGAATCTGCAGTTTTCCCCAACTTTAGAGCTGCCTCACCTCATGATTTTACTCTATAACACAGAGTCCTTAGCAACCCAGTCAGGACCCCTTCTGTCTCTCTCTCTGAAAAAGCTTTCTTTCTTTCAATAAATATTTCTACTCTTAACCTCTGTTGTTCCTAAAATTTATTCTTTGATTTTAGCTAACAGGAATTCATTCTGGACTTGTAGGTCAGGAGTTTCATTCCCTGTATCATTGGGATAGTGACTCCTGGTTTTCTCAGGATAATAGAGCACTATTTAGAATATCAGTCTTTAGGTTGCAGGTACCTTTGTTTGATCCTTTGTCTTTAGGCCTGGCCCAAAACAAAAGTGTCAGTTTCCCCAACAGTTGCAAGATATCTGGCCTTTTGTACCAGCTTTTTTGATGGCCTAGCCTTGTCTGACTGCCTATAATATTTCTATCCCAGCAGGGATCTGGAGGGAAGAATAACTATATATGGAGTTTAAAGTTGCGGCCACAGTATCACAGAATCTGGATGAAATGTTTGAAGTCAAAACTGCATACACAATCAGTCCAGGTTATAGAAAGAACTGGTGTCATGACGATTTCAAATCCAGTCCTAAATTCCTCTGTGGCATTTGATTCTTACTTGCAGAGGAAAAGTCATTGTCAGCCATGAAGTCTATTGTTTGTAGTGGACAGCCCAGGTCTCTCAGGTCACTCTCAGGCCCAGCCTCCCTTTCCTTCTTCTTTAAGCAAAGGATAAAGAACTCTAGCTCTTTAAACATGAGTGTGTCCTAAATTTGCATGCATTACCTAGTCCTCGCACAGTGACATTTTAATAGTGTAGATCTGTGACTATGGTTCAAGTATGTACCCTGCATATAGCTGGTTTAACTCTTAAAGTGTGGGCAGGACAGTCTTAACAATCTCATAAGTTATTCCTACTTTGAAGTCTGATAGCCAATTAATGTAACTGCATTCCAAATTTCCTTCCAAATGTGTGCACTATGGTTATGATTTAAATCTTAAATACTCCCCCCTCCTTTCCCCATGAAGTCTCCTGTTTTAACAACTTCTATGTAGTTCTCAAGTTCTTGTCAGGTTCTTGTTCCCCGCAGCAAGCACAAGGGAATGACCAAGAATATGTTTAAAAGAAAGAATAAAAACAAACAAACAAATAAATAAAAGAATAAAAGGAACAACATCCTACTTGTTAGGCGGGGGAGGGGTTCCATCAGGTAGGTATCACAGACTTTTAAACCCAGAGGCCTTTTATACCCAGAGACACTCAAGAAATTGAGGAAATACAGGCATGCTTCTGGTTGCAGTAGACCTCTGCTGTCTGATTGCAAGCTGCTTCATTTGCATTTCACTTCCTCCAAGTTCTCATCCATTTGTTTAGGGACCCTCCTTTGTCCTTTGTATTCCTTTAGGCCCAGATAGTCAGTTTGCTTAATTACTCAGGGCCTCTTGTATTTTACAACTCTTGTAAGCCCTGGACTTAGTTGACTTTAGGTTAACTATTCAGGACCTGGTCCTATCTGCCTAATTTCCTCTATATCAGAGGAGGGGCCTTTTGAAATTAATTGGATCACAAAAGCACTATACTAAACAGTAGATTAATCCATTGGTGAGTTCATAGCTGAAAGTACTGCTAGGAGGTGGGGCCTAGCTGGAAGTAGATCACTGGGGGTGTGATCTGGAAGGATATATTCTTGTTTCTTTTTCCTCCCTTTTCTCTGCTTCCTGGTGCCCTTAAAGTGAACAGATGCCTTCTATCATGCTGTTTGTCTTGGTGCCAGCCAACCATAGCCTGAACCCCCTGAAACTATAACCCAAATAAACCCTTCCTCCTTTAAGTCAAGGGCATTGGCTCTTTTGTCCCAGCAACACAGAAAATGACTTAGTCAACCATTAGTCGCCCAAAATAGAAATATTCTTAAAATAATCCCTTTCTTTTATCCCTCTAGCATTTTTTGTAGTTATCAAACACTACCTAAAACATTTTTTTTTAATCTTTGGGAAAAACTTTTCTAGTTTTACTAAATACTATCACAGTATCTTACTTGACGATTGTATTATTTTAATCTTGAATTGTCATTAAAATAATTTCTCTGCCTGCCTCTTCAATATTACAAGTCACTCTTAAACTATCACTAGTCTCTCTAAAATGAGAACTTTATAGTGTCTTTCACATAGTTCACATTATATCCTACTTTATGTCATCCTCCATTATATAATCTAGTATCTTCTTCATGCTATGTAGCCTTATATCAGTGACTGTTTTTTAACCATTCTAGGCGTAATCAGTTTGGTTAATTTTAGTTACCATAACATATTTTCCAAGAGAAAATTATTTTGGCCTTATGTTCATTTTCAAAGAGGTGTTACCAGGGACTTATCTAACCAGAGGCCTGAATCTGCGCCTTGGTTATCTGGATTTGTTCACTTGCCTGCCACAAAAAGCAGAAGAGTCCATAAAATATAAAAATAAATTTATTCACAACTTGGCTAAATAAGGAGACTCGCTTGTACTTTACCGTATAAAAGCAGATTCTGAGTTTGTGGTAAGCCACCAATGGTTTATACCACACCAAGATAGTTTCTAAATACACACAGTACTTTTTCTAGACCATAATAAAGTTAAAGTGAAAATAAGTAAGATAATGATATAGGGGAATGAAACTCCCAAACTACTATACGTCCGGTACGAGTTCATTTTCTCTAAAATTGAAGAATGAATTTTAAGAACAACAGAGGTTAAGAGCAGAATATATTTATTGAGAGAAAGAGGGCTTCTATCTGAGGGACAGATGGGGTCCAAGTGGGCCGCCAAAGACTGTCTTCTAGGAACTTGTGCAGAGTAAAATCATGGGATTAGATGGGTTCAAGGTGGGGAAAAATGGGAACTCCCAAGGTGGACATAATGTGGGACAGAACTGTGCTCATACAATAAGATTAACTGCTCAGGTAAAATTGATTAAATCAGGAACAAATGGGAAATGTAGCCACGTAGTAGTCAGCCGGCATGCTTAACAGCAGTTGACTCTTCCTGTAGGGGGTTTGGATGGAGGTTCCTGACTTCCTAGTGATAGAGAACTATTTGGACTATCAATCTTTAGGATTGGTTGTACTTGCTTTGCTTTTTACCTTGAGATCTGACCCACAGCAGGAGGTGACTGTCTGTTCCAAGGCTGTAAGGTATCTGAACCTTCTGCTCCAGCTCCTTTGAGGGCCCAGCCCTGTCTGACAGCCTATAATATTTCTAACTAACTACACTGCTTGTAACAATAACAAGAAATAAAGGTATTAAAAGGTCTCAAAGGCCTTACAAAAATGACATTATGCTGTACACCAGTTAAGATTTCCACAAACCTGTGAAAATGTAAGGGGTAGATGTGAACTGATTTTGCAAGACACAGGAAGTGTGTAAAGAGAAGTATCATATTAAGGAGATCCAGTACGTTCCGTTCCACAAATTTCAAGGAGAATTGGAATTTTGTCATATCAAATAAAGTGATAAAATGACATTAAAATTAAAATTAAATTGCCTTCAGTCATTACCCCCATGGGGACCACTCTAAGAAAATCATGGGAAATTTCTTCTATCTAAAATGATCAGAAATGTCTTTGGATTAAAGCTAAAAGGAAACCAAACAAAAACACCAAATAGTATTCATTTAGGAAGGATAAGTTGTAAAATGATTTTGACAATTGAAAATGAAAATTATTGTATTTCCAGTGCTCCTGTTTTCCAGAAACAGATCAGGAAGCTAAACCCGGAAGCAAAAGTTCATGGTTAGGCAGCTACCATACTAAACGGATGATTCATTTCCTTAAGCTTCATAAAAACCACGTGGAGTGGATACTGTTACGACTCTCATTGAAAAAAAAAAAAAAACTACAGAGATCGTGGGGTAACTTAACTTTCACAAGGTCACAGACAGGATACGTTAGAGAAAGGATCCAAAACTGGCTTGCTATTCGTCTCTTTATTCCTTGTTTACTCTGCTTCCTTCTCCACCTCCGTCCTCTCCTACTCCTTGTAATCTCCGTCCCTGCCCCTCAGCTGGGGGCAGGGAAGCGCCTGCGGGGAAGGAAGGAAGCGGAGCGCTAGGCACTTTCCCAGACATTTCTAAATGTCTGTAACATTTAAATGTCTGTAAATGTTGATGTGCAGGACAGTGCGGAGAGATCAGGAACTGGAAAGCGCAGATCTTGTTTCTTTCCAGCATGCATAGGCATACGGTTTGGAAGATCACTTGTTACTTTTGTAAAAAAAAAACCCCAAAAAAACAGTATTTGCCGAATGGATCTGTGCCATCCTAAAGAAATCAGGTCCATAACCCTTCTAAAACACACTTAAAACATCCTGTGATGGAAAGAGGCAGATAGCAAGAAGTAAAAGGCATCATAAAGAAAAACTACCTCCTGGACGATTAGTCATTTGTTATCTGAGTCACATGAATCTGGGGATGGAGGTCAAGACCGGAGTTAACCGAGTTCTTCAAAAAGGCTCCCCTCCAGCGGACCAATCCCAGTGCAGATGCAGACACACCTATCCAAGGCCTCTCACTGCGGGACAGGCGCTTCTGGGACCTTTCCGAGGCACAGGAAGGGACAGAGGCTCCTCCCCGCGAAAGTGGACGGCGAGGCGACCCCAGGCGTCCGCGCGCCTGCGGGGAAGGAAGGAAGCGGAGCGCTAGCGCGGGCCGCAGAGCGCCCCCAGCCGCGGTCCCTGGGAGGCGCCTTCCCGCGCCTTCCAGGGCAGGGGGCGGGTCTCGGTGCCTCCGCGCGGGGCTCAGGGGAGCGCAGCCCGGGTCAGGCGAGCGGATTCCCGGACCTCAGGTCTCCGGGGGCCACGCGAGGACCGCGGCGGCTGCAGGTGAGCCAGCTGCGTTCTCTCCTCTCCAGGAAAGAACTGGGGGCTCCGTGGGTCCCCAGAAGGAAGCTGGGGATGCCCCAGCTCGTGAGCGGGAGACCGAGGGTCGTGTTTGCTTTGGAGGTGGCGGATGTGTGATGCAGACTGGGAAAGTGCCCTGGTGTGCAGTGCGGACGCGGAAACACCTGGCCCTCCTGGTAACCGTCCTAGTGACGAGGTGGCAAGGTGCTGCCTGGCAAAACCTGGCGGACCTCTGCTTCCACCTAGCTACACTGCTTCAGAGCTCAGAGGACAGCCCCAACTCCTGGCCGGAGGCTGAGCCCCCGTTTCTGCCAACGTGGTAAGGTATTAGAAGGAATCCCTAATAAGACTTACTAGATGTCATTGAAAGTTAAATGTTAATTGAGATTATGATTGGAACACAAACTGTGCTTGATATTCTAGAATACCAGCGGTATAGGAAAGGCAGAGAGGGAACATGTCATAGTGATCAGCTCCATGGTCAGGTTGCCTGACTTTGGACTCCACCTCCACTACTTGCCTGCTTTGGACTGTGACCTGGTGTCTTTATGCATATTTCTTCAGCTTGCCTTAACTCTGAAATTGTGTAATTATTAGAAGAGATAGAGGAGCTAAGACTATGTGTATTAATGTGTTAATGTAGTACCTGACAAGAGAGAAATTACTTAATGAAAGTTAACTTTTTTTTTCATGTATCTGAGGACTTCCTTGTTGCTTTTGGCTATCTGGTTACTCTGTGGTTTTATTTATGAACTGTTGTTGCTGATAAAGTGGATGTGGCCTCTTTCCAGTTCCAGAACAAACAAGTCATTTTTGGTTCCAGTTTAGGGATTGGAGATAGCTGGTTAATAAAAGTGAAACTTCCAGTTCCAGGTGTTAGGCAAAGCAGGGTGCTGTGTGTCTTTCCTCAACTTCCCAAACAGTACAGCATTCTCTTCAGACCACCCTTGGGTTCCAGACAGTTGTAGGATCTGAACAACAACAACAACAACAAATCACAGGAAAGTTAAAAAATTATTGAAAGACAAATTGGGTGGATTTCATAGGAAAGGGGCATGTAAAATGGGTGGGTTGTAAAAGGCCTGCAAAGGAACTTAGCTGAAAGGTGGAGAGGCGCTAAGATGTGAGAACTGGCTCCCCTGCGTCTCTCCATCTTTGTGTCTAGTGACCTCTCTTTCCTGTGCTCTGTAATCTCCAGATCTTTTGTGTTCTTAACTGCATCGAGATATTTGTAACCAGAACTTTTACCTGTAAGGTTCCCATGTTTAGATTGCACTTCACAACACATCCACCTCACTCTGGTCTTGCTGACTTTACACATTTTTCTGTTCAGATATGAATATCTTGACAGTGGCGCTGCCCTTACAGTCCAAATCGCTGTTCTCAAAGCCCTTTGTTACTGCATAATTATTTTTACTCATAGTACTTAAGAGTGTTTTCAGAAACATATTTCACAGTGTTTGTCTCCCGGAGTGCCTTGCACAGTAGAGTGCTGCAATATGTGATATGAACCTTATCTTCTCTGTATCTTTTTTTTTTGTGTGTGTGTGTGTGTTACCAGGGATCGAACTCACGACCTCACACTTGCCACGCAGGTGCTTATGCCACTGAGCTAAATCCCCAGCCCTCTTCTCTGTATCTTCCCTCCTTGAAAACCATACATGTTATCCTAAGTGAATATTTACACATGAAATATTTACATGGACATGCACGCGTGTGCCTACACACACACATACACACACTACAGTTCTACACTAAGTCCTCAATTAAAACCTGGCACTTTAGCTAAGTATAGACAGTTCTCATTTAATGACTGAATTCTGTTTCACAAGGAGGTCATTAAATGAATTGGTTACTAAATGAAGAATTTGACATAGTATTTACAGTATAATATTCAGAACAAAGAAATGGTCCAAGGATGCTCCAATTTGAGAATTTGCTTTTATTTGTGTGACTCTTACATGTAGTACTGTAATGCATAATGTAACATAAAACTCCAGTACTGTGCTGTACAATATAACCAGCAAAAATTATAATATTATATAAATAAGAGATACTGTACCAAGAGGGATACTGAGGCTTTATAAACAAGATGTACAGAACTGTACCAAAAAAAAAAAATGACAGGTGATAAGTCCAAGGATTAGGTCATTAAATAAGGAATATATGTAATAACATTTTTTCTTTCTATTTTCCAAGTTTTGTCATAATAAATGCTGGAAAAATCCTACCTGTCTTAGTAAGAATTATGATATCAGAGAATAAATTGAAATTCAGTGCTTTTCTGTGTTCCATGAGGCAGATACCATAAAGATCCCCTCTAGAAAATGTTTCTGAAAGTGGTTAGTCTTTTTTTGCCCAGTGGAATAGGGCCATGAATGTAAAAGATACGAATCATGAAGCATCTTAATTCTGCTGGTTAGTGACATATGTGGAATTAAATATCCAGTTTATCTCTATGCAATACTTTCTTCATTTATAAGCAGACAAGGAAACAGCTCAAAGTTGTGAAGGAGCTCTGGGTTGTCCACAAAGGCTTTTTAGAATAGGACCCCAGGTCTGGGGATACGGCTCAGCCGCACTGCACCTGCCTAGCGCACGAGGTCCTCAGTTTGATTCCTGGTACCAAACATAAAGAAAAAAGTTTAAAAGAAACAGAATAGGACATCAATCAAATTAGAACAACTAATTTCAAAGATCTGTTTTACAACTTTGGTCTCTTTGGTTTATTAGTTTGTGAAATCCTTGATCACTACTACTTCAGTTTATTGTAGTTGATGTATGAGCCATACTTTTCTTCCAAGGTTCACTGTCCCATCCCAAGTTGGTTCTAAGTACATTTGCTTTTATTTCTTAAGCCTAAAATACAGAAGTGTATGGTAATAAGAGACTTCCTGTTACAAGATACATTGCCTTTCTGTGTTGTGTAAATGCAAATACTTTTACCTGGCTTAGATTATTATGGAAACCACAATCAAAGACAAATTTTCTTTCTAAAGATAATAACTAACCCTTTGTAAGTGCACACAATTTACTAGAAATGTATGTATGAAAATTACTTGGTGACTTAACACATATTTTCTTCTTCCCTTGACTTATTCAAATTTTTTCTCTTTCAAATATAGTGTCTCATTTTACTTATTAGTAGGAAATTAGAGACCTAGCATTCTGATGATTGGTTTTAAAAGTGGTAGTGTCTTGCTAAAATAGTTTAGAGCATATACTTCCATTTTGGGATTTGCGAGGAGTGTAAACACTAGTCTTTTGTTTTGGATGAGTAGGTAGAGAAGAGAAATTTCTTCTTAGGAAATTAACAAATTCCCATAAACAATGCAGATCTAGCTAATGCTTCTTTAACATATAGAACACTAGGTTTCTGATCTCCAAGAAATACCTTTCGAAAGCAATAAGCAAAATCTTAGAATCTAGAGAGATGGGTCAAACAATTTTTACTGTAGTATGCATTGTGAAGGTGTAACTGGAAATGACCACACTGTTTTTCTCCTAATAAGAGTATATTGCAATTATTGAATAGCCTTTGCCAGCAATTTAGTATTATTGAAAGAATAACTTTAACAGATACACTTTTGTAACATATGCCTCAGTTTTCTCCTAAGTTCTTATGTAACACCAAAAGAAAGGTGGGCAAAGTAGATCATATTTTCTAGTTCCATGGTTCCAGTACTATGACTGTATTCAGACTATCTTAGTTCCTTTCTTCCCTGCTAAGAGAAAATGTTCCATTCCCCAAGTTAGAAGAAGGAAGTGTGGTTCACAGTTAGTGGAGGTTCCCCTCCTTCATCAGCTGGAGCCCAGGCAGGGTAGCATCATGGAGTAGAAACAGTTCATCGTGGGCAGGACATAGCAAAGCAACAAGGCACAACCACAACTCTTCCTATCCAGGGCACTTAGGAGAAGTAGCACTAATACCCTTAATCACAGTGCGCTTGATCTTAGTGTTGCACCATGAATCAATTCCATCATCGCACATTGTAGACCCAGCAAGCTCTAAAAAAGCTCCACCTATGGCCACAGGAGGCTTTGGGTGAGTATCTAAATACAAGCCTTAACATTCCGTTCCTCATCTCCCAAAGACGCATGCTTATTGCTTTCTGAAAGAGGCATTTAGTCCAGGAGTTGCCAAAGTTCTAACAGTTTCAGCAATGCTGAAAAGTCCAAGACCAAAGGCTGCTCTGAGATTTAAGACATCTTAGATGCAAGACCTTGTATAAATTAAAAGAAGGTTAAAGACTTCCAACATTCAATGGAATAAGAGGCATATATCCATTCCACAAGTTACAAACAGAGCTATAGCAAGGAGTGAGGAAAAAGCAAGACCGAAGTCCAGCAGCATAAACATTACTTCCCACAGTTCCACTTCCAGCATCCTTGGCAACTTGTGGCAAGTTGTGAACTCCAAAGGGCTGGAATGGCTCCACTTTCATGCCACATGTGGTGCAAGCTCCAGTGGCTTCTTTCTGGGACCAGCTCTGCTCACTCTTTGCAGTTTTCTTCAAACAAATGACAGTTTGTATTTCTAGCTTCTCCAACACTCTGAGGTCTCCACTGGCACCTTCAGCTTTGCATTCACAGCTTCACACACTGCCCTCTCAGGGGAACACTGCTTGGCCTCCCAGGCCTTCTTCTAAAGTCCTAGTGGAAGGCTTCCTGACTCCACAACTCTTGCATTATGTGTGCTTCTAAAACCAGCACTATGTGGATGATGCCAAGGTCTGCCGCCAGCTGGAGCAGTAGGTTTTCTTTTACTTTAGCCAGAGGGGTTTGGTGCCTATGGAGCAAATCCTGAGGAATAAGTTCCCCTAGGCTACTGCCATTCTGGTAGGTGGCGCCCTGGGGCTCACCTCTCAAAGCAACGTCTTTGCAACTCTGAGACTGGAAATGCTGAGACCCAACTGGTTCTTGTGTTGTTCTCAGACCATTGTTTCTGTTGTCTTCTTCTGAAACATTTAGCTCCTGTCTCACCCATCTTTTCAGTGACCAATCTCTACTCTGTTCCACCTTTTTTATTAAAGGAGAAAAGGTTTATTTTGGGTTACAGTTTCTAAAAGTTTTAGTCCATATCTGGATGGATCCAAGGCAGGGTGGCATGGCAAAGGAGAAACAGTCCATGGAAAGCAAGGCAGGCAGAAGACAGAAGTGAAAGACAAGCAGCAAATCCTCTGTTCCATCTTCACAGGCTGCAACTTTACTGGAACTTCCTTTATGACCAAACTCAAAACATTTTGAATCATTCTACTGGGTGCTTTTGTCCTTGATTCTCAACGTAACTCTGGCTAAAAGTTCCAACAGTAGTCATGCCACCACTTCAGCATTAGACCACCTTGCAATTTCTTCTGTCAAATTAATTCACATTGTCTGGAGTCCAGCAGCCAATGCAGTCCTTCCAGGTGAAACTACTTGAGCCCAATCTTTACTGGCAGAATTTTTATCACCTTCTTATCTTCTGTGCTCTAACTGGAATCACCCATCAAGTATATCCTAAGGTATTCCAGCTCTGCTTTTTTAGTCAGCATCTCCAAATTTTTCCTGACTCTTCCCCTTCCCACAACCCAGTTCTAAAAACTCTTGAGCCACATGGTTAGGTAATGTCAAAGTGATGACCTCACTTCTCTGGTACCAAACACTGTCTTAGTTAACTTTCTCATTGCTGAGACAAAATAATCCACACCCACAGTTAGAGGAGGGAAAATTTATTTGACTCACTGTTAGTGAAGGTTTCCATCCATTATCACCTGGATCCAGGGAAGCCAAGGTGGCATCACAGAGGAGAAATAGTTCATGGTGGGCAAAGATAGCAAAGCAACAATGGACAACCACAGCTCTTTCTATCCCTTGTATTTTATCCAGGGCACGTAGGGCAGATAGCATCCACACTTTTATTCCTAGTGCTCTTGATCCTACCATGGCACCATGAGTCAGTTCTAGTGTTACACACTCTAGAACCATCCACCTTTGAAAAAGCCCATGTATGAACACATGAAACTTTGGGGGAACATTTAAATATAAACCATAACACAAATATTTTGTTTTTCTTTAGGTCATAACTGTAATTTTCTGTTTTCCAATCATGTTAAATTTATTGACTAATTGATACAACCAAGAGATAGACCTAATTATTTCCAAAACTGATTCTTATATACCTTAGGATAGATCTATTAAGGTTTTGAAAACCTTACTTTTACTAAATTATGTGGGAAACTTTATGTGAGAAATAGCCAATGATGAATAATTTTGAAATTGAGAATAGGAACTGGTTTCACCTTGGAAACTGTACACATAATTAGTCATGCAGAAAGTCCAGAAATGTTGCAATTACATTTGCACAGTAGAAGGAGTTATTTAAAGAGAACCCAGCACTGGAGGGGGGATGGGAAGAGTTTAGTCTGTAGGCCCAAGATAAAGCTTTTGCGCAACAGAATTTTTGCATCTGCATCAATTGCAGTTAATAAGCACAAAATGGGTTAAGATTTACAGTAGAAAAATTAGTGACTAAAATGGGATCAAAGTAACAGAAGACAGAAGTACTGGGTAGGACATTTTGTTGCTATTCATGTTTCTGTAGCAATAATCACATGCAAAAGGTCACTAAAATTGTCAGAGTTGCCTCCGTCATGACAACCTTGAGAATGGATTCTGGTAAAAACAAATAAATGAAAATCTTTTCACCCACAGAGTAGAATGTTAGACCTTTTCAAATTTGCCACTCACACTGGGCAGAGTAGGTCCTAGCATGCTAGATATATTTACAGTGGCATGACCTGAGAGTTAATCTTTCTTGTCCACCTTCTAGAATATTCCTGGATCTTAGGTAAAAAGACCGGAAATGGGACCACATACTTTCCATAGGTGTGTGAGTCATGAAGGCTGAAAATTTTTAATGGGCTACTTCTTGGGGTCTTTGGCTCAGTGTTCTTTTATGACTTTGCTCCAATGACTTTCAGGAAGAAATAGTCATTGTGGACTTTCCAACAATATCTAAATTACTTTTCAGAAACATGGCACGGGGAATAGGCTCAAGCCCAAAAAGTTTAAATGACTGGAAGGCTGGATGAGATAAATAAAGAGGGCTGTCCCACGAGTGTGACCATATAGTTCAAGAACGTCTTATATCACCCGTCACATTTTCCTTGTAAATTTGTAGACACTGTGCTAATAGCAGATCTTCTTTTTCAGAACTGTGTAAGCTATGGTCAAGCAGAGTAATTTATTTAGTTTTCTTTCCTACAATGTGAAGTGTGTTTAATTGTTATTTGCTGCAATGTTTTATTCATTCTGTGAACTTTTCATTTATTTTGTGTTATTTATGCTTCAGAATCCAATGCTGAATTTAGTGATTGAAGCATAGACAGTATGTATGCAAATGTCTATTGCCACTAACTTTTTTCACTAATATTAAAAAAAAAACTGTAGGGAAAGCTAAACATTAGGCTTGCTAGTAAATATATTGTACAATGTATCCTATTTTCAACAAGAGCGTTTTTCTGTTTTCATTGTGTGTAATATATACATAAAGGCCACTCAAGTCACATTAACAAATAATAAATTTATTTTTTTCTTTTTTTTTAAATTTTTTTTATTTTATTTTAAAAGGGAGCAAAATTAAACACAACAAAACAGAACAGAATGGGACATAAGAAAGCATAAATTTCAAAGCTAGACAACCGGAGATCTTCACTATTTGTCATATTGTCTCTTGTTTTCTTCCAAATGGTTGTCCTTATCCTTGCATATGGAGAGCTCATACTAAATAACATAGCCAATCTTTTCACAAGATGTGTAGTTCACTGGCTCCCACTTGCTAGGCAGGGGGGAGGGGGAGGGGGACACGGGATGGGGGACAGGACGACATGAGATGTCTGATTCTGAGCTCACACACAGGCAGGATCACAGTCACCCCCCAGAGACGAGAAGAGTTCCCTGTTCTCCAGGCACCCCGAGTCAACCCCACGGTGTAGGTCCCCATGTGCCAGGGTCTCTCTCCTTCGGGCTGCCGAAAGTCTGCCACACTCTCAGCCGCCCCCAGAGAGGAGGGGAGTTCCTTGTTCTCCCGGCACCACGAGTCAACTACATGGTGCAGGTCCCGAGGCACCAGGGTCTCTCCCCTGCAGGCCCCCTAAAGTCTGCCATACTCACCTGCTATTTCTTTCTGATGAATTGACCATTCCATTTCCAAAGTTCTGAAATGGCCAACAGACCACAGAAAGAATTCTCTTTAGGCTCCTGTTTGAAATCAGCAGCTATAGCAACCTGCTGGCCTTGCTTCAGGGCCACCAAATAATAAATTTAATATGCCAATTCATTGAAATAAATTTTTCATATATATTCCCTAACATTTATTCTGTAACATACATATGTGTGTGTATATGCTGAAATATGTAACAATCAAAATATTTTCACTTTTTTCCTGATGGCTCTAAATTGGACATTTAATAAACATGTAATGAAAGATTTTGCCTTATTTAACATTTAAGGTTAAATGTAAGATTAAAGAGAAAAATAATAAATATCAAGGAAAATAGCAAAAACCAAGTAGTATCTTTCTGAACAATCTTTTTCTCTTTTTTCTTTTTCGTGATAACCCCGAAATGATTCACACCTCACTAAACTGTCAGTGTTGACCACAATATTAGATAATTTTCAGAACCAGACCTCTTCTTTTTTTAAATTTATTTTTAATTTTTTATTAGTGCCTTCTTGTTGTACATAATGATTACTTTGATTGTGGGATGGTGGTACATGTACATAACACATCTGGATTCTTTTTACTTCCCTTATTTCTCCTCTCTCTCCCACCTCCATCCATCACTTGGTCCCCTTCTCATTTGCAAAAGATCGTTTTCCTGTTTTTTTATTATTTGTCTTTTATTTTGCCCTGTAAATTATCTATACTTGGTGCACACCGGTAATCTTCAGCATTTGTGACAGAGGCTGGTGGATCCCTGAGAGTTCATGGCCAGCCTGAACTACCTAGGGCGGCACCCTGTCTCAACAAAAAAAACAAAGACAAAAACCCAAAAATTATTTATACTTTGGATTTGTCATATAACAGAAATCATGCAGTATTTAAACTTGTGCAGACCCCTTAGTGTCCACACACTGAGTTTTGTGACTTTAAAGAATGCTACATTCACTTGATTTTTATTTTTAAAACTTAGTGGCTTTAACATGCCATTCCTGTCCCAGAATCCAATCTGATTAAATGATCCCATGGAATTTAGTCCTAAGAAGGGTTCAAATGAGGAAAAGGCTACAGAAGGCCAGAGGATCTAACACGGATGGACGCTGGCCTGAAACTTTAGGGATTTCCTGAGTTTGTTATTTTAAGTCTGCTTTCTTAGGACAATGGAATGAAAATTGGCCCCAATTCAGAGGAGTTGGAGGAGTGGCATCCCAACCTCATTTGTATTACCAGTACTGACAGGACAGTTAAGAGTGGAACTTGAAGTCACACTTGGAGTTTGTTTCCTTGGATCTCTTTTTTAAAGTTTAATCCTGTATTCTGCAGCTCTGCCTGGGAATTTGGCTTCAGGCAAGATCTTAACATCTAGAAAACTAAGTAGCTGAGCCGCTCATCTGCATCTAAAAGAGAGAAGGGAATGGTCTGGATGGAGTAACCTTTGGAATTTCAGAGATTTGTAATAATTCGGCTCTACTGTAACACTTGTCCAAGTGAAGGACCCAATTTTAGGAAGGGAATTCTTTGCTGCCCAAATGTCTACAGTTCCTGTGGACTGCGTCCTGTGGATGTTACTATAAAACTGATTGAGTGGAGGAGAGGGGGACTGCAATCCAGCCTTCCTGACAAAACCACAAGATTAAATGAGTTTAATGGTCTTTGAAAGTTTATTTTAACAGCACAGACAGAAAAGGTTACATTGAAAGATGAACACTGAAGTGCATGTATTATTTTAAATGTTAAAATAACGTGTACAGCAATTATTATAGCTATCTTTAAAATTATCCATAATGCTACTATTATCATATCTAGACTTCATTTATTGCTTTCTTTAGAGTTTCTGTGTACCTTATTTTGTTTTTTTGGTTTTTTGAGACAGGATCTTGCCGTGTAGCTCAAGTTGGCCTTGAACTCACTGTGTGACCCATTAAACTCACCGCAATCCTCCAGGCTCAGCCTCCTGAGTGCGAATTGCAGATGTGCACCACCACGGCCATCTGTGTGTGTGTTTTTAACTCTTATCTTATTTTGAATATCATAAAATTAAACTCTGTAACTGAACACTCATAAGCATATTTGAAAATTTAGGAATTCAGCCTCAGTAACTCAGCTGTCTTACGGTATCTAAAAGGGAAACAGGGTTGTTTGAACGAGGATTTTACTGCGAATTAGCTCTGATAATAGATACAATTTATGTTGAATGAATTTACTTTGTTTCAAAGACCATAAGACCACACAAGTGGAAATTATTCACACTTTTCTTTGTAATATACATTGTATTTAAGCAGTCATAGATTTACTTTTCTTTGAATTACAGACATCCAAATGGATTCTTCTGATCCAGGAACTAAATTTCCAGCTGGGTATAATCCACAATTTCCACCAGCAGCATTCCAAGGTAAAATAAGTATTAAAAATAATATTAATCACTTGATAGTCCCCCCAAAAAGAAGGAAATGAAGAGGGAAAAATAAGTGTCTTCAGTTTGGTAATTCCTTTTCTTGATCTCACGTGAAAGAAATCTTGACAATCTAGCTATTCCCAATTTTCTTTTGGAGTATGTGTCTTCCACAGAGGTAATTTTTTATTTATAGAAGACAGGAAAAAGTATAGAGGAGAACTAGTAAAATGGATAGTGAATTTACATTAAGAAAATTAAATACAAGGCTGCACATAAATGAAACCCCCAATTACAGAAAATAAGTACAACATATTATTGATTATTGCTCTTCTCTGAAAATTCTGATCATGTAATGTTACTTAACGGATTTATCCCTGTGGGTTTGAATCATGCCGTATTTGGGATTTTCTTTGTTCAATTAGTACAATGAAACAATGATCAGACTATTTAAAACTAGAAGCTACAGTCAGGAGAAATGTTAGCCATGTTGGGCATGGAGGCACACACCTGTTATTCCAGCACTCAGGAGGTCGAAGCAGAAGGTTTGCCGTGAGTTTAAGGCTAACCTGAACTCCTTAGCAAGATCATATCTCAAACACGGATGGGGGGCGGGATGAAAGAGCAAAGTTAGTTACCCTGGTAGCCATTCACATTTTTATTTTGTAACAAATATGAAAGCTTTATTTCTACTTGTTAATTCATGCTTTTCATTTTTAAGAAAAATGATTTCGTTACATCACTATGTAGTATGGAGTAGAGATGCATAAAAGAATCAGAGATTATCATTTAGACAGATGCAGTTACTGATATTAATAGATATTTAGAAATGTCAAACTCAGGCAAGATCATAGTATGCACAGATTTACAAGTATGAGGAATACCCACATCGTGGAAGACATTCAAGGGACTTAGGATCATAGCTGATCTGGTTTGCATAGAAATATGTATCCATTTTGTTCTTTTCTCTGAGCAAACAAATTTTCTTGGCAACTAAATGGCCTGTTTCATTGTCCTTAGAAATCTCCAAGTATGTCCTGGATCTTATCCAGATCTTTACAATTAAAAGTGTATAGGGCTGGGGATTTAGCTCAGTGGCTTAAGCGCCTGCCTGGCAAGTATGAGGTCGCGAGTTCAATCCCTGGTACCAAAAAAAAAAAAAAAAAAAAAGTGTATGAGCTAGATAAACACTAAGGTCTCAGGTAGTTGTTCTTATCCATGGTTGTTGTCAAGTATCATCTATCAACCTAATCACCATCCCAGGAAAATTGAACCAGATCTCTGAACTCAAGAATTGACTATTTTTAATACTTCAAGTGGTTCTAATACAAAACCAGGGTTGAGAACCTATGCTGCAAATTTTTACAGGCTTTTGAGGAATTATTTTAAAAACTACAATATTTATTCAAGGCATTTACAGAATGTTTTAATTCACAGCATAGCTAACCAAAGCTAGAAATAAATATTAAATTCAGATATAACCAGTCTTGAGAGTTTGTTAAAAAAAAAAACCTTTGTTTTAATTGCCAAGACCAAGGCTGCATATATGATAGGTCTTAAAAGGACAGTGATGTCAAAAATAATTATAGCTGAAAAATGAGCGCTTACTGTGCCATAGGCATTATTTTAAATGAAGTTCATGTGGGTTAGAACATTAATCTCAGAACATTCTTAGGAGTTAAATACTGTCTCTGTATATATGTCCTTACAGTCAACCAGCTGTAGAATGAAAATATTCATATGTTAAATTACACCTTTATTGAATATATATGGGCCATTTCCTCACTATTATTCAGCTATTTACATAGCATTTACATTGTACTGGGTACTATAAGTCAGCTAGAAATGATTAAAAGTATACAGGAAGATGTGTAATGAGTCGTGAACCAATCCTTGTAGGTGTCAAGAACCATTCTACTATTAATTACCCCTTTATTCATCCAGGATAACTAATGCACAGAGACTTTGGATGAGGTTTCCAGTTCCATTCTATTCTTAATAGTTGTGTGGTGCTTTTTTTTTTTTTTTTTTTTTGTCCCGGGGATCAAACTCATAACCTGGCGCTTGCCAGGCAGGCATTTAAGCCACTGAGCTAAATCCCCGGCCCCCTGTGTGGTGCTTCTTAAGGCTGGCTGGCTGCCATTACTCTACTGGCCATTTTTAAGATTTTTAAACACCTCCGTTTGTCAGTAATCTGGAAGTTTTCCTTAAATGTTCTTTATATTTAACTCTCATAAATCTTCAGATCTTACATACAGTCCCTGTGATGAGACACCTCACTGGCTGCATGACTTCAGGTTTGAGGGAAGATAAAACATCACAGCAGCAGGATTGTCACACATATCAAGGCAGATAGGAAGTAAAGAACATCAGGGGCAGGGGACAAGGTATATCCTAGCAAGTTACATCTCTAGTGACCTACTTCATCCAGCTAGTCTCCAACTACTTATTATCCATCCATTCAGCTGTGAAGTCATGAATGACTTAATTCACTGGTGTGGTTAGTACTTTCATGCTCTGATCACCTGCCCACAAGCATCTGAGCCTTTTGCAGAATTTTTTTTTTATTAAAACTGTAAAACTTTACCTCTTTTCATTTCAACAGCTAACCTTAGCAATATGCCTTCATAAAACTTTGGCCCCTTCAAAATATTTGTCTCTCTAACTCTAATTAATAAGTCTCACTAGTACCTCTCTAGAATAAAGATGAGTATAAAGTTGTCTCTCCTACTAGGTAATGAGCACTGGGATTGCTTCTGTGTTTCTCACTGTAAGTCCTAATGCTCAGAACTGCTAAAAACTTGGTGAGCTGCAGTGACATCATGGAAATCATTCATCTGCTCAGAATTCTCCAACAGCTGCCACTTAGAGGATTAACACAGATGAACTGTTTTCTGTTGCTTTGCTCACAGCCATTCCTAATCTTCCTCTCTTACTATGATCCTCTCTGTTGATAAACATGACAGATTCATTCCCCAAGCCAGAGTTTTTACATTTGTGCTTCCTTCTTCCTGCAACATTTCTCACCAGATTTAACATGGCGTTTTTCCTTGTCATCTTTTAGAATTCCATTTCTGTTATATCTATCTAAAAGGATTGCCTCATATCCTGTCATTCACCCCACTGTATTTTCTTCATCACATCAATATAAAATCTTTTTGTGGTTGTTTCCCAGAAGTTGGCCATAAGCCCACTGAGAGCAGTTTCCCTTGTTGAAAGCCATATCCTCTAATTCTGCAACACAACCACCAACATACTTGTCACTTATAAGTATTGATTCATCATAGAAGTTCTAAAGTATAAAAGCTATATTTAAAAGCCTTATTTGTTTATCCTATTGTTAGCCTTAGTTTGCAATGTTATGAGTTTTGTCAGAAATGTTACCTTTAAAGTATTTTAATCTATATGTTAAGTTTTTCATGGTTTTTTTTTTTTTTTCTGCTACCGGGGATCGAACTCACAACCTCACGTTTGCCAGGCTCATGGTTTTTTAATACTAAAAGTTTTTTGAATATAGTCCTTTAAATGTATTTCATGCATATGGGGTTACCACTCTGTAAATAAGTTTATTTATTTAAAGTATTATTATAATCACACATAGAATACACACTACACACTTACTAAGTTTATCTTCTTTGCTTATTAACTCCCTAGCTGCTTACAACTTCTGCCTTGCTTGTCCCTCACACTATTTTCCAAAGAGCATAGGATATTATTGTGAAGTTCAGATTTCTAACCTAAATATGTTTGGTTTTTAATGGATTAGAGGTAGAGGAGAGTAATACAACTTGGATTAAAACTCCAGGCAAGCCTGGTATAATGGTTTATACCAGCAATACCAGCAACTTGGGAAAATGTGGCAGAAAGGTCAGAAGTTGAAGGTCAGCCTGGGAAATTTAGTAAGACCTTGCCCCCAAAATACCAAAATAAAAAATAAAAGGATTGAGGGTATAACTCAGTGATAGAGTTGCTGCTACAGTCAATATCAATTATATGAAAAGAGCACCAGAACAGAACAGAACAAGTCCAGGCAAATTATTAACCCAGATAAGTACTTGAAATGTGTGAGAAGAAATGTTACTTCTATGCCAGGGTTTCTCAACAGTAACACTATGATATTTGAGACCTAATAATTTTTGTTTTCGGGGGACTGTTTTGGGCATTCTAAGATGATTAGCAGTATCCCTAGCTTCTACCCACTGAATACCAGTACCACATATTTCTGCAGTTCTAATGAATAAAAATATCTCCAAATCTTTGTAAATATCCTCTGGGTAAAGAAGGAAAAAATTCACTTCTGCACATATGGGAAGTGTCGTTTGGTACTATCCCCAAATTATCATGGGGTGGGTTTCTTTGGTCTTTGAAATACTGACCCAAAGTCTTTATTTTGTATCTTCTACTCAGTGCTGTTTCTCTTGTCTTAATGTAATCATGCCCAAATTTTATATTATCGATGCCAGGTCATACAGTAGCAGACTTTCTTTGTTATAAAAGCATATTTTTTTCCACCCGAGGTTTGAAAAGAGGGCTATGTGCTACCTCTATTCACAGCTATCATACTCAAAACAGAAGTGTAGAGTGAACAGATACTGCTTTACACATCTCTGAAAGACAAAAATGTAAATTAAATGTCACAGATAACAGGTTTCCTAAATAAAGAGGACAGTTTGAGGATGGCTGCGGTATTTCTAGGTGAGCTAAAGATTCCCATTCTGTGCAGACATGCTATTTCATTTGTTTCTATTTCAGGACCTCCAGGACAAACTGACTACCCTGGTCCCCAGGGTGGCTACCTAGGTCCCCAGGCTGGCTACCCCGGGCCCTATGGTGCTTATCCAGGTCCCCACACTGGAGCTCCAGTCCCACCAGGCAGCTTTGCAGGTCCTGGCCAGCCTGGGTTTCCTGTACAGACCCAGCCAGGGTATAGTCAGCCAGCTGCACCTGCAGCGGTACCATGGATGCCAGCACCACCGCCTCCACTGAACTGCCCACCTGGGCTGGAATACTTAAGTCAGGTAATTTCACATATATACACATGTATAAAAGTCGCAACTGGGCACCCAGTTTACTTAAAGAAATAATTTACGAAAATCTGAAATGGTAAGTCAATAGTTTTTGTTAATAGATTACTCCTAATTCTTCTAGATCAGTTTCACATTTTAAGCAAAATACAAATATATGAAGGTAATTGTGTTTTCTGTGAGCATGACTAAAACATGTTAATAGCCAATAGCAAATATTCATTAAGCAGTATGTTCTAGCGTTTGTTGTGAGCATAGTACATGTATTATCTCACTTAATCCTTACAACAAATTTATGATGTATTTGTGCTATAATTATCATTTTTCAGAAGAGGAATCTGAGGTCAGAAGAAGTTATCTACCTTGCTCAGAATGAGAAACTTAAGACAGTGAGAGTAATTCTTTAATCTAGACCTTTGTACTGAACTCACTACCCTGTTATCCCGACACTGAATAGTTTTCTTGGAACTGGAAAAGAACTTTGAATAAAGTCTATTCCTTGGTATCAATAATGAGAATCAAACAAAGGGTTAATATATTGTGCATGATATGACTCATCTTTTTATAATCAAAGAACTGTGTGTTTATGGTGTTGTTTTTATCCCTTGGAAGATCCAGTTTCATAAATACAGCATAAGAGAAGGGTGAGGAGAAACAAGTATTTTGCTCTACTACAGGGTGATGACTGTTGGCCTGTGAGATTTAACATTTATTTGTTGTAAGAAATCAGATACGTAAAACAAGAGTATGAAGTTCTAATAAACAAAGGTTCTTACAATATCCACCCAGTATACAGTAAGTCCGATGTGTCTCTGGTAAAATCTACTAACTTAATTTTCCACAATGCACACAAGCAAGATACATAATAAGAATACTCGGAAATACACATTTTCAAAATGAGGGTCCCGTAAAATACTTAGAGGAAATTGTCACCTACTATAATTGCTGAAGCCAAGTTCACTTAAAATTGAAAATGGTAAGACAGAAATCTTTTTAATTGAATAAAAAAGGTTATGAATATTTTTTGTGCCTCTTCTAGAAGGAACATTGTTTTAGGAACTCCAATTTAAATTAGTTTTATTTGACATAAAGCTTCTTACATTAAGTGAAAAATTTCAACATTTTACCTATTAAAAGCATTAAAGTTAGTTTTAGACTGTAACGTAAATTTAAATATTGATAATGTTAAGTATTAATAATTACATGTGCTTGATTTTCCTTTTGTTTTAATAGATAGATCAGATTCTGGTTCACCAGCAAATTGAACTTCTGGAAGGTATGCATTCACTAGATCGGTCCTATTTCTAGAGAGAGAAGTTTACATAAACAAAGACTTATCAGTCACCACAAATACAGCACTGCAGCTCATTGGGACAGTTAACCATGTTACTGACAAGTGTCTATCTTCACAAGAATAAAAGTATAAACCTTATCCATGTTTTACTTTTGAAAACTAAGAGTCAAATGCTAAAATACTTATGTTAATGAGCAACTATTTTCATAATACTGACATTAGATTAGAAGAAACACAATCAAAAGTTACTTTTGCTTTCCTCCCTATCTACAAACCAAGTTATTCTATCACTGTACTTGGTTCGTACCACTTCTGCTGTGGATTTGTCATTTATCGTCACCTTGTAAATGGCACAGAACTACATGCAAAAGTTTAGCTACCTTAGTAACTCTCCAAAGAGATTGATCTTTGTTAATTTGGATGGAATATTCTGGAAGTTACTGTTTGTGTCCACAGTTTCTCCTTGGACTTCAGATGAGCGCTGTATTAAATGCTCCTATAAGAGCAGTCCTGCTCCTCTGAGCAAGCCTACTGTGACCAGATATCTCCCTGGGATCAGTGCTTACCAGGTGCAAGAACAGATTTAGGAAATCAGTAGACTCATCAGGAAGCTGCCAGGAAGTGAGACCTAGGTAGAGTTATGAACCATAGTGTCTTCCTTTTTGATATAAGTGTGCAGTGAAAACTCCTGGTTTATAGACATTTAAATCCATCTTTTACGGCTTTTAAATCCATCTTTACCAGTTTACAAAGATCCTTTCTACTGGTACAAATTAAACCTTCAATTATATAAGTGTAGAAATGGCATTTTATTAAGCTATACAGTCACCTGTTATGTTGAAATTATTTATAATGCAAATTGTTGGATATAAATAATATTCTTGACAAGTGGGGCAATATTGATCAATTGATCAATATAATATTGATCAATTGATCAATATAATATTGATCAATATTGCTCCATATGGACAAGTAGGAACATTAACCACTCCTCTCTGCCTCTGAGAATGGAGTCTTTTCCAACGTGTTGATTCCTACGGAAAGTCCTTGGTAAGATACCACATGTGTATCAGTACTTAATGTTACTGCATTTTCTTTGCAAAGAGATAGGCCCCTAGAATGTGCAGAAATCTCTTTGTATTCCCATAGTCTGTGCAGCCTATGAGTTTAAGTGGTGACTGGCAAATATGTTTGTTCCCCCACTGTGTAATACCCATCTCCCACTTCCAACTAGTAATGAGCTAAAAACAAATGTGTCCTGGACACAGTGTGATGTTCTAATTAATTACTCTTCCATTTTCACTCTCTTCATTTTACCTGTATGCATTGGGAGTAAACCTTCATTACCTTTGTCCAAACATGGTACCAAAAAAGTCTATAATTTCTAAAATGTCTCAAGCCAATTTCTTTAACACAATGTTACTACCTGCATAACTCCTTTATACCATATTAAACCTGTACCATCAAAGTGGACATTTAACCATACACCAGCACAACTCTGTCCATCTACACCATGGTACCAATCCTGTGCGGAAAAGTTCCCCTTTGCGGCAGTCTGTGGAATTCAGAGACACAACTTGTTTTTACCAGGGTAGTCTTTCCTTATTTCCTTTTGACTTTTTTCTCAATCTTAATCACTTCTAAAAAAAAGACCTTTTCTTTCCCTCTTTCTTGTGATACTTGGAGTGTCATCCCAAGCTGGTATAACTAGATGTTATAATACCATAGCAAAGATCCGCTTTTCTTAACAAAATGGTGATTAATGATTTCCCTTTTATGTTTTCAGTCTTAACCGGTTTTGAAACTAATAATAAATACGAAATTAAGAACAGCCTTGGACAGAGGGTTTACTTTGCAGTGGAAGACACTGATTGCTGCACTCGAAATTGCTGTGGACCAGCTAGGCCTTTCACCTTGAAAATTCTTGATAATTTGGGCCGAGAAGTTGTAACGATGGAGAGGCCACTGCGATGTAGCAGCTGTTTCTTCCCCTGCTGCCTCCAGGAGGTCAGTGTGCAGTCACCATGGCAACTTCTAAAGTAGTTCAGGAAGTGCTTTCACCCTTTTGTTGAGCATAAACATTATAATTATTGTTATATTTATTTATGTTCTTTTGCTATTGTAGATAGAAATCCAGGCTCCTCCTGGTGTTCCAGTTGGTTATGTTAGTCAGAAGTGGCACCCCTGTCTGCCCAAATTTACTGTTCAAAATGAGAGGAGAGAGGATGTACTAAAAATAATTGGTCCATGTATCGTGTGCAGCTGTTGTTCGGATATTGATTTTGAGGTAAGAAATATAATAATGTTTATAAGATTTGCACTGTTATAGTCCAAAAAATATAATCTGTTTTTTTTTTTTTGGTACCGGGGATCGAACTCATGACCTCATGCTTGCCAGGCAGGCGCTTAAGCCACTGAGCTAAACCCCCAGCCCAAAAAGTATAATCTTATAGGGTGTTACACATATACTATTCTTCATTTATGTTTCAAACAAATATAATGTGCTGAAATATTTAACTTTAGTCATTAATCTGATTAAAATTCAGTGTTGATTTTGCTAAATGGAAAAAATAACACTATATAGTCATAAATTTAAAAAAAGAAAACTGAAATATGTGGAACTTAAACATCATGACTTCCTGGGAAACTACATAACACCAGCACTCAGGAGGTTGACGCACGTGAATCACAAGTACAAGGCTGGCCTGGGCTACAAACTGACTCTATGCAATGATAATAGTCAAAATAATATGAAAACAACAAACAACAGCTCAGAACGCTGGCCTTATCTAAATCTGATGCCTGGTCTAATGGATCCTTTCTTAATCTGCATATAGGTAGTGGTCTAGACCATGTTCAAAAGGTCTGAGTGCTTTAGTTCCTACAAAAAGAACAATTACACCGATAGTATTAATAAAGTTAATACAAAAGTACCTTCTTTTCCTTAGTATCACTTTTTATAACTTCAATTAACAAAATTCAACTATATTCTAAAAACATTAAATGAAAACAGAGAGGAGTATTGGTCATAGATACAGATGGGCATAATTGGATGCAATGTTTATTTCACACCAGTTTTGACAGTAGTTTTGGTGTAAGTTTTCTACAAATCTTTATGATTACTTTTCCAATGTAGATTAAATCTCTTGATGAACAATCTGTAGTTGGCAAGATTTCCAAGCAGTGGTCTGGGATTGTAAGAGAGGCATTCACAGATGCTGACAACTTTGGGATTCAGTTTCCTTTAGACCTGGATGTGAAAATGAAAACGGTGATGCTTGGTGCATGTTTCCTCATTGTAAGTCCACTCTTATTTGTCTTATTGTTATCTGTTATCATTCTGAAATGAATCAATATTTTTGTGCATTGCAAAATGGCCTTCTTTAGTTATTAGATTTTGTAGAAACATTCCTTTTAATCCTAGTTCTGAAATTGCACTTGATTCTGACACTCTAGATACACAGGGTAACCAGTTTCTGTCTGAAGAGTATTCATTTTCACAAGAAAAAGATTTTATTTATTATGCTTATCTTGAAGTATTTATTTTAAAACACAGAATTGGTGCTTTGGGAGAGATTTTTGAACCTGGATATATGTGGAATGTCAGTGAAAGAAGGAAATTCTGTTCTGATTTACTGTCAAGTTATCTAATGTATAAATAAAATTAATACATCTATCAAGTCCTCAGGTCTCTTAGTTTAAAAGAAATATCAAAGAGAGCAGTGATTCTGAACTTTTAAACCCCCAAGTACCAAAAAAAAAAAAAAAACCCAAAATCACACAATTTTTAAAAAAATGGAAAAAACTGGAGTACAGAATGTTAGGTGAAATCAGACTTAACTCAGAATGTCAAATACATTTTCTCTCCTAAGAATATAGGAGGAGAAAGAAGGGGAGGGGAATGGGTGATGGAGTGAGATAACAAAGAAGTATAAAGGAAACTGACAGAAAAGGAAGGAAATGGGAGAGAGAGGAGTCAGGGACAAAAGATAAAGAGACTGAAAATGACCAAAGAATGTTATATGCACGTACAAATATACCAAAATGAAACTCACAAAGTTTTATATTTAAGATGTAGCTAATAAAAAAAAAAGAACTCTGAGTACTGGCCATACTTCAACTAAGTCAGAAACTCAATTGGAAATTTATATAGCACCCTAGCTGGTAATAGTATTTAGCAAGATTTGAGGACTACAGTAATAGCAGTGGTCTTTGACATTAGCTGCACGATAGAAATACCTTTGTAACTTTTCATACTGTCTTTGTCTTCTTTGTACCCAAATCTGTCACATCAGAATCTGGGTTATTGGAACTCAGCCTTAAATCCTTACAGAAATTAGAGATACTTGCTTACATTGTGCATCCAAGGCCTAAAACACTAGAGGAATATATTAAATATTGATTTGTGCATATAATTAGAAAAAGTAAGAAAACACAGAAAATAAGAACCCATCCTAGTTTCTTCAGTAAGTGCCCAAGAAAATAAAACAACAAAGATAAAATGAGGTACCACAGTTTGTAGATCGTGCTGGTATACCAATCAAACAAGGGTATTTACAGAGACACTTATGAGGCATTCAGAAAGACTTGAACACTGACTGTCAGATAAAATGAACGAATGATTAGTTATATAATGACAATATTATTAAAAACAATAAAACCCATATTTATTAGAGACACATACTGAAGTGTTTTGCTATATGATGATTTTATTTCATGGATTTGCTTTCAAATAATAGGAATCAGGGCAATGAGATCTGGTGAAGGGAGTAATAGATGAAGTAGGGTCATTGTACTAATAATAACTGAAGCTGCATGAAAATAAGCTGGATTTTTATGCTATTCTAAATTGGCATATGCTTATGTTGTCTACAATAAAGTTTAATGTATTCAGAATTGTATGTAAAAATTGAACCTTCAGTAAATGTTATTTTTACCTAAAGAGTAAATTTAACCCTAAACTTTAGGGAACTGCTTAAACAAAGTCAAAGTATGAAAAAAATATGGTGTATTGAAGGAAAGAAAGCCATCCAGAATGTAAGATTGATGGAAAATGCAGGTGACAGTAGAGAAAAGGGCTGTAATTACAGTCTTCTTTGAAGAACCTTTCAAAGTACAATTAGAGAAGACAAATGAGTTCTGATGTGCTATCGCACAGTGGAGTAATTGTACACACTAATAATATAATGTATATAACTAAAAAACAAAAAAATTTGAATATTTTTATCCATAAAGAAATGATAAAAATGTGAGATGGTAAGTTGGTTTAAACTGATTTAAGCATGGTGCAATGTATACATATATTAAAACAGCACACGGTAACACTAAATGCATATCATTTTTATGTGTCAGTTAAAACAAAAAATTTTTAAGAATGTTTAAATATTACACACTTTTTTCTAGACACACATTAACTCACTGAAAATTATTCAATTAATTGTTTAAAATTAGGTAAAATAAAATAAGTGTAAATCCAAATTTTAGTGAGCTAAATCCTGGTGAGAATGTGGGAAATGGATTGGAGAAAGATTAAACAGGACTAGTATAATGCAAGTAAAAATTTACATTATTACCTTTGTAGAGATTGAGTAACATAATAAATGCAAAATAAATAAAATGAGTAGAATTTTCCTTATGGCAGAGAGGATCTAGGTGCTGAGTGATGCAGTGAAGCACATGGGGTTACACTTGACAGGTTTGTGAAAGAATGGATGATCCGAAAACAAAGAGTTCCTTGGCTGTCACCATCCTGAAAAACAGCCTAAAGCTTTACATAGAACTCCTGTCACTAGAGAAGCTGTATGACTATAGAAGGTCCAGCAAAAAAATTAAGGACCAAAGAATGAAGGGAAAGATTTCAACGTGTATCAAAAAAGTGTTCGTGGAGAAGTTGACAGGTAATTAAATTCCTACAAGATACAATAATGGAATTTAATTGTTCTTAAAATGAAAAGGTGATTGGATGTGGTAGCACATGCCTGTAATAATAGCACAAGAGGCTGAGGCAAGAGGATCACTGCCAGTTCGAGGCTATCTTGACCTACATAGTGAGTTCAAGGCCAGCCTGAGCTACATAATGAGACCATATCTAAAAACAAAACAAAACAGAAAAACACAAAAGAAAGGGGGGAAAGATGAAAAGGGAGAAAAAAATGAAAAGGTAAAGCAGATTACATAGATACAAACTTTTCCTAGATTTGCATATCATACTTAATTTGTGTGTGTAACAGGTGTGTTGTTGTGTGTCATCTGTACAATTTGCTTGCATCATCTGAGAATTGATCTCCACTTTGTTTTTATCCAGGACTTCATGTTTTTTGAAAGCACTGACAACCAGAACCAAAGATCAGGAATATGGTAGTAGATTCATCAAAGTGTCCTCAGAAAATCTAAAGTATGCACATTGAATGAGGCTATACAAAGTAAATTTTTTCTTCTGTGTTGATGTCACTGGTATCTGTATGATTTAGAATGTGATGCTGGAAGATCCAGTTAGTTGTATGATTTCATTTTCATATTACAGTCTGTTTTCTGTATCTCTGTCATATAAATATTACATATTTTTACATTTTTAGATATTCACTGTGAATCTGAGATAAGGTATATAGGAGATTTTACATTTAGAAAGGAAAATTTCCTATAAAAATTGTATTATAATCACTGTCCTACATTCTATTTCATACCACAATTAAAACATTATTAAACTTTAATAAACAACTAAATGACTGAATTTATTTTGATAAAATTTATTTCATACAAAAAACAAAATGCTATTTTAAAAAATACTATATTCAAAAACTTGCAAAAAACCAGTTTCTATTTCCTTTGCTATTATTGTCTAATACTACACAATATGGATATTATTTTTTTAAATTTTATTTTAAAGAGGGTAAAATTAAACAGGAAAAAACAACATAAGAAAACAATGTAAGGGACACAGATTTCAAAGTAAGAAAACCAGAGATCTCTACTGTCTATCATATTGTTTCTTGTTTTCTCCAAATAGTTGTCCATATCTTCACATGCAGTGAATTCATACAAAACATAGTATAAAACTAATCAGAACAGGATGAGGAAGGCATTTTAGGTCTTCAAGACCAGACAATAGGGAAGTAAAAAATGGCTGTCATTATCTCATTCTCTTCAAAATAGCTGCCCATACCTTGACATATGTTGAAATTAAACAAAACAAAACAGACTAAATCACTCTGAACAAAGAATAACAGTATTGCTGGATTTCACATCATGACACTACAGAGTCAGCACTGGTTACCTTAGTGTCTCTTTTTCTTCAGAGTAGTTGTTCATTTCATCATGCATTATGTAATCAGGTCTCATAAACTGTTTATAAGTTCTACACATGCATGAGTCTCTACATGTATATCTATCCTTTCTGTATTAGCTGGAAAAACAAAATAAATTCCTAGAAAAATACAAAATGAAAAACATATAAAACCACAATAAAAGGTGATCTACAGTGGTTACTATGATGTCTCTTGTTATCTTCAATAGAATTGTCTATATCATCAAGCATAATATAATTGAACATAACATTACATAACAATATTAATATTGTAGTCAGGGGTTGTACAGAGAACAACTAAAATAAGGACATGGAGTTTATAATATTATTTTTATGATGGTCACCCAGAGTTAACACAAGTTAATGCAGTAAATCTATCCACAACACTAAAGACATAGAATATTTAGCCAAGGGCCTGAATCCCACAGCAATGTCCCACATGAGTCCAGATGAAAACCCAGAGCTCATGACAAGTCCAACTGGAGGTCTAGAGCCCACAAGGACTCACACCAATCTCTTTTATGGATCTGTGCCAGGAAGGCCCAAAGGTCAGTGGTGGAAACTAGGAAGTCTGTGCCAGCAGGGTGAAGGAGCTATGCTGATAGGTTGAGGGTTCTGCGCTGGAGCCGAGAAGTCACACTCACAACAAACATCAGGGCTGTCCCGAAAAGCACCACAGCCAACCTCAGCGACATGGAGGCCCTGAGCTCCTCCGATGACAAGCATAGTCAAGTACATGCCAGGAAGCCAGTGTGACAAGTTCATCCTGGAGACCAAGTGGCACATGTCTTCCTCTCTGGAGCCATGAAGCAATGCTCGATGTGAGGACCCATGCTTCTTGTGGAGAACCTAACGCCTTAAACAGCAACACATAGGAGAACCCACAACACCTCAACATCTCAACACACTAACGCCTTGATGCTCTTCCTTCTCCTTCTCCACATCTCCATTTATGCTGGAAACCTTCCTCAGGTGAAACATCTCTGCTCAGCACCATGCTGATATAATCCAGCTGGCATTAAGTTGGCCACCAGTTCTCAATCCATAACAATTAAAAACAAAATATTTGAGATATAAGACTTCAAAAGCAGGTAATAGTCAAACCAGAGTGGGTATCCTAGTAAATCTTGTCATCTTCAGAGTATTTGCCTATATCCTCAGACTTGATACTATCAATCATAACAGATTCAAATAAAATCAGTCAAGACAAAACAGCAATCTAACAAACTAGATTCAAATAAGATCAGTCTTAATAAGACAGTGTAAGTTATACAGGGCTTCAGATTAAGTTAATAGGAAATTAAGGATGGTTACCATAGTATATCCTATTTTCAGGATAGCTGTCTGTGCCCTCAAATCTAGTACAAGTAGACTGACTAGAATGAAATATCATCAAATAAAATGGTGATGAGAATAATGTGGCTTTTAAATCCTGATACACTATTAACAATGTCCTCTGTCTTCCTTTTTTAGATAATTCCTCCCCTTTCACTTTCACAGAGTCCATTGTACATTTTGGGTCCCACTAATTCCTTTAGTTTTTAGATTAGGGGGACCAACCCACTATTCTAAGTGGTTCTGAACCTTTTTAACTCCAGGGCTTGAACTTAAGTTGTGTTCTTTTACTTACAAAAGCCTCCAGTTTTTCTTTTGTTATAGCTGAGTAGCTCTCCATTACACAAAGAGTCATGTCTTTCCAACCTATCTGCAGGTCCTGGTCAAGTTGCCCCTATTTCTCTGAGGTTCCCTGTCACATAGAGCATTGTTTTCTCATATGACTTTCGGTCCATAAACCCTCTTTCAGGTTAATTATATTTCCTATACAGAGCTTCTCGATGGACTCTATCTCCTGATATACTCAGCCTGTGTTTCTTTTTGTTAGTGTATCAAGGCCATCTGTGTTAGAGATTATAACCAATGTTCTCTGCCTCATTTCTGCTATGAGATTTTTCTGCCATTGGTTTTCTACTTTTCTTCTTCATTCCACTGTCTGGACTGTTCATTGAGGCCTCTCTGAAACTGTTCCTGAAATCCTGTTGGTTTTTTTTCTCTCTCTCTCTAGAATGTTTTTCAGTACTTTTTGTAGGGTTGAATTGGTGGTCACGAACTCCTCCAGTTCCTCTTTGTCATGGAAACATCTTGTTTCTCTATTAATTTTGAGAGACAGTTTTGCAGGGTACATCAATCTGGGTTGGAGGTTATTTTCTTTCAGGATTGGAATACTTCACTGCAAGCTCTTTTTGATTTGATAGTTTGTGTTGAGAAGTCTGCCATTGATTTTGATGGGTTTTACTTTATAGGTGATCTGTTTCTTTTCTCTGACAACTTTTAATATTTTTTTCTTGTGATGAGTTTCTCGGATCTTGATTGTTATATGTCTGGGTGTAGATCTGTTTTGGTTATTGGTGGCTGGAGTTCTATATGCCTCACACATCTGAATACTATTTCCTTTTCCTGTGCTTGGGAAGTTTTCTTTAATTATTTCTGTAAATAGCCTTTGTATTTCATTTGTGTTTACCCCTGCTTCCTCACTCACATTTTTTTATTCTTAAGTTACAGATCCTCTTGTCTTCTAGCCTTTGTATTGTTACTGCCTGTTTCCTTTTTTTAAGAGAGCTTGCCTTTCACAATCACAAAATGCAAACATATCTTCAAGTTTTGTTAATCTATCTTTAGTTTCTGTCAGGCAATTTTGCCAGCTTTCAATGGAGTTTTTAATTTCCTGGTAATCTCTTTGAATCTGTTTTATGTATTCTAGGGTTTTTTTTAATATTCTTCATCGAAGTTTTCTCTCCTTTTTCTGTGTTCTGCCTTTCTTCCATCTGTGTCTTGAGAGGTACTTAGCATTTCTTTTATTAATCTTCTTATACTTGGCTTTACTTATATTAGAATTTCAGCTTTGAGTTCGTCTATAATGTCATGAAGATATTTTGTTACATCAGCTGTTGCCATGTCTGATGCATGTTTGCTGCCCTGGGTCCTTGCAGTATTTACCTCTCCTGAACCCATTTTCCCTGGGTTGGGGACTAGAGGCTCCTTTTTATTTCTTTCTCTTGTCATGTTTTTGGTTTCTTCCATACAGGCATATAGTGGAGGTACCAGCCCCTTACTTTATTGGTTATGGTTCTTCTGAAGCACACTGTCTAGGGATTTCTGCCCTCTCTAGTTTGCTGTTCATCACTGAGATGCAAGCAAGGGTGCTGTAGGCTGGTCCCTCCCCTCTGAGACATTCAACCAGCAGGGGCCTTCACCATGTTAGTGTGTGCTTCAAGGAAGGAACCGGTTCGGGACAACTTCAGGGATAATTTCATCCTCGGCTATTGGGTCCTGGCCAGGGGCATGACCCAGCCCAAACAGATCCCACCAGTCTGCTTTGGACAGGGAGCTGCCCACTGAAGTCACTGCTGTGCCTTGTTCAGGCCTGTCCTGCCCAACTCCAGTATGTCATCCAGTCAGTCACTCCCCTCTCCCAGGAAGACCAAATACTGAGCGCACACCATGGGTTAGTGCAGGTCTCCATGGCAGCTCTGTTCTCCATGGGGCTTGCCAACCCCGACTTCAGTATGACTGCAGCTCCGGCGAGAATGCCGTGACCGCAAGTCTGACTGGCTCTGGTCAGAGTGCATCTGGCTCTAGCCTTGTGTCCATGTTTTTCTTTTCTTTCCTTTTTTTCTTTTTCTTTTCTTTTTTTTTTTCCTTAGTTTTTCCTGGGTCATGAGAATCCCTCTCCTTTTATCCAGTCTCCTCCGTGGTGGTAAATTCCAGCATCTGAGCTGCTTCTCTCAGAGAGGTTCCCTACCTTGCTACTTATCGATCCCCCATCTTCTCCAATCTCAAAAATCAGTGAATTTCCAGACCTGCACAGGAGGGCTGTGCTGCTTGCCTGTGGCTGATGAGGAGACAGAGGAGGCCATGTTGTGGGGTGGCAGCACTGCCTCCTTCCAGGAATTCTGCTTTCCACCCAGTTCCGCTCCCCCTGCGCCCCGAATGTGGAACATCTCAGGAAAAGTTGGGCTGTGGCTTGGGAAGGCAGAGTGTGGCTCTGGGCACCCAACCTGGATGCCATCTCCTCTCCTGGACCAGTCAATATGGATATTATTAAGGAACAGTAAAGTGTATTTATCTCTTTAGGAAATCATAGTGCATTTAAATATTTCTGTTAACTAATCTACAACTACAAGTAATTTTCATAAAAAAGCAGTAAATATCCTGTTTTAAATGGTTTTCAGTGAACAAAGACATGATCCACTACCAAAAAAACACTTTGAAGACTCACTCTCTTGAAGCAGGGAGGTCTTTCAAAAATGGATGGAGCAGGGGGGTTATTGAGAGAGTGGGAAGAAATTGAAGGGGGAAAATCATGATGAAAATAGAGCTTTTGCAAATGGTTAGGGAACCAAGGGTTGGAGGGAGTCAGGGAGGAGAGGAGTAGAAAATTTTAAAAAAGAAGAAAGATGTATACATGCACCAACTCTTCATGATAAACATAATCATGTACTGCAAACATGTACTAATAAATAAATGTTATTATGACTCATTTTCTCTAAAATCTTAGTATTGATATGATTTTTGAAGTTACTATTTACACATAAAATATTTTGCTCCTGTATTCTAATAATAGAAAATGGTGAGGAAATTCTCAGATGTCAATTAAGTGGAATATAAGCATACTTGTTTAAATTATAGACTTTAATACTGGTTGATCAAGTTATAGCAATAAAAAGCAACCCAATTTCTGGGTCCCCTCCTGTCCCTCTTAGGAACCTTCTCAGTAAATTCTTCCTACTCTTAAAAAATAAATAAAAAATGAAAGGCAATCATATTTCTGATAACTACAAGGTTATCAGAAATAAAAATACGGTGAGTAGTGTGTAAATATGGCCTTGAGTAACCTCTGCACATGTTACCATTTGTTTTCAATCATACTTGTTTTAAAATACCTGTCAAAAGAATCCCTCAGAATGGAATGAATCTCTTTTCAACTGCTTGTCAGCCTTAAAAATGTGACACTTTGGTTAAATCTAAAGTGATAGCTGGGCCAAGGTTCAATCTTTCCTCAAAGTTTTATTAGGACACTTTATCTTCTGGTACAGGCCTCTAGAGTATAATTTTGCTCTGTTTAATGTAGAATAATTTGTTTTTCAACTTAGAAAGACTAAGAACTCCAGGATAAATGTAAGCCTCTTTAATCCGATTAACCAAATAGGATGAAAGTCAGAATTCATTAACAATACAGCTGTTTAAAAGGGGAAATGCAAACATGGAACTGTAACTGAAAGATAAAGTATTGAAAAGATAATAACATTAAAACAATAGTAAAATAACAGTTTTTCCAAGTTGTTTTAAGTCATGACTCATGAACAAGGTATGAAAGAAGTTAACACTGAGCCAGCAGTAGCCAAGTGTGTCAGAAGGAGTACTAGGAAGCCAACCCACACCCTCCCATGAGCCAGCAGCAGTTGTGGGCTGGGAGGAGAACCAAGAAGCCAACCACACCTTCTTGTGAGCCAGTTAGCACACGGGCTGGAAGACAGGAAGCGTGCCCCCCTCCCACACCAGCAATTGGCTGATTTGGAGAAACACAGGCTGAAATAGAAATAACAATGCTTGTATTGTTTGATTGACTTTGCAGGACTAAAGCTGGTAGCCTGAGCATCTATTTAGAGGACAACAATATACACTATAGCAACTAAACGGGATTTCTTTCTTGCTTTTGAAATACAATATTGTTCTTGCTGTTTTGTTTTATTCCTTTTAAAATAAAAAAATAAAATACAACGAACAATTAACATTAACTGGTATTCAAGAAATTACTTTGTCTCAACTGTTTCACTTGTGTGGCTATGGGAAGATGTCACAAAGTTCATCAACAGTCTTTCTAAGAGTGAAAACATAGCTCAGTGGTACAGCCCTTGGCCTACCATGTGTGAGGCCCTGGGTTCAATCCTCAGTACTACAAAAGAAACCAAATTTGGTAAACCAAATTTGAATATTCTAGTTAAGTGCTCTTCAACAGTGTTCAGATTAGGTAGATATTGTCTCTATGATGTTATTTAGTTTTATTTTTTAAAATAAATTCAATTAATTTTTAAAAATCTGTACTTAGAGAAAGTTGAAACCTCGAATATTTTCCTTTTTTACCCCTCAAATATGTGCATGATTTTGACACTAACTAATAAATGAAACAAAACTGAACAAACAATAAAAAATGTGAATGATTAAAAATATTAAAGTAAAAGACACCTTGTCACGAATCCTCATCAAAATACTTCCTCTTGATTTGAACATATGTATTCCATTATTCTTGCCATTGTTTGAAGCAGTCATGGAAGTTCTTTTCTGTATCTTTAGTTGCATTACCAATGCTACCTCAGTGTTCTCAGTCACTCAAAACATCTACTTTTTCCTGGTCATTTTGGCTTTGAGGAAGGGCCAGGTATTTTGTGGGGCCAGATGTGGTCAATAAGATAGATGAGCACATCCTAAAGTTTTTGGAGCCTGTCTCCAATTAAGTGACAATCAACACCACATATTGCCTCCCCCTCCTGATAAACTACCGTCCATCCCCCTCACACTATGAACTTACTCTCGGACTTTCTTGCACTTGACCTTGTTTCTTTTAGGAACTATCCCCATATGTGCCTTAATTTCCTCGCTTGTAAATAGTATAGCTTCAGCTAAGAATAGCATAAAACTTACAAGTTTGGTGTGAAGATTGTGATGTAGTCCAGGCCAGTGAACACATACACCATTTCCTACAATACAATCACTGTAGAACATCAAAACAAAACAAAACTGTGAGTTGACAATGATCAGTGCTTCCCAAATACAGGGAAGTGGCTCAAATTTTGGCAAATTTAAATTTCTGTACTGTGATTTGTATGTCATATAAAATTCCTTACGAATCCAAAAATGAGGAGTGATTCTCCCTTTGGAGTAAGAAGATCAAACTCGCGAACTGAGAGATCATTCTAACCACAGAAGTTTGACATAAACTGGGTACAGGAGCAGTGATTTTCTATTTTAGTTTTCTACTTTCAAATTACAACAAGTTGCAGAAAAAAGGTAGCAAAAATCTGGACCATGAAATCAGACCAAATAATATGGAACTTGTAATCAAAGCTCAAGCTTCATTCAGAGAGACAGAGTAGGATGGTCATCCACAGAGCTAATCAGCCAGAGAGCTCCGATGGTACCTCCTCTACAATATAAATCTGTGTTAATTTTCCATCTACTTTTAATGTTTACACAGTCAAAGATGTTTTATTGGTGCTGAACTGTAACTTAAAAATTTTACCTGCTTTGGAGCCTGTTGAAATTTGGAAAACATACTTCAAGTCAACTTGCCTACAAATGGAAATTTGTTCCTGACTGGGTTCTGATTCTTTAGCATTAAAATATTGCATTGTATCTATCTTATGGGGATATCTCAGAGCTGTACATCTCTATATTAGTCCCAACTCCCTAGATCCTGAGCATTGTCCTGACTGGGAGACCCTGTAGTGGTCCTTTCCTGGCTGCACATGTTTTCTTGGGCCCTGAGACTCTCTATGATTTTACAAACCTAAATAGAAGTGTAATCCATATGTCTGCAGCTAAGCCTCTGCATACCTGCAGAGTTAGATACATCTGCAGGAGGAAGAGCCCAAGTCTCACCGGAGCCCACATAAACCAGAGGTGAGGCAGCCAGAGAATACTGCAAAGAACCAAGGAGCAGAAATGAGGTACTCTTATGCAAAAGCCCCACATTATCATAGGTATTGTGGGCCTTTTTCTTGAAAATGTTTTGCTGGGCTGGGGATTTAGCTCAGTGGTTTAAGCCCCTGCCTGGCAAGCGTGAAGTCATGAGTTCGATCCCCGGTACCAAAAAAAAAAAAAAAAAGAAAATGTTTTGCTGTAAAAAACTTGGCACTCGGCCTGTGATGGAAATGGCAGCCACAGAGCCCTCAGAAAGACTTGTGAGTCATTATTCCAGTGGCTTCCTTCTGCTCATGTTAGTTTGATAAACATTCTTTTGACTTAGTAATCTCTTCAGTTTCACAGTTTCACATTTTTTCATGCTACTAATTATCCAACTCTAAAGTTTTGCCTCCTCTTTGCTCATAAATTCTAGCTTTAATTTGTTTCTATCTTTGCATATTTTTACTATAAGCAGCCAAGAGAATCTAGGCTGCACCCTCAGTATCTTGCTTAGATTTTTTTCTAAGTGCATTCTTAAATCCTTTCTTCCATAAACGTGTCAGAGACACAATTTAGCCAGTTTGACTGTCATTTTGCAACAAACAGACCACCTTTCCTTTATTTTCCTAGTTTCTCATTTTTTTGTAAGATCTCATTAAAAATTGCCCTTGTGATTCATATTTCTTCCACAATAGTGATCATAAACACTCAAGTAATTTTCAACAAATTTGACATTTCCCTATAGCACAGCTGGAACAATACTGCAGGCCAGCCTTTACTTGTTATCTAGGTCCAAAGCCTTTCAGTGTTTGGCTGGTTGTTTCAGTACCATCTAGTTTCTGTGCCAGTTCCTTTGTGTTCCTGTGAGTGAGGACAGGGAAGAGTGGGATCAATAAAGAGTGGTGGGTCATGCCATGTCTTGGTGGTCCCATAAAGAAGTTCAGGTAGTACTGTGGGAGCAACAGTGGAGGATTTTTAAAATGAAGAATAGAGTATCACCTATTATTATGGCCAAATGTCTCCCAAATTAGGATTGAAGTTCCAATATTTAGCAGAGATTTTTGTATTTTCTAAAAGGAAGGTCACCCAATGTCAAATTGATTAGTAAAGCATACTGGGTGTGTGTCTGCAGATCATGGAGGCATGGTGATGAGTACTATATATGCTTCCTGGCACCTTTCTCTCTCTCTCTCTCTTTTCCTGATCTGCTCCCCTGATACCAAGAAGTGAGCGGCTTCACTTTATCATATCCTTCCTCTGTGATGCTTCTGCCCTGGAGTCAGTTGACCATAGAATGAACCCTTTAATCTCATGACTTAAATTAAACCTTTATTTATTTGTGTTGTAAAAATTGGATACTTAATACCAGCCCTGAAAAAGCTGAGTAGTACAAAAAAATTATACTGAGAAGGGAGATAATTGTTATGACTACATTTGAAAATGTAATTTAGAAGCCTTTGGCATTGATTTGTGGGAGGATCTTGGACAAATGTGTCCCAGTATGCTGTAAATAGAGTGTAAGGAAAATATGGTTGGGGACAAAAGACCAGATGGTAACAGAAAGGGGACAGTAAAAGCCAGCTCATGATGTTTCATATGGGAGCCAAAAATCTGTTGGGAACTGTACTAGAGACCATTCAGTTACGTTGTGGCAAAGAAATTTGTCCACATTTCCCCATATACTAACACTTCCTATCATGCTAACTTTAAAGGTGGTAGACTAAGTAAACTGGAAGAAATTTCAAGCCAATTTAGCATTTTAACTGTGGCATGTGTTCTATTGGAGGTTTTTGCCAGATCTACAGTAAGAATTAGGAACAAAAAGCACAGCCAAAGGATTTGAAAATTTGCAGTTTGTACAAAATGGAAGCAAGTATAAACTTTGGGCCAAGGGTGACATGGTTCCTGAAGAGTTTAACATCACTAAAAAGATAACAAGTACTTTAAAGTAGTATAAGAAAGAAAATGCTTTGAGGGCATTACAAGAATCAGCAACATACTTATTTTCCCAAGCAGAAAGGTGCAAATGTGCAAATCTTTCATTTGAGACAGAACCTTGCTGAAGATTTCTTGCTGAAGAAATTCACTTCGGAGATTGAGTCTCAGAGATTCACTTTGTTCTTAGTCAACCAGGCTGTCAGAGGTAGCTGCAGCCATGGTCCAAGGGAACTTGTCTACCACTCATATTGGTGGGATACCTAGTTGTGATCCATATAATGCTGTCTTTACAAGCATGTAGAGTATAACATGTATGGTATCTTGGAGGCTTCCATGCAGATTTCAGTGGAAGGATTGGGAGGCCAGGAAAAGTGTCTTGGAGAGGTGCATGCATGAAGCTATGTGAATGAAGCTGAAAGAGGTGAGGAGACCCCAAGAATTCAGAAATCCAGATATGTGAGTGTTCTGCAAAGGATTGCTGTAGACAGCCAGTGGAATAGCCCAACAGAGAGGCTATGTGGGCTGAAACCAGCAAGAATATGTGGGTGTTGGACTGCCCAAGCCCTTCAGAACTCAAACTTTGTTCCATATGCCCCAGAAGCCAGAGATGTACTTTTAGGATGTAATATCTACCCTGCTGAATTGGGTCTTACTTTTGTCCAATTCCTTTCTATGACCCTATTTCTCCCTTTTGGAATACCATGATCCTATACCATGATGTCATGGGATTAAGTTACTTGCTTTCTAAATTCTGCAGGGATTTATAGCTAAGAATTTGCCTAGATTATTAGAGGAAACTTTTATTTGGGTTTTTAAAATATCTTATAATGGTCCGGATTTTGGGATGGCATTAAGGCACTTTTTTAATATTCATGGAATAGTTATGTCATGTCAAAAGTAATCATAATCTCATACTTATTTAGTGATTAAGGGGGACTTTAGGAGATTCGCTTGAGTTTCATTTTGACAAGAGTTGGGATGTGACAGTTAAGCTGCACTGTTAACTTTATTGATTTTAGAACTTCCTAGGAAATTAGTAAAGCATACATTTGCATGAGGGGGTTCATGGATGTGTGATTTGGGGTAGCATATCTGTTCCCTGATCTCCTCTCCTGTTTCATGCTTTCCCTGCTCTGCTTCC
Source organism: Dolichotis patagonum (assembly GCA_004027295.1). NCBI lineage: Eukaryota > Metazoa > Chordata > Mammalia > Rodentia > Caviidae > Dolichotis > Dolichotis patagonum. The sequence continues at coordinate 487,768 of PVJX010000014.1, read as the reverse complement.
AGTCTCTATGATGTGAGCAGCTTTGCCCCACGATGCCTGTCAGTCATGTTGTTTCTACCATGAAGCCAGCCAATCACAAATCACGCTCTCTGAATTGAGTCAAATTCATCCTTTTCTGCATTAAATTACAAGTATCTGGTATTTTGCCCAGGAAACTAAAAAGCTGTCCAACACACTGACATACCATCATCAGTAAACACTTCCTTAACATGCTAGTAACATATATGTGATTAATAATTACAGGAAGAATAGGGAATGTAAACCTGATGAGTCAAATGAAAATTAAGCATCTAGCCTTATGTTTTTTGGATAATTATGCTCTGGTTATAAAAATGGTAGCATACTATAAAATCAAATAAGTAGAAATAATTATGATATAAAAAGGATAAAGGGAGGGAAAAAGGACATGTTTTCATCTTCAGAAAACAAGTAAAATTTAGAAGAAATGATGAAATCAGAAAATCATCCTTTGACAATCATCTTTACATAACTTGTTATTCTAGGAAGGAAATACTAATGACTATAAAAATAATGATTGAAATTTAGAAGACTTTGGTTACAAGTCCCAGAGTAGCTCATCATATGATACTTATTAATATAAAGAGAATAGACTAGATACACCTCAGTTACCACAGGACAAAATTCACTTGAGTTATCTAACAATGTATGAAAAATATGCCCTTTGTATCAGTTTCCAATGACATTTTTTTATTAATCTGAGACTTCTCCTGCAATGCTATTAACTCTATATTTCTGTTATTGATCTCTTCACAGTGATATAGATATTCTCTAATATGTTTTCTCTTTTCTCTACCATGCTCCTCCTTCCTTTTCTCAGCAGAATATTTGACACTGTATTTCTTCAAATAGTCTTCTCTGAGTCAGCTTTGGCTGCTATAATGAAATACCATAAACTGTCTTAAGAAACATTTAATTTTTATAATTTTGGAAGCTTAGATGTCTAAAATCAAGAGACTAACACTTTTGATTCCTTAAAAAGACCCTCTTCTTATTTTATAGACAACTAGAAGGTCATGCAATCACCATGTCATCACTTAGCAGAAAAACAAAGAGCTCTCATTTCTTTTTCTCTTCTTCAAAGGACGTTAATCCATGCACGGAATCATATTTACCTTCCACAGGCTTCTTCTACAAGGCCATCACTTTGCAGTTAGGACTCCAACCTATACATTTTTAGTAGAAAGTAAGCGTTAGGATTATAACCCTTTTTCCTATCCTCCTCCACTATTCATACCTTTCTTGAATATAAAATAAATTTATTTCATCTTAATAATCCTGCTACTGTCCATCCCCAACAAATTTTGATATTGCCAAGTTTTGTCCACTGTCATTTTCATAAAGATTCTTATTTTCATTTTTATTTCCATTTCTGAGATTTTTAGTGAGGTTCTGCATCTTTTTATTTCTTAGATGTTCATGTTTCTTTCAGTGTGTTACCTTTTTAAAATATATATTGCTTTACATATTTATTTGCTTTATATATTTATTACATAAATTTTACAGAAAAATAAGTGTAGTCTTAAAAAGTTATATTAATTTATAGAGAAGATTGATGCAAATGGGAATGATCCTATTGTATAAAAGTAGGGCAAGTTTTATTGGCAAGTAAATTAAACTAAGTCTAATTAAACAAAGTTGATTAAGATCAAATTTCTACTAAGTACAATATTAAAAAGAATGCAGACAAGGAGAAAGGAAATAGAATAAAGAATGACTTCTTGAACCTAACCCAGTGCGGGGAGATAAAATGCAGTTGTATCCTCACCCCCACTCAGTTTAAGCCTCATGCACAACTGTACCCCTGCAAGCTCACCCCTACAGCCCTTTGAAATGAGACACCCACTGCCAACCCTGGCATTTTAATAAGAAACTATCTATGTGCATCAAAGTTGAAAATGTTTAGAGGCAGTCACTTGTGGGCTTTTTGGTGTATCATTGGAGAAGGGTTTGGGACTAATTTATACCAAAAAAAAAAATGAAGAGATAGTATTAACATTGAATTTGAGATGTGTCACATACTTGTATTTGCATGCAGAGTTTCTAAGTGTCTCAGGCCTCCTGCTTGCCTACTGACTCAAGTCAGAATCAGAATGGTTCGTAAATCATATAGCCTGATCTACCAGGCTGGAAAACCAAAACTGGGAATTGTGGAAGGTTATTTCCTGACGACATGTGTAAATTGGCCTACAGTAACAGCCACGGCAGGCTTTTGTTAGGCTGAACTGCCGTCCTTTCTATTTACCAGGGGTTTAAGGCCATCTGTAGCAGGGTGGATTGAGTGTCAGATATCACAGATCAGCATATCGTTAAAAAAGAGAGAAAAGCTAACAAATACCTCGTGTGAGATTTGCAGCAGCTATTTTCATTGGCTCATGCTTCAGTTTGTGACTTAAATGGAAATACCCTCCCTAATGAGACCCCATTTCTCAAGCAACATTTTCTAATGCCTGTTCCCTTTCATGTTAGCTGCTACTAATGCCACATGACACTCTTAATTCCAGAAAGGTGTGGTGTTTCCATAGAGAAAAAAAATCTATGCAGGTAGGAGCTGGGCCTGAACAAAGGAAACCTGAGGCCAGGGGAAGAACACAAGAGAAATTTTCCATCTGTGTGTTTGCTGTCTTCAGAGGTTTGTTTTAAATCTCATACTGACCAGGAAACTGAATGACTAACCAGGCTCATGACTCACCTGCTGCTAGAGCCTAGCAAGGAAGATGAATGCATAATGATGCAGACTCTCCAGCCATCTGGGAATGAGGAGGGGCTGGAGCCTACGGTGCAGCCACAAGCCATGTCTCTTCCCCTCAAAAGCAAGGAAACCACTTTATTCGTCAAACCTTCAACCTCTCTATAGGCTAACCTGATCAGGGCAAATATTCTCATTTGCACTCACCTAGGCATGAGCTACTTTTCAGAAGTAAATAATTTATGAATAAAAGTTCAGTACTTAAAACAATTTATCAGAATTTCTTCATGATCAAACGTGAAGACTATAGAAACTTGCATATAGAATTGTCATACAACTCTTCCACTGTGCAACTCTGTGCTGTTTTCTCTTCACTAACTCTGTCCTTTGGGCAAGTTATTTAACTTTTCTCTGCTCCTATGTCCCCGTCATAAAATGAGCATATTGTTGGAGAGAAATAGTCCCCATGTGGCTGTGCATTTAAATACTCTCAATGCATCTAGATAGGCATTTATGAAAATTAAATAAGATATTTTATAAAACAACACATTCTTAGAATCATGCCTGCCATGTTGATTGAAAATACCCCAATGTTATTGTGTATTTTAACCTACTGACTTTTTCTCTTTTAAGTGATAATCTATGTTAGTTTACTCTAGAGATTGAGAAGATATTTGCAGAGTTCAGCTTTTCTGGATTTAACCCACTTCTTATTTTTAAATGTTTTAAAGTATAATTTCTAGTTTAATGTCAAGATAAGTGTGACCACTATATCTAGTCTACAAATAGGATTTTTTAGCTCAATGACTGTGGTAAAACTGTAGCATATACAGTAAGACAGTTTCAAGAGCTTCATAAGTCACAGGTTGCTGGGCTCATCCTAATAATTTCTGATTCAATAAACCTAATGTGCTGCCCAAACATTGGCATTTGGACACTTTGTAATGCTATGCTGATGTTACCATTATGGATGATCAGAGGAGAGAAGCATTGTTTTAGCAAATGGCATCTAATATTTATTGAAGAAAGAAGTCTGAAAATGATAAAGATACACTCCATTCTCTGTGTTACATTACAAATGTAATGTATTAAAATCACTACTATGATTCACTAAATTTAAAAAGTAAGACTTATTAAGGAATCTGTAGTATATATATATTTATGATTTTAGCATTAAATTCATATTTCAGCTTTTATTGCTATATTTCACCTTATAAACATGTATTTTCTCTTTCTCAAAAGTACTAATAATCCAACCTTTCTTTGTGATATCAGAAAAAATAGAATTCCTGATCTGATAACAAATGTGCTGAGTTTGTGGTCTGTTAGGAGAGTTTTACTGGAAATAAGTAGAAGAAAAATAGCTCCTTGGATTTCTTGAGGTCCCAAATGGGTGACTACCAAGGCTGTTTGTCAGGAATAATTTATACTGCAAAATCACAAGGTGAGTACAATGTGGGTCATACTCCAATCAATCTATAGGATGACAATTATACTTACTTAGTTAATATCAATCCAATGGGCAAACTAGTCAGGAATGCCTACATACCTAGAATCTTTTCCTTTCTTCCTTTTCTCCTTTCTCCTATCCCAGATGTTCTTTCCTTTTGAGCACTTTCTTTCCCTTTCATTATCACAAGGTCTATTGTACAATTTGGTTCTTATTACTCTTTCAGTTTTTTAATTTTTTTTGTCATTGGTATTTCTTCATCTGAGAAGTGCATGTTCATCTCAGATGCCCAATTTAGGATTGGGTCTTTGAATTTGGGGGCCTGATATCTTTCAATTCTTTATGTATTCTAGATATAAACCCTTTGTCTGAGGGACAGCTGGCTAAAATTCTTTCCCAGTCTATGGGTTTGCTTTTCAGATTGTTGGTGTTTTCTTTTTGAAGTGCAAAAACTTTTTATTGAGATTCCAGTTGTTGATTCTTTGAAGTACTTCCCATGCAGTTTGCATTTTGTTCATGAACTCTTTGTCTATCCCTATGTCTCCAAGATTTCTACCTACCTTGTCTTTCAGTAGATTTAGTGTTTCTATTTTAATAAGGCACATTAATGGTATTTTCATTGTGATTGCATTAAATCTGTATAACAGTTTTAATAGTATGGCCATTTTCACATGTTGGTTTTTTCTAACTGAAAGCAAGGGATATATTTCTATTTTCTGCCTTTTTCTTCAATTTCCTTTATTAGAATACTACAGTTTTCAAAATATAGGTCTTTTATATCCTTTGTTAGATTGATTCCTATGTATTTCATCATTTTGGATGCTATTGTGAAAGGTGCTATTTATTTATTTGTCTCTCTGAGACAGGGTCTTGCTATGCTGCTCAGGCTGGTCTTAAGCTCACTTTGTAGCCAAGGTTGGTCTTGAACTTGCAACTATCCTGCTGCTTTAGCTTCCCAAGTTCTGGGATTACAGGTGTGCACCACCTGGCTATAAGGTATTATTTCTATAATGTCTCTCTCAGTCGGTTTGTTGCTTGTGTACAGGGTTACTATTGACTTTTGAATGTTGACTTTGTATCCTGATACACTGCTGAATTTGCTTTCAAACTATTTTTCCCATGAACATGATCTCCAACTACATCAGTTTACCTACAAGAGTCTTGAGATTACCCTACTTTATAGCTGGGTAGCTTTCCACTGTATAAAAATACCTTATCTTTCTTATCCATTCTGCAGTTGATGAGCAAGTTACCCTTTCTTTGTCTGGTCTCCTGTCACATGGAACAATTATTTTCTCTCCTTTGATTTTCAGACTATGAATTTCATTTTCAGTTAAATGTGTTTCTTGTATATAGTATATTGACGAATCTTGTTTCATAATCCACTGTCCCTGTGTTTATTTTCATTGCTGAATTGAGGCCATCTACATTAATGGTTACAACTAGCATACATTGGTTTGTCTCTGCCATGCTATCCTCCTGCTGTTGGCCCTCCACTTTTCCCTTTCATTCAATTGCCTGTCCTGTTTTCCGGATTCTCCTCTGCTGCTGTTCCTGGAACCATGATCAGCTTTATCTTTCTCTAGAATATCCTTCAGCACTCTCTGTAGGGTTGGTTTGGTGGTCATTAATTCCTTTAGTTGTTCTTCATTATGGAAGTATCTTAGATTTCCATCAATTTTGAATGTTAGTTTTGCATGGTACATCAATCTGGGTTGGAAGCTGTTTTCTTTCAGATTTGAAACACTTCCTTCCAAACTCTTCTTAACTTGATGGTTTGTGTTGATAAGTCTGTTGTGATTCTGATTGCTTTTCCTCTATAGGTGATCTGTTTCTTTCCTCTAACAGCTTTTAATATTTCTGTTTCATGCTGAATTTCTGGAATCTTATTACATGTCTGGATATAGATTTACTTTGATTATGGCTAGTTAGAGTCTTATATGCCTCACTTAGCTGTATGCCAGATTTTTTTCCCCATGTTTAGGAAGTTTTTTGCTGTTTTTTTCTGTAAATAGCCTTTTTTATTTCATTTGTGTTGATCCCTGCTTCTTCACTGATGCCTATCACTCTTAATTTATTTTTCACTGTGTCTTCTTGCAGCTGTTGAATTATTTCCTGGTTCCTTATTATTTTTAAGAAATCTTTCCTTTAATGATTTTATCTGCAATCCTGTCTTCACAGTCTGAAAGTCTATCTTCAGTTTCTTTCAAGTGATTTTGCCAACTCTTGATTGACGTTTTAGTTTCCTGCACATCTCTTTGAATTGGCTTCATGCATTGTAGTTCCTTTCTGTATTGTTCATTCAAGGTTTCCATCCTTTTCCTATGCTCCTCTCTTATTTATCTAGGTCTTCTTTAGATATGCTGAGCAATTCTTTCATTATGTTTGTGATTTCTTCTTTTACCTGAGACATTATTTCTGATTTGATTGCTTTTGCAGTCTTACGAAGTTGTTTCTTTACTTTAATTATTATCCTCTCAGAGATTTCAGGTATGTGGCCTCTGTTTTCTTCCATACCTGTATCTCCCAGACTTGTCTGTGTGGGCTGAAGCTCTGTCATTGCCTTTTGCTCTTTCATCTTGACATTCTCCTGGGTTTATTCCAACAAGCTGGTTTTGGGGTCCCAGGTACTTCCCACATTGGCTGCCCCTCTGAAGCTTAGGAATGGGACAGGCACCTAAGTTCTCTGATCCCAGGTGTGCAGGAAGGTAGCAGGGCCTGGGGGCTTCTCTAGACCCATACAGCTTCACTGGGGCTTCCTTAATGGCCAGAGTTGCCTGTTGGTGGGGCTGCTTCTTCTCTTAGTCTGTGTGTCAGCACCAGGACTCTCACAATGGTGGTACGCACACAGGGTGTGTTTGATTCTCCAGGAGGATGATGGCTGCCCAAAGGAAGCAAAGGTCTCCAATAATGGCCTGCAGGTTCATGGGCTTACCTGGTTTTGTGTCCCTGCTCCTACTGGCTGCCTGCAGGAAGCAAGGTTTCTGATGGTGGTGGCTGGGAAGTGGCGGTGGATCGTGCTAGGTCTCCTGAATTTTCAGTAAGTATCATTTTCACTAGTAATAAAATATTCAAAACATAAGAGGAAAATGAAATCACTAAAAGTTTGTATACTGTAAATAAGTTTCTTACATACATTTGCATATAAGTAAAATTAATCGAAGATAAAATGGAAAAAAATTGTTTGAACTTTATTCAGTTGTAGAACTTTCAGGAAGGTATTCATATGCTGGGTAGCAATGTTTTCACTTCAGCATGCATGATGTTTTTGAAACCAATGTTCATTATTTCTTTTTTAAATATAGAAAATATTGGGATGTGTCAAGAAATAGAAACACATTTATACAAATATAATTTCGATTACATTTCCTTATCTTGTTGAAAAGTGTACTATTGAAACAATCTTCTTTTTTTAGAGAAAAAAGTAATTCTTACCACTCTGTATTAATGCACCAAGTCCTTAAATATTAAGTAATATAGATACTATGTGGTCAAATTGTGGAAGAAAATATTCTGGAATTTTGTCAAAAATAATGGGCTTATAGACAAATCATAAAAAATCAGAATTGTTGAGGGGTAAAAATTATATTGTGATCTTTACCACCAACTAACTTAGTGACATTGGGATAGCTTCAGTTTTACAAATTCTAAATTGCTATCCTATATTGATTATGTTTAGTTTGAAAACATATCATCAAAGCCTGAAATTAACTCTCAGTGGAGAACATGGTAAATTAGATGTGGCCAAAATCAACCACTGTGTTTTTAAATATTAACTTCTCCATTAGCACACTGCTTGCATCACCTGAAATTCATGAAAAGATGTTCCTTTTGTAAAATTATCTAAATAGAGTTTAGAACCAACAATTCATTAATGATAAAAATAAAAATAATTATGAAATATGACTATTTTATGTTTAAAAATACCAGAAGAAAATATTGTGCTAATTTTAGAGGTACAAAAACCACAGCTTTACATAGTTTCATGAGTTTCATTCAAATACCAAATGAAGTCACAATGTGTCTGAGATCAAATCTTAATCATATTTGAATTTCAAAACAAAAAATGATATACTGTTATTTATCACTTATACTTGATAGTATTTTTGCATTCACTTATCTATCATTAGTCCTTCATTTCCTATGAATAGATGAAATCAAACCATTATTAATGGTGGCTTAGTTAGTTATTTTCAAGATTTCTTATAGATGCTTGGAAATTAATTTGGCATCTATTTACTTTGACATGTATTTCTTTAAAGAAGCTAGATATGTTATAGACTTCATAGGTGAAGGCCTTTAATACACATTGACTGATTTTGGATACATCTAATTTATCATATTTTCTACTGAGAAAGTTAGTGACCTTAGCTAATACTGCTATATACTTTTAAGTTAATTTCAGGTTTTCATATTTGATGAAAATAATAATAATTATTATGTGTTTGCAAATACATTTATTTACTTTACAACACACATGTTCCAGTTTTTTTCCAATTTCATTTTGCAAATTTTTATTTTACATATGTTTGTCCTATCCTGTGAACTCACAATTTTAATTCAATCTAATATCTGTGTACCAAAATATGATAACTTCTTCTTTAGTTGTTTGAATCATGACAGAAGATATATATTCTGTGTAAGAACTCAGGACAATGTTTCAACTACAATAATTGTGTCACTATTATTCTTTGAAAATCTCTGATAATAAAAACACCTAAATCATGACTGTTTAATATCAATATTAGTATTTTTGGTCTAATAGCAACAATATTTTTTTTTCAAATGAAACATAATCAGGAATAGGATAACAATTTAGAATTCATAAAACTGAGGCTATCCCAATGTCACTAAGTTGGTTGATGGTGAAGATCATGGTATAACTATTACTCCTCAACAATTCTGATTTTTATGATTTTTCTGTAAACTGGCTATTCTGGTAAAAATAGGCACTATTATATACTCTTTCCAGTGATTTTTAAAAGAAGGAAATAAAAAAGATTTTTCTAGGTGAAGGTTCCTGTGAGGCAGTATGCCTTTTAAAAATGTGGAAAGCATACTTTGGTGTCAGATATATTGTTTCCATATTCATTTTGACCACATCTATGTCAGTTTCATGAAAACTATTACTCAGGTTACTAAGCATCAAGAAAGCACAGTTCTGAGGGACTCATTTTTAATTTCTGGTAATAAAGGAAACATATTCAACATACTAGATTAATTGATGGGCACATAAAATTGCTCTTTGCCTGTGACCTGTCTCCTCATAGACAACATGGCAGTTTTTATCCTATACTCTCTCCCTCACTAATACCATTGGATTTTCCCTCTATTGTTCAACTAGTGCTATGAGGTATGAAACCTCTGCCCTTTTCCTCAGGAAATGCTTTGACCTTAGGTGCGTAAAGCAGATTACTATCTATGTCTACATTCTTTCACAGGAGTCAGAATCTTTTTCCTTTGTTCAAGAAAGATCACAGATGTCTAAGACTGCTCCATTGTCTGTAGCAAATGTTGGCAAAAGGCTGGACATAATAATGTAACTCCTTGAAGTCTCTCTATTAAATATTCTACTTTCGACACACTGTTCAGGATGTACTGAAGTTGTTCCATTTTCTATTTCAAGATTTTTCTCTTTTTTTGAGATAACAGAGTATATTTCTTTTTACTTTTGCTCTTAGACAAACCCTGTAGCCAAATACTATATTCAAGTTCACATTCCACTTAGCCTTTCTCTCCTTTATTAAAGACTGAGAGGGAAACTTCTTGATAATATCCTTTCTCACAAAGAAAAAAAAGAAGAAAAAGAAAGAGAAAGAAAGAAAGAAAGAAAGAAAGAAAGAAAGAAAAAGAAAGAATGAAAGAAAGAAAGAAAGAAAGAAAGAAAGAAAAGAAAAAAGTAAACCAGTGCAACAGAGGGCATTATTAAATATTTCTACCATTTTGTGAACTATAATTATTTTATCATTTGTCATATCTATGTTCATTAATATGCATGAAATAATGCATTTAGACATAAGTAACCCCATAATGATGAAGCTCCAACTTAGACAACTGAATGAGGGCCATATTGTGCTTGACAGTTTTGTTGTGGTTCTGCTGTGACTCTAAGACCATACAAGAGTCATCAGCCTCTCCACATGTTCTTCATGTGTTTGTGGTACTACTTAGATTCTGTGTTCCAAGTTAAACTTTGCTTGTGGCTTCTTGGATCTGTCCATCTTAGACTCTTACAAACTTCAGCATATTGAGAGGTTGTGAGTAGTAAGCCAGACAGAGGAACAAACCTCTTCAAATTGATCTCTGAAATGACCTCTTTGCTTTTAGTTTTTAGAGACCACTTACCACAAATGTAGTAGCTCATAATTGATTAATCTTTATTTATGCACAGAATATTAATGGCCAATCTAATGAAGATTGTATAACTCACACAAAGTTATATTAAATGATTTGAGTTGACATAGTAATTGGCATTGGCATAATAAATGGTGTTAATGACAGAAATATCAAACTCTGGAGGCTTGGAAGTTTAAGATCAAGGTGCTGACACATTTGGTATCTAAAAGCAAACTCTTTTTTATATACTGCTGGCTTCTCATAACTTTTCATGTCCGGGACATCACTGGCATCTACTTCCTAAGTGCACTCACTAAATTCATTCATTAGGATTCCTCTGCCATGCCCTCACCATCCCTGAAAGCCTACTTTCTATTACTCTCACCTTTAGGGGTAGAATTTTAACATAGGAAATTTGATGGGGTATGAAAACACAAGTATTTGGAAAATTGAAGTAGGGAAATATTCTCCTCAGGCAAGACTTCACAAGTTTGCTGATGCTTCTTTACTATTGGTCTAAGCAAAAATCTGTCTATATTTGGTGACAATATCTAAGAATCTTAATTTAGCACAAATCTCTAATCTTCCATTCAGGCTAACATTATCCAATGTTAGGCATTTATACTTCTCTCTAGAGAAAAAAAGAATAAAATAAATGATGTAGTTGGGATATAACAATGCTTTCAATTTAATCTTACTAGTTGTTATGAATTGTATCTAGATAACCCACCCAAAGCCTCATGCAGTCATACATGTGACTTTTTAGAGGTGGCTGTATTTATTGTATCGATGCTGAAATTGATTCAATGTGTAATACTAAGCTCAAAAGCGTTAGAATTAAGGGCACAAGGGCTACCTGCCCTAAGTAGTCTAGATAAGATAAAAGGGGCAGAAGGATTCTGTTAAGGTCCCTTGTTCCTTTTGCTACCTTTTGTTCACTATAAACTGTTGCCCCTCTGCCATGCTACCCTACCTCAAAACCAACCAATTATGGACTGAAATTTTTATGAACTATGACCTACATAAACCCTTTATTAACTTTGAGTGTTGGATATTTTGTCTTAGCCATGAGAAAATAATTAATATACTACTAACATAAATAACTACATGTATGAAATATGTCTGCCTTTCTTCTCTGATTTATACACCTTTCCTGAGAGAGAGAATTATTTCACCCTAAAAAAAAAAAACCCACACACATCTCACAAAATTTCAAGAAAGAAAAATATGTGCCTTAAAAATAGAAATTATAACAATGGAAAAATTGCCAAAATGAAACTTCAGCATCTGAAAATAAATCAAACACTGCTAACAACCTAAGAACTACTTAAGCAAATAGGAAAATCTCAAAATGAATACACTGAAATATTTCAGTAGGATCCATTCATTCCTATATCAACTGTTCTAAACTCCACGATGATTTTCAAACAGCCTCCCTAACACAATAAACACCATGTGGTTTTTGAATGATTTGTACCTAGAGTCACACACATCCTTATTTCTCCAATCTGCAAACATGGTATCTTTCATGCTATTTTTCATGACAGTGTAATGTTTAATGAAATGAATCCAGTAATGTGTATGACAGTCACAAAAAAGTTCTCAAGGATATTATTCCAGCAGAAGCAATATCATCCTCAACTGAAAGGGATAGACAAAAAAATGATCGATATTTTTCCCAATTCACAAAATTCTTCAGCTAGAAAACTGTAAAAAAAAAAAAAACCTACTAAAGTATTTTTCTCAACTTTAAAAAAATGGAAAAATGATTCTGAAATCAGAGATTCAGGCCCAGAAAGCAGATGCCTGAGCCCAGACAGTGGAATTGCTAGCCATAGAGGTCCATAATATGGTCTTGAAATTGTCGGAGTTTGTCTTGGTGAATCTCAGCATTTGTTATAGTGTTATTGTATTTTTTTCTTCTATTTTCTCTCTTTCTGGAAAGGATTATTTACAATAAGTTATATATTTCTATCCTACTACTGTGTTTTGGGTGTACTAATTTGTTTTCTACTTTCAATTGTCCCACAATATGAGACAAATTTCAACCAAGGTTTGAACATACTAGAAGTTTTTCCAATGCATAGCTTGGATACAAAGATTTGAAAATATTTTAGTGATAAAATTTATGTGAGATTTTAGACTTGAGTAGATGCTATATTGTGTTATTTTAGAAAAATAAAATGAGATTTCTTTTTGAAATTAAAATTGATACAGTTTTAGCTAATCAGTAAAAATTACAGAGGATACAAGTAAACAAAACCAAGGATGATAAAGGAGACCTAAAAACTTATATCACAAAAGTACAAAAGATGCTAAGAACTACCATGAAGAAATAGTTATATGAAAAGTGTTCTGCTTTATATCTAGATATCCCCGAAAGTCTCTAGCTCTCAGAGCCCAGCCTTGGGTAAGAGATTGGATTACGGATAGAGCGGATTTGCGTTAGAAGCTGGGTTCTGAAGAGGTGGGTCACTGTGAATGTGACCTGGAACAATATATCTCCCTCTCCAGTTTCACCTTTGATTCTCTCTGCTTCTTTTCTTCCATGTCATGAGCAGTTGTACTGAGCTGTCCTCTGCTGCCTTGGAGCCCACCCATTATAGACTGAAACGTGAGTTAAAAATAAACATCTCCTTTCCTCCTTTAAATTGTGGGTGTGTAGTACTGTATCTTAGTGAGGGAAATGCAAATAAAGCAATGACTAATTAGAAAATTCATAAAAACAAATACATGAATTCCTGGATATTTATAACCGATGAGGATTGAATAAAAAAGAAACAGGAATTCCACACAGATCAATAATGAGTGATGAGACTAAAGCAGTAGAAAAAGTTTTCAATCAAGAAAAGTGTAGGACCTGAGGGCTTTGAACTGAATTATACAAAACCTTTGTGGAGTCATCTGATTTTAGACAAATGTAGAGCATATGCTGCAAAAGGAAAATTTGTACAACAAACAATTCTAGGAAAACCTAATATGCATATCCAAAAGTGTGAAACTGAATCCACACTCCCACCCCACTGAAAATCAAATCAGAATGGATCAAATAGCATAAGATATAAAATTATGAAATCATTGTGAGAAAATGAAGGGAAAATTTTTAACACGTTGGTATAGGCAAATATAGTTGGGTAGGACCTCAAAAGTATAGACAAAAAATGTAAAAACAACTAAGTGGGATTACATAAACTAAGAAGTTTCTTAACAAAACAGAATATCCAGAATATACAAAGAACTTTAAAAAAATCAAAAGAACAATAAATTCATAAAATAAAAGCAGAATATTTCCAATAGTAGACATTTCTGTTATTATTTCTCAAAAAAGACATAAAATGACAAAAAAGTACATGAAAAAATTTGTTAATGTTCGTTAACAATCAAGGAAATGCAAATCAAAATTACAGTGACGAATCAATCCTCCCAATTTGAATGACTGTCAAAACAAATGCTGGCAAGGATGTAGAGAAAGGGAAATTATTATACACATAGAAAGATAAACCAGCACAGCCATTTTAGAAAAGAGTTTAAAGATTCTTTAAAACTAAAATCAGATCTACTGTACAAGCCAAAAGTCCCAATACAGGTATATATCAGTAAGACATTAAGTCATTAGAACAAAGAGATAACTCCACTCCCATATTTTTTTACTGCACTAATCACAGCATCTAAGAGATGGGATTAAATCTGGTGCCTATTGATGGATGAAATAGATAAAGAAAACAAAGTGTGCACACATACTGAAATATTAGTGATCATAAAGAGTGAAATTCTGTCATTTGCATCAGCATAGATAAAAATGGAGCCATTGTGTGAAGTGAAATAAGTCAGGCATAGAAAGCAAATATCACATATGCTCACTCACAGGTTGAAGCTAAAAGTTAATCTCAAAGGAGAATTGAGTGGAATAGTAGTCAATACGACCTGGGAAGTTTAGAGGAGACAGGCAGGAAAGAGGTCAGTAAGTGGCACTGAAATGGTTGGATAGGAGGAACCTATTCATAGTTTTATAGCACATTATCTACAATCTATTACCAAACTATTATCTAAAATAATCTGTGATATATTTAACTATAGAAAAGGAAGAATATAAAAATTCTCAACACAGAGAAATAATTATAATTTTTGAGGAAATGGAGTGTTTATTGGCTCATTACACTTTGTATACCTGTTTTGAATTATCGTATTCTACTATATAAATATGCACAACTTTTACTTGACAGAAAGTATAAAAATAGAATGGACAAATACAAAAGGGGAAAGAAACCTTTAACAGCTAAGACACTCTTCCATCTTAAAATATTAGATAAGAGAGAACCAAACCTAAAGCATGCAAAAGAAAGCAAATCTTGATAAAGATTAGAGAGAAAATCAAGAAAATATGGCAAGTCAAGTGAGAAAATTACTAAAACTAAAAGCTGCTCTTTTAAAAATAACAGCAAAACTAAAATCATTAATAAAAGAAGGTATAGTAACATGTACCTTATAGAAAGTACAAAGATCAGAAAGTAAGATCAAATATTCCAGTCCTCAAAATTCAAACTGCATGACTTCCCAGACTTTTACATAGGACTGATGCACTACACAACGCAGCTGTAAATAGCAAATTGCTCTGGAAAGGCACCCATGAATACTCTGCACATGTTTGCAAAATAGAAAGGAGCATTCTTGATTTCCTTGCCATAGTTTGGGGGGATCATTCAGGCATTCACAGTCATTAATATCTTCATATTGTGAAGAACATGTGCCTGGTGGACAAAGCATCAAAATAATGATTCTTTAGAAAAAATAATATTGTGTTCCCTGACGTGCTCTTCTAAGTCATGTTTCTAAGAAAATGCTTTTGAAATATGATAAAAACATAGGAAAATATTACCGATATTTAAAAAAATGGAAGTTATGCAGATGTGTTACAGTTAAAATTAAAATATGGATGGGTTGTATCTCTATATGCTGATGCTGCTCAATAAAGTTTTAAAATTTGTAATGAATAAATAAAATAAGAACAAATTAATAAACATGGATATTTGGGAGGACAGGCAGAACTATCATAATATCAGATATTAATTTTATTTATAAAAAAGCTAATCAATCTAAATACTGTAAGATATTCAGTAAATAATCAAATTTTTTGTAACTATAGAAACCATGTATAACAGCAATAACTACTTTAGAAGTTTATACCAAATAATTCAATTAAAATTCATCTTAAGTGTTGAAACATATTCTAGAAATGAACAAATGCACATGAGCTAAATTTTTAAAAAGATAAAAGCTCAGGAGATTTAAAATGACTGAACTGAAGTGACCAGCGTTCAAACTTCTCTTCCTCAAATAAGAATAAATTATCAGGCGTACGGCTGCATTTTGAGGTGAGTGACAATTGAAGAACACTGCAAGTTTCAGCTTGTAATATAAAAAGAGTCTCATGTTAATCGTACATAAAGAGAATCTGTACCCCAGTTCCACTGCCAGGGGAGGAGGAGTCCTCCTTCCCACTGAGGGGTGAAAGTCAGGGTCCCAATGACTCTATCAGCAAGGATGTTGGCAATCCTAGCTACTGAGAAGATTCACAGTCCTCGGAGGCTGAAGGTCATTCATGTAAGTAACTTGAACTCTACACTGTGGTGTTGTTTTGGAGAAAGACCTCATCTCATCTCCCAGTGGACTCTTATATGCTGCTACCAAGGACTATTTTAAGATGTGAGTTATCATTTGAGTTTGGGCTCCTGAGACCCTACCTTATCTCATTTTGGGGAATCCACAGTCAAGGGTAATAGCTGCCTCATAATCTCAATTTAACCTGGATGAATGACTGTAAAACAAACCCTCTGAGTGCCCAGAAATAGAGATGGGTATGCAACAAGGAGAGTACACCTTAATGAAGTCAGAATATCTATCATCAAAGACGATGAATGCTGAAGAGGATGCAGGGGACAAGATGCCTTCTACATTGTTGGCAGGAATGTAAACTAGTGTAGCCCCTATGCAAATCCATATGGTTATTCTTCCAAAAACTAAAACCTAAAACTAAAAACAGAACAAAAATTTTGACCTAACAACATCTGAGAGTGTTCTTACATCACAATATGCTGATACATGAATACTCATGTTTATAGCAGCACAGTTTGCAATAGCTAAGTTCTGGAAGCATGATAACCATGAACAAATGGTGAATAAAGAAAATGTGGTATATGTATACATAATACAATATTATTCAGCAACAAAGAAAGATTAATTCATGTCATTTTCAGGGAAATAGGTGGAACTTGTGACCTTCATGCTAAGCAAAATAAAAACAGGACAGAAAGTTGAATATCAAATTTTCTCTAACGTAAGAAACCTAACATATAAATAAACAGATTAATAGTGAGAGGTGATGGGAAAATTAGAAGATAGAGTCCTAGAGACAAAAACAAGGAACAAGATACTGAATGGAGAGGGTATCACACAGGGACTGAAAATGATGAAGATATCCATGCACTAATTCCTTGGAACAAACATCTCTATTTTGTACTACAAATATGTACTAATAATAAAAAACTTAAAAGATCTGAGAAAGTTGTAAAGCCAGTTTTGTCTTTAATAGTAATCTATTCCTATTTAGATACTGCCTATTTCTTCTGATTTTTCTCCACTAGTTTATTTGATAGTTTTATGGTATATTTATTCTCTTTTATCTAGTCATTTGTTTTTACTTCATAATTTGTTGTTATATGGTTTAAGATCAGTGGATAGAAAGTGTACTTTTTTTTTATCAAATCAAGCTAAATGCCTAGAAACTTTTCAAATTGTTTTACTGTATCAAGTGAAGTTCTTAAGAACCAGCTTGAGTTAGCATACACAAAAATACACACTGTGCCCATCACATACACTCCAGAAGAGAAAGGTAAAAATTGGCTTAATATTTGTATACAAGAAATGAAGGCAGAAGGGAAGGAAAACAAGAGGGTGTGGGAGGAGAAAGTAAGAAAAGAGGAATGAATATAACTGGAAAGCAATGAAAGATACAGCGACGTTGAATCCAGTTAGTGAACTAAGAAAAACACATATTTAACACATTCTATAAGACACTTCCTAAGATATAGGAACATACTTGGCATGTTAAGACAGTAAAAAAGAAAAACAATAGCACTCGTAAACATTCACACACACTCCCTACATATGACGTGTACAAAAAAAAGATGTCAAAAATACAGGCATGATGTTATTTCTTGTAATTGTATTCATACTAGTGTCGATTGCTCTTTCTCTTGTTTTTACCTTTTCTTAATTTCTGTCTTTTTTTACTTGTTTTTCCTAGCCAATCTTACAGTATTACTATTACTTTATCTTGGGCAAATAAAAAAGTAGAGAAATTTTTTAAAGTGGATTCTTGGGATGTTGATATTACTGGTAGGTGCTTTCATAATGCATAATGCATTGAGGGGCAGCTCTCATTCTGAGTCACACCGAAAGCCAAGATCACATCAAAGGGAGAAAGTCATTTATGAAAGAAAACTCCAGAATACTGGCTAAGATTTTTATCCAAACTCATCTACAAATTTATATATAATAACACAAGAATCATAAAATAACAAGAAACCTCCCAAAATTTTTAACTCCCCTGAAGTTAACACCCCAGATACAGGATAGAGTGAAATTCTCAGGTATAACCTATTATGTCTAGAATTTGAGTGAGATATTAGCAGAAAAATGTGATCATTATTCACATTTATTGCAAAGTTTGAAACACTGAAAATCATTCTATAAATTCAGTTAGTTTGATATCTAGAGTTTATGCAAGATTAAAAAGCAGATACTTTTCTACTAAATCAATATAATTGCATCTCTTTAATTTACTTTGAGGATTACAGAGAAGACATCTCCATATATGTATTTTAATCAATATTTACACTTTAAAACTCTTAAAATATTATTTAGATAACCTGAAGATTATCAGGTAGTAAACCTGAAACATCCAAAGTGAATATTATATTATACAACTGCCTACAAATGTCAGATATTTAATATGTTTGTAAATTATGATTAATCCACACTAAACATATCCCTTGACATCCAGTTCACTGTGTTCATGCATACAGGATCATAAAAATTATTCAATATAATAAAAAAAAGAAATACAAACCAGACTCCACATCTAGATAGATTGAACAGGCACATTATTCCTTTTTGCTCTACCTAGCACAACTTTAAAAACTAACAACAAAGAATAAACAGAAAAAAAACTAGACAGGACTGAAAGCTGCTATTTAAGTACTTTGAAAACAAAAATAAAAGGCAGATTATTTGAAGATCTTAATCTATGCTATGCTTCTCTTCTATGAAAGGTCATAGCAATCTTTGAATGGAGGTCAAGGTCAGAGTAAAAGGAGCTTCTT
Source organism: Dolichotis patagonum (assembly GCA_004027295.1). Taxonomy (NCBI): domain Eukaryota; kingdom Metazoa; phylum Chordata; class Mammalia; order Rodentia; family Caviidae; genus Dolichotis; species Dolichotis patagonum. The sequence goes on along the minus strand of PVJX010000014.1, from coordinate 468,894 downwards.
GCAGAAAACACATCCAACATGGTGTCCACCTCCCAGTTCATCACTTCCTGGTTAAAAGGCACAGGTTCCAGGCACCACCACAAACCACAAGAAAGTGAGCGGAGGGTTACATGGCGGGCCGTGGCTGTGGTATTGTCTCCAGCAGAGACTGCAACGCAGGGCACCTACTCCTGGCGAGGAAAAGAAACCCTTTTGCACAGTGAGGATCCAGAAAACAAAACCAGGAGGCACTTAGTTGGAGGGACCACTGCGAGGACCCTTTCCAGTCCACCCCTGGAAAGATGGTTGTACAACACTAGACACACAGGTGACTGAGAAGAGATGCACTGCAGGGCTTTCTCTCTTGCTCCCTATGTACACGGCCTGTCCAGGCCCTGCCAGGTTTGTACAGGTAGGTTCCAGCAGTGTCACTGCACTTGATTCACAGTGTGGTACAGAGTGCTCATGGTCTGAAGAACTGACCCATGAAGCTGAGCAAGACTTAGCAAGGCACATCTGGCCTACTCCAGAACCATTATAATAATAGAGGTACCCTGCTTGAAAAGACCCTGCAGGACTCTGCTTCTGCTTAGCTACACTGCTTCCCCACTCATAGGGCAGTCCTGAATTATGGGCAAAAGCTGGCCTCATCCGTCCACCAGTATGGTGAGGCTCAGAAGCAATGATTAACAAAGTCTTGCAACTGCTAGTGAGAGAGAGACCACTTCCTGGGGCGAAGCTGGACAACTATGGGTTAACTGTACAGCTAAGCAACTTTGGAAAACTGGTATAGCTGAACTCCCAGACCACACTGGTGGTTTTGACCTAGGCAGTGTAGGGGTGCAGCTGTGAGGTAAACAAATGTAAATGGAGCATGGCGGACCTGATAAGGCTTGTCTGAAGTTCCTGCCTTCTTGATCATTGTTCACTTCCTTTTTTGATCATTGCTTTTACTTCTATAGCTTTGCTTTGTGCTGATTTCCAATGAAAAATTGCCCTGTAGGAAAGAAACAATGTAAAAGTGGAAATGAGGCTTTGTAATGGGCTCTTAGGTGGACATTAGTCCCTGAAAGAAGCCGTCAATAAATTGCTCTTGTATCTGTTACTCGGTGTCTTGTCTGTTCCATGTGGTTTCCTGCTTCACTAGCTATCATTGAATGGTAAGACTTAATTGACTTCATGGCTAAAAGCCAAACTATGTTTGGCATTCTGAAATACCAGAGATACAGGAGAGGTAGGGTAGGAAAATGGTTCAGTGACTAAGACTGCTAGCTTCAGAGTCAGGCTGCCTCAGCTCAGATGCTGCCTCCACTAGTTCACTTCTCTGGACTCAGACCTGGTTTCTTCAGAGCAATTGCTTTAGTTGCCTCATTTCTGAAGTTGTATGATTATTACAAGAGTTAACACCAATCATTTTACATGTTAATGTAAGGTGTCAGAGCAGTACTTGGTACTGCAGAAACTCATCAGTGAAAGTTAGATTTTATTATTTCAAATATTTGACAAAATCCTTGCTTCTACCAGCTCACTATCTAGAGTCCTGTGTGATTTTATTTATGTGCTGTTATTCCGGGTAGTCTGGTTAGTACCACTTTCCAGGTCAGGACCAGGAGTCACCAATTCTTCTGGCTTAGCAGGCTGAGATATCTAGTTAGTGCAAGCAACACTTGCTCACTGACAAATGTTGGGCAAGCCAGGGGTTCTTTGTCCTTCCTGAACTTTCTTAACAGCAGAACTTTCTTTTCATGCAGCTCTGAGCTTTCCAACATTATTGGGGCCCTGTACAATGAACAAAGACAAGGAAATAAAAATTAAATGAAAAATGACGTGAGTAGGTTTCTGCACTCGGTAGAAGAGCAGCACATAAAATAGGCGAGTTGTGGTTCAGATCTATAAAGGATCTTCGCTTATGGAAGGAGCCACGAAAGGTACCGAATTGGCCTCTCTGCACACCTCCATTGTCGTCTCTGAGGCTCTGTCCCATTACCTCCAAGGGTTTTTTCCTCTGCGAATTAGTCAGGATTTTTCAGCCTCAGAACTGCTATCTCTGAGGTTCTGTCTATAATTCTCTGACCCACACACCCGGAACTCCGTGACCTGGCTGATTTTTTTCACTCAAATCTGACTTTTTCTGACAGTGCTACTGTCACTGCCCTCTGTACCCATGCCAGTCTTCTCTTGCGGTGCCACTATTATTACTGAGAGAACAATATGTTTGCAGTATGCAATATAATTATATTTTACATATGCAATATATATGCATTATTTTATATATGCATTATGTTTGACATATAAGTAAGGCAATACATTGGAATGTATTTATTTATTTATTTATTTTTATTTTGAAGAGGATAAAACCAAGGAAAATAAAACAGAATAAAACTAATCAAGACAAACCATTGTAAGGGACACAGGATCTCAAAACAACATGAAATCAACTATAGCTACCATAATGCCTCTTGCTGTACTCAAAATAGCTGCAGATACCCTCAGACATAAGGAAAATCAAATAGAACTGAACAGAATAGAACCAACAAAAACAAAACAATGAATGCAATAAAGGACTTCAAAACAAGACAATAGTAAATGCAAAATGGCCACCATAGTATATCTTGCTGCCCCTGCCGTCAGATACAACAACATCAAACAAAACAAAACAGAACAAAACCCAACCCAACAAAACCATGAAAATAATACAGAACTTCAAAACAAGACAATAGGGAATTAACAATGGCTACCACCCTCAGAAGGAGATCCCCCCTAGATGCACACTGCTTACCACCATCCTCTGAATAGATGATCAGATGATCACTGGCCCTATACCTGCAAGATCAGTGACACACCAAAATACCACAAGCATCAAACTGCATCTCACCTCAATAGCTATCCTTGCAACCTGTGTTTCTTCAGACCAGTAGGTTGCTTACAGGTGTGTGTGTGTGTGTGTGTGTGTGTGTGTGTGTGTGTGTGTGTGTTGACGGGCATTGGTTCTTGTGTGCCACTCTGAAGGCCAGAAGGGACTAGGATCTTGCTGGCCCCCTGCTGGTGGCAGCCTGCGCATGGCGCTGTTGGCAGGGAAGGCTTCCCTCTTGGTGAGGTCTTGTTCTCTCCCCTCACAGTCCGTGCTGGTGCTGACACACAGGAGAGGCTTGGATCTGGCTGCCCCCGCTCCAGCGGCGGCCCACACATGGCGCTGGTTGGGAATATGCTTATTTTAACTGTCTCTTTTTTTATCCAGTGTCTGGAACAGTACTTTAATCAGTAATCCATGAAAACCAGAACATAGTCTTTATTATATGTAAATATTTATATATAATATGTATGTGTGCATATATATATATATATGTGTGTATATGAAATTGTGCAGATACATTCTATTGGCTTCATTAACTTCAGTTAATGAGCAATAATGCATTTTTTTTCATTTTCCAAATTTCATTTTTTAAATGTCCTTAGAGAAATAGTTTGTTCCCCCAAGTAAAAACTATATGGTTCCAAGAATAAACTGAAAGTTAACTCTTTTTAGTTTTATATGGGGAAGATACATTCAGATAATCTTTAATCATTGTCACTAAATGTTGGAGTTGGACAGTACTCCAGAATCACAAAATGTTTTAGTTCATTTTATTAGTAAACTGTGTAATATTAAGCAATCATATTATCTTTATAGGGTTTACTTGATCTAGCTAGGAATAATCAGTCAAATGAGAATAACTGACTTTGTAGATTAGTTTTTGTTTCTCTTGTGTCTGTCTTTGTCTTCCTAGTTTTGTAGAAATGTGATCACTACTGTCTCTGTTTGTCATAGTTGATATGTTATCTCCATTTTAATTCAAGGTGTAACATAAAATACTATAAGATGCTATCCCAAGTTGATTCTAATTCACCCCTTTTTCTGGTGGTTGTTTTCTTAAGCCTAAAACACAGATATGGTTTTTTATAGGAAAACTTCCTGTTGCTTTTGGTTCATTCAAGAATTTCTAATTCTACTTTTGTAGGTAACTGTGATTACAAATGCTAATCCTCACCAATTCCTTTCTTAATGTGGATGAAAATGTTCAAAAGATGGAGTGTTCTTCTTTTCGAATGTTAGCTAAACTACTGTAATGTGAACTGTGAAGTCAGGACTGGATGTCACAGGTACTATTTTCCCCTCTCCTTGGTTACAGAGTTTTATTATGAGTGAAGACACAGAGCAGCAATGAAAATTTAGGATTTATGATAAAATTATTTTACCAGAGAAGTTTTTTTATGACTCAATTTCCCCCAGAGGTTTACCTAAAAGAGAATTAGGAAGATGTGTATAGTAATCAGATTGTGATTTGAATTCTGTATTTGTTCTGAAGTAATTGTGAATTCAGTGTTACAGCATAATATGATTTTATTAGACTTTTTTTCTTTTGGTGCAGCATCAATATGGTGTTTTCTTTCTGGGGAGTTTTTCTGGCATTTGATTTTTAGTTAGAGCCATGGAATCATTCATTTAGCTATCATGTTAACTTAATTAGCTAATTTTAGTAGAACACTTGCCCTTCTTTCAAAAAGTTATAATAACAAAAAGATATTGCTGTTACTTTATACTTTATATCATATTGTTTATTTGTGATCCAAGATTATTTCTTTCCATTCGTTGCACCCCAGACAAGTCACGACAGCATAGTCTAATTGTGTCCCCACTTTGTTTATATTGTTTTGAAGATGATGCAGTGTTAGCCAGAATTTTCTAGAGAAACAGAAAAGCATCTATATGCATATTTGTATAGATATAATTTATGCCATATTTTATGTTACAAAAGAAGAAATTAAGAGAATAAGAAAAATACACACAGTATGCATACCAAACTGAGAAAACATGATCATAATACTAGAATGCTAATAGTGATAATTAGCCATATAGTCATAACTGGTATCTATTATTATCTTCCACCATTCCATATTCCCTTTTCCTTATCCAAGCACCTCATGTGACATAAAGGTGAGTTAACATTTTGCTCACAAGTTTACGATACACCATTTTTAATGCTTGGATATTGTGTAATTAAAAACTGCAGGAAAGTGAGGACTGAAATTTTATTTTGCAGTAGATTGCCAGCAGGCACACTTCCTCACTCACTTGTAGTTAAAGACTCAAGATAGCCAAGTAATATGAAAGAGAGCAAGCATGAAGAATTGAGCACGGTCTCAGAGTCTGCTAATTTTTTCTTCCTAAAATTTCTGTGCAAAAGAGAAATACTGTGACCACAAAACAAGTAAATACTGTGTGTATTCTCAGGGGGAGCTCATTTAGGCAAGGATGTGAATGCACGGCAGTGTCAGCCCTTCTTAATTTGCTGTTCACATACAGAGCAATATATAGGATCTGAAATTTCCAGAAGTAACCACAGTGATGTGAACTGAGAGTTAACCTAACTTTCTACCTTACTGGGCCATTCTCAGATTCCAGTTTAAAGCCTGGAAAGTGAGCCACGTGGTTCCGTTAAATGCATAAGTAATAAAGACTGAATTTAGATTTTTGTTGTTGTTGTTGTTGTTATCTGGGATCGAACTCAAGACCTCGCCAGGCAGGCACATGTGCCACTGAGCTAAACCCCCGGCTGAATTTCCCATGGCTGTGACTGCATGAAGTATTTGGACACAATACTATAGTTATAGTGTAATATCAGCTCGTCTTGTTCAAAACTATTTAAATCATGACAACCACAATAAATAATTTACTTGTGTTTTATTCCACTCTATAATGTTGTCTTGTGTTAATTTGCCTTTTCTCATATATACTTTTTTAAATTTCTGAATTTTAAATTGTTCATTTGTATCTATATTTCCCATTAAATAATGGTTGGCATTTTAAAACTCATATAAGATATAAATGACATCATAGAACTCACTCTTCTACTTAGAATCCTCCAATACCTGTCAGTTATGCTTAGAATAAAATACAAACTTGTTAGTAACCGTGTTCTTATTGTTCTCTTATGATGTTGATTTCTAAACATGCCAAGTCTATTTACAAAGTTTGAGTTTTCACATTTGGTTTTCCTTCCTTCTCAAACATTCCTCACTAGAACTTCATATAAAGTATTTTCTTTGTCATCTTTTAGATCTCAAGATAAAGTATATCTATCTAAAATAACTGCCTTGTACCTTGCATCTCAAAGAATTTTCTGCATCAGCCTAATCTGAAAACTTTGCCAAAAATTTATCTTCTTCTACCCAGAACTTAACTCTAAGATGTCTGGTGGCTAGTTCTTTTTATTCTACAACAGAACTACATTACAAATTATCTGTAAATATTCACTTTGTCAGAGGTATGAATTATAAAAGCTTTATTTGCAAGCCATTGATATGATCTTTAATCTGTTGATTAAGCCTTCGTTTTTAAAGATTTATGAATTTCATTATCATATTTCATGTAAATGTAATACCTATTCTGAGTGTTGTTTTACATGGGTGTTAGTGCTGTAATACTATGGCTCATAGACATTTGAAATTTCATTCTTGTGAAATTGCTACTCTGTGGACCATCCAGATTTTTTTGTGAAGCTTCACTGCAATCACACATATACATGGAAAGAGAAGTCTAATAAATGCTTGAGAATTTTCAGTGTTACATTTTCTGTTAGAACATTTTACTTATGTTTTCAAAACATATATTTCAAAATATTGAAAGTGCTACATTATGAAACTTAAATCACTAACCAAGTTATAATTGATGTTTCTTCTGAATGTTGAGAACTTTGGAAGGGAATACATCACGGAGAAAAACCCCAGGAAATTACTAACACAGGTGACTATTATAAGTACAAACAGGCCTTTACCTCTAAAAGATGGTTTCCCATTGTGGCACTATAATGTTTTGGGTTGGACAATTCTTTGTTTTAACTGAACTATTTTGAGTATTTTAGGATGTATAGCAGCATCTCTAGTTGTTTGTCAAACGCTGGTATCACCCTTCTTTCAATACCCTAACCACAAATCAAACACAGTGCGAGATTTTAAAAATATCTCTGAAGGTACAAAGCTTCCACTTGTTCACACAGAATAGTGATTTGTTATATTTCTAGTTTTTTTTTTTTTCTTTTCTTTTTGGTACTAGGGATCGAAGTCAAGACTTCGCGTTTGCCAAGCAGACACTTATACCGCTGAGCTAAACAACTGGCCCTCCAGGTGTACTTTTAAAAACATGTTTGCACTCCAGTGATGCTGGCTCAAAGCCTTTATTATTTTTATTTTCACAATCTCTTTCATGACAGCACATCAGATTTGTTGTTTTTGATTTTGTTTTGTTTTGTTTTGTTTTGTTTTGTGGTACCAGAGATCGAACTCATGACCTTGCACCTTCCAGGAAAGTGCTCGTGCTGCTGAGCTGAACCCAACTTTACCTGACGTTTCACGCTAGATGTTTTGTGCCAAATTTCAGCTTGAGAATAGCACAACACTACACGAAGTCGTCCATTTCCCAAAATGCATTTCCAAAGAAAGTGATCATTTTGCGTTTGGATGAAGACATCATGGAAATTTATATCTGAACCCACGGTTTGCCTTGGGAATTCAGATGAGTCCTGCAAGGTATACATTCCATGGGGTAAGCATTACCAGGTCAGATGCAGGGGCCCCCTGACCAACAGCAGGAGTCTAGCTTCCTACAAGGAGCGCTTCTTCTTTCAGCGGGCCGGGTTCAAGCAGAGGCCTCCTTAGACACAGGAATAAATTTAGGAAGCCAATACATGCTTCAGCGAAGCTGTGAGAGGAATGTGACTCTTAGCTACCTTGTGAGTCATAGGATCTTCCTTTAACATGTAAGGGAACAGGAAAGTTCTTCCGGTTTGTACACTATATTGGTTAAATCTATCTCACTTGTTCAGAAAGTTCTTTTCCAGTGATGGATATTAGAAAATTAATTGTTTAAGCAGAGAAATGGATTTTTGTTAAATTATACAACTATCACTTATTATATTTAAATGGCTTATAATGTATAGTCAGATATATATATTTTGTCATGGTTTAATTACATTTCTATAAACTCAGTTTTCTCTGGAAAGAAGCATTTTTTTAAATGATTTGTGTCTTGATTTATATTATTGAGATTATGCAATTCAAAATCCCAGAAACTATACACCACATAGCACGTTATTTATACTATAAGATCTGAAAGTGTGTGTATATATATATGCATATATATACACAAATACATATATTAATTAATTGTGAAGTGCAAGATTCCATATCACTAATTTTTATGTCTTTTATTTTAAAAAGTAATGTCTTTAATTTTCTTTTTCCTTTTTCAAACTGAAAGTGTATATTATTTGTTAACTTTATGAACAATATAATAGATAAAGTTGTTTCGTTTTTAGCATCTGAGGCTATGACAACACCTATTTCTCCCCTGAAATCTAACAGATGCCAAAGACATAACTATCCGTTCTTTTGCTTCATTTTTTTTGATTCTTTAAGTAACTGAAAGAAAATTTTGATATTGTTTAAGCCCACTGATCTCCTTTTACAGATAAATGACTTTAATAATTTTGAAATTAAGCTACCAAATTAAATCAATAGTCAGATAATAGTAATTAAATAGTACTAATAGGTCACTAGTTAGAAATCTGTTTAATTTTTTAAATTAGGTTTTAAACTTTTTCATAAACATTTGACTGTGACAGATTCTGAGGTCAAGCATAGTCCTTAGAAGACTATATATTGCCTATTTTCAATTCCAGCAAAAACATTTAATGGAATTTTCACAGACAGGATTTGTGAGAATTGTCTATGTCTGACATTCTTCTATGGACAACTCCTACTATTACTTGTCCTGTCATGGCTCTCAAATGGGACAGGTTCCAATGAGTGGATCAACCTATCCTTTGGTAGAATATCACATAAGTGTTAGCACCTAGCATCACTCAATTACCTCTTTAAGCAGATGAGTCTCCGTGGAAAGTGGAGAGATCTCAGAGCATGCACATGGTCTGTGTAGTCTACAAGCTGAAGCCCTGGTTCTCAGGCATATTCTCCCCCTCTCTAATGTTCATCTCCACTACAGCAACTATTGCTGAGCTAAAAACAGTGATGCGCTGGGCCCACTGTGATGTTCTAATTTACCTTCCATTTTTACTCTTTTCATGTGTGTGTGCTGGGAGTAAGTGCTCTCAGTGCCTTTGCCCAAACGTGGTACAAAACGTAAGACTTAAGTGTAGATATGAAACAAATTCCTAACCTACTGATTTAATGCAATATTTCAAAAACATAAACATAGAAAACATTGAGTAATCCCTCTGTAGTATTAAGACTGTGTCGTTTTCCCCAAATGTTTCATACGCTGCTGATTGATTCAGTGAATTTGGAACCAGTAAATACAGAATATTGACTACATAGGTAACAATCTAGTACTTGCAAACAATTCCTAAAGTGGACACATTTTTCTGGGATTGTGTTTCCAACCTGTAAGATCTAACACCAACTCCAAGTAAATAATACCAGAATTAAACTGAGTTAAAACATCCTAGTTGTTGCACAATGGAAAATTACTTGGCACATGCAGGGAAGAAAACACAACAGTTGTTATCATTATTATAAAATGAGTAGAGAGAGGTTTTCAAGAGTAGAAAAAACAATTTGCCTTTTCCCAATTACAATGGTATTTCCAAAAGACATGAGCATTTGAATCAGTAGACCTAGTGAAGTGTCCCTCACCAAACAGGTGGGTATTATCTAATCTGTTGAGGGCCTAATTAAAGAGCAGAGGAAGGAAGGATTCAGTCTTATATTTTCACAGAAATTATTCATATATATATATATATATATATATATATATATATATATATATATCTCAGTACCAGAGATTGAACTAATAACCTCATGCTTGCCAGGCAGGTGCTTGTACTGCTGAGCTACATCCCCAGCCCCTTCATATAAATTATTAATATGTATTCATTGTACATATTAACGTACAAATGGATTTCACCATAATATTTCTACAAATATACATATCGTGCTTTATGTGACCGTTAATTGTGATATCAACTTGTGTAAGAAACAGCCGATTGGTTTAGCACAGTTCTGGGAGGGTCTAGATGATTGCTCACTGAAGACGGAGGAGCCCACCGGAGTGAGGGTAGTGCAGACCTATGGATTTGTAGCTTGGATGGAACAAAAAGGGAAACAAGGGAGTCTCAATTCTGCTTCTTTGCAGGAGCTCCAGTCTTTGCCATAGGTTTTGGATCAATCTCCAGCACAGATTCTTAACTCTTCCAGACCAGACCTTTTAGCTTCCTGATACAGGCACACACAGAACTTCGCAGTGAGCTTCAGGACTTTGACTTCTGAATGGATCCTCCAACTCTTCTACTTCATAAATTCATATTCACTTATATCATATGATGTTCTTATAGAGAACCCTAACTGACACATTTTGGTTGTTTCTACCTTCCCTTCTGCCTTTCTTTGCCCTACACTTTCTCCTCCACCCTATGGACCCCATTCTTTTCCCTGATAATTCTTTTACTTTCAGGTAATTTTTTCCAAATTTCTACATGTTACAAAATATGATACTTGTCTTTCTCAGTCTGGTTTGTTTTGCTTAACCTCATGTTCCCCCTTTCCATGTATTTTTTTTTGACAATTACATGATTTACTTATTCTTTATGGTGAAGTAATACTCCATTTTATACCTATACCATATTTTCTTCATCCATTCGTCTGTTGATAATCAACTAGGCTAGTTCCACAGCTTAACTCTTATGAGTAATGCTGCAATAAACATGGGCATACAAGTATCTCTTTTGTATGCTAACTTTACTTCCTTCAAATATATACCAAAGACATGAGATCACTAGCTCATATGGTAGTTCTAGTTTTAGAATTCTTTTTTGTTAAATGCTTACATTGTGTTAGTGGACATACTAATTTATATTCCCATCAGTGTATAATGGTACTTTTTCTTCCCATCTATGCCAGTTAGCATTTGTTATTATTTGTTTTAATAATAGGCATTCTGATCACTTTAAGCTTGAACTTAAGCATGCATCACAAGCTATATTAGTTATTGTGGTTTTCAGGCATTTAGATTTCAACTGGGGCCTGGAGCATGGCTTGTGCTGGTTTCCTGGCCTCCAGAGTTGGATCAAAACCAAGTTTGGAGGTCATTCTGCTCACAGGAAACAAATTATGGGCCTGTCCAGCATCCATAATTGGAGTAAACAATTTATGGTGCATGTCAACCATCAAGAGTATGAAGAAATGAATAAAATAGAAGGAAAATGAGTTTATTCACAAATTGGTCAAATGGATAGGGCAGCTGGTGAACACACACAAAAGCTTCAACTAGTAGAATGGACAGAACAAAGCTGGAAAAATACATATATTGATTCAGCAGGCTGTGGAGCCCACTTAACAGGGCCAGAGAATTGTTGACCCAGAGAATTTTTAGCATTGTTGAAATTTTCCTAACACTAGTGCTGATCAGGGTGAGTTTTTATTTTCACCATGAAGAAGCTGGAGGAATAGCTTAATTTTAAAAATCCCATTTTAAAGCTCTCTTTCAATGTTTCTGTTTCAAAATGATTACCTGAAGAGATAACTATCACTAGGTGTAAAAGAAAAAGCAAGAAAAATTTTAATTTTTAAGGCTCCATTTCAACTTCCTGTATCAGTGAAGGCTTCTGATTTTCTGGCAGCCTTTACCTATGTAGTATTTCAGGGTGGAGAGATCGCTCTGCTTTTTTACAGTCTCTTTATCTCCTGCATTCAGCTAATGAGAAAGAAATAGCATCATGAAGTCACTTTGTTTTAATGCCCTGGGTTTAGGAATAACAAATCTGTTTCTCCTTAAATTATATTGGCAGTAGGTCAGTCAGATGACCACACCTAGAAGCAAGGAAGTGAACTTTGGCTAGAGAACCAGGTTCTCAGCCATAATTCTCCCTAGACAAGAAATGAAACAGGAGAAGTAGCCTCATGGGACTGGGATATACATTATCAACCCTTAATCCAAGACTTATTACTCACTCAAGATAGACACGTCTTTTTCTCTGCTCTTTCTTGCTAAAACCTTATTTAATGTGCCCAAACCTACTTCCTTACTTTATTGCAAGACCAGCATGCACTGTAGCAGCAGGGTAGAGGGATGTCAAAATGTCACCAAAGGTGAGAATGACCAGTAATCCACTTCCTACAAGGTGGAAATTTACTAAAGTATAAAGCTCTATTCATGACCCTGTGGAGAGTTATCAACACTTTGCCTACCTTAAAGAAGCCATAAATGAGTTGTTATCGTTATTAAGAAGCCAGTCTGAGCCTCTACTTCAAAGTTGTGTCTCTTTTAGCTCTTCAAAATATTCATGAACAGATTTCCTTTTCTTATTTTCTCTTATGTTCAAGCTCTGCATAGTAAATCTGTCTCTTCCTGATGTGTCCAGAAATTCTTTTTCTATCATAAAAGTCAACAAATCTATTTTTTAGAGGTTGTCAGGAAAGTTGGGGTATATATCCTCTTTCTTCTTTGAAGATGTTCTTGCATCCCATCTAGTGATATGACAATTTTCTAATTTCCATCTGAATTGAGTAAGAGAAAAAATCTTGAGTTGATTAGTGGAAAGAGTGCATACTGTGGACAATTACTGCAAGATCAGGAGTCTCTATCAAGTGCATACATTTCTCTGTTTCACATTTAATGAAGTCAAATCCATTCGTATTGGGATACACCTGTACAACCTTACCTCCCTATAAATGTATTGCTTTCTACTGCTAAAATAGCTATGTCTAGTTTTTGCCCCCTAAATTTAGCTGAGCAATATTTTACTAGAAAAAAACAATGACTGAATTCTTTCTGGATTAATACTGTCTCTATGCAGCATACATTATTCTCTCATAAGAAAAAAATCTCGATAGACTCAGTTCTAAATATAATTACTTTCAAATGCCTATTTTCTCTTTTACAAAGAAAACCTGAAAAATTGGGGATTTAAAATCTGTTCCATTTAGAATGGTTCTTACTGTAAAATTCTGATGTTAGCACCAGTCACTCCAGTATCCTGCCCCTCTAGCTTCTGGGGGAGTTGTGGATTCTCTGTGAGTTAGCCAAAGGTTCCAGGGTAGGACACCCAGCATCAGGTGACAAGATTCTTGGAACTCATGTCTGTGACTGTGTATTAACAGCAAGAGCTGAGCCAACTATGTTCTCTTCCCCTCTCCAGGCAAAGGAGTGGGAGCAGCAGGGATGCTCAGATGAGGCCTAGTTGATGCTAGCAGTTCACAAAGATCTCGTGAACTTTTTTCTCTTAGAGTGGAGGATTTGTGGTTAAGGTTTGAGACTGAGGTCCAAGAACCCGAATAATGATCCCTCAAATAGAGCGGAAACTCAGCAAGGAACCCTAGCAGAACACCTGACTTCCTAGACCCTGCTAATGACAAAGTATGTTCTGCCTGAAGAGACTCTTCAGGGTTCTACTTTCATTTAGCTTCATTGCTTCACAGCTCAAAGGGCAGCCCCAAATCATAGGCAGAAACTGTGCCAGTTCCTGTCAGCATAATAGAACAATTAGTAAAGCTTGCTGTCATTGAATGTTAAGCATTAATTGGAATTATGACCAGAACACACACTATGCTTGACATTCTAGAATGCCAGAGGGAGGCATACAAAAGGGAGAAGGGGTAGATGGCTTAATGGCTGTGTGTTCTGGAGTCAGGCTGCTGGAGTTTGAATCTTGCCTCAGCTACTTTTTCAGCTTACTTTGTTTCTGAAATTGTGTAATACAAGAGATACAAGATTTAAGACTTCTTTGTACTAATGTAAGTTTCTACTGAAGTACCTAGCCATACAAGAAATACTTAATGAAAGTTATACTTTATTATTTCAAAATTTTATGAAGTCCTACTGTATCTAGCTCACTATCTGTTTACCTTGCAGTCTTATAGGAACTGTTATGCTTGCTAGTATGGGCATGACTACTGTCCAGTTCAGGAAGAGTCATCTTTTCTTCTGGTTCCCACTGGTTTTCTTCTGATATGAGATGGGACTTGTTGGGCAAATTGGGGCCTTCTTTTCCTGTCTTGAACCTTCCTAACAGCTGAATTTTCTCTTAATGTCATTCTGACGTACTCAACAACTGCAGGCTTTTAACAATCAGAAGACTTAGGGAAATTAAACAAAGATTGAAAAATGAATGAGTTTCTGAAGCTGGATAGATAAGTGGAATATAAAATAGGTGAGTTGTAGAAAATCACTAAGGGAGTTTAGCTTAGAGGTGAAGAGACATTAAAGATATGCTAACTGGCCCCCATACAGTTCTCCATTCTCATCTCTATGGACATCCCCTTCCTGTGCTCTGTAACCTCAAAGGTATTTTATTTTCTTGAATGAGCAATGGTATCCTTAGTCTCAAGTCTTCTACCTGTGAGATTCCCCTTGTCTATCATATCCCATGTCACCCTCCCATACACATATACCAAGACCTATGCGGACTTGCTGATTTTAAAATTTTTTAAATTCATATCTAACTTTCCCAACAATGCCGCTTCCATTATGACCACAAAATCCTTTCCTATAGCATCATGACTTTCATTGATAGTCCTTGAGCATTTAATATACATAATTTAATTTTCTTAACTGTCTTATCTCCCTGAGTGCCTTGGAGCAGTGCTCCAAAGTGTAGTATTGACCTTATATTCTCTGTACATTTAACAAATACTCCTTGAAAACTACACAAATGGTATGTAGAGTAACTATTTACATAGAAAATAGCTATATTTACTATAAATGCATGTGCACATACATACAGAACAGCACTATATTAAATAATTCTCCATTTAAAAGTTAGCACTTTATGAAATAAAGTACTAATAATTATTTTTTTCTTTTTCCAAATTTAATTTTAATACACGTTTAGGAAAAAGTCTTACATGGCCTAGTAAAAATATGTGACCACAGGAGTAAATTTAAATTCAACATTTTCTGTTTTGCATAAAGGGAATACAATAAACATTGTCTCTAACCAACTTTACTGAAAGCGTCAATTATATTCTTTTTTTTCCCCAGTGAAATATGAAGATGAATGTAAAGATTATAAGTCATGATTTATTCTAATTCAGCTAGTTAGTGAGTTGTATGTCATTCAAAATTCACTTTTTTATCTATAGGTAATTTCTTCATTTATAAGGAGAAAATGAAACAACTCAGATTCATGAAGGAGCAATGGATTGCCCAAAAATACTTTTGGGAAACATGACACAATCAAATGACAATAACTGCCATTAATTTTTCATGAATAATAAGACAAAGAAAACCTAAATATTAAGATTAGTGGTTAATATGTTGCATAGTACATACCATATTTCAAGCACTATAGTTTTCATTTTGTGTTTTATTAATAAAGGCTATTGAAGTCATACTAATTAATGGAAAACAAATTGGTCAGTTCATTGTAATAACATCCTAATATACATTTCATCACATACATATGTATGTAGGATTAAATGAATACCAACTATAATATTTTCACTTTTTTTCTTAAAATTCTAAACAAAATGTTTATGTAACAAGCATGTAATAAAAGATTTTTGCCTTATTAGCAACTTAAAATACTCAAAAGAAAAATACTAAACATTATAGAAAATATCAAAAATGAGATCTCATTTTTAAAAATGATCTTTATTGTTTTTTTATTTTTGTTTAAATAGCTAAAAAATGCATCTCTTACTACAGTGTCAAGCTTGATTGATATATTAGATAATCTTGAAAATCAAACTCCTTACTTTACCACATGAAGATTTTGCATCTTAACTACTGGTTTTATAATACAAGTTTATGTATAATTAAAGTGTTTTATATGTTAGAAACTTTAAGTTACTTGCATTCAATTTAGAAATATTCATTTGATCATGGTCACAGTCACCTTTACCTCTTCAATTTTGAATATAAAATAATGCATCTATGTATATATATATGAGTTAACAGAAATAAAATGTGTCACTACACTAGGCTTTTTTATATATAATTTATTTAAGCATACATTTATATCTTACTGAATTGCAGACACCCAAATGGATACTTCTTATCCAAGAAAACAAGAGCCGGCTAGTCATCCCCCTGGTCCACCATTAGAATCACAAGGTAACATATATGACAAAAGAAGTAAAGTTAATAATAATGAGTTCATACTCCCTCTCAGAACTGAGAAATAAGTGAAAATGGTTTGGATTGAGTGACCTATGGTATTTCAGAGACTTAGAACACTTTGGGGTGGTTTTTAGTGTCTGTCCAAGGAAAGGTTCTGATCTGGACAGGGTATTCTTTGCTACTTGAATTTCTAGTTTGTGTGGAAATTAGCATGAAATAACTCAACAGCAAAGAAAGGGGACGGGGCTGCAATTCAGACTTCCTGATAAACCCACATGATTAAATGGGTGGAGTGGTCTTGGACAGTTTTTGAAAGTTCATAATAGAGACACATTACAGAAAATATCATATTGGAAGCTTGAAGAAGACAATTTTCTATATTCATGTCATGTCAACATAATATGAAAACAAATGATTTTATAACTAGAAAACCATAAGGATAGTGCAAATGTAGTATCTACTAGATCACAGTTTCCATTAAGGCAAAGCCATTAGAGCCCAGAGCCTGCACCCAGGGTGACACAGAGATGCTCAATACATATTTGTGGACTGGTTCATGTGAATAACTAAATTACTAGAGAGGCATGAATATGCAGAAGTAGGAAATCAAACCAAAATTGTTGATGCATTAATAATTATTCAATTCATATTAGTTAACAGATAATAAACTGTAAAATGTTTAGTGTAGTTAAATATTATGTCTTTCATAGGTCAGAATCAACTTTATTTTACAATATACTTGATTAATCAATTGATATTCCTAAGATTAAAAAAGAGAAAGAAAGAGCAGGGGAGAATGTGTGCCTTTATTTTAGTATTTTTTTCTTAAAATTACACTAAAATCTTTTGGCAGCCTAATTTGTGCTTATTTTCTTTGCACTATTTATATTTCAAAGAAGTTATATTTTTATTTACAGAAAAGAATAAAAGGTATAAAGAAGAACTGGTAAAATCAGTAGCTAGTTTACACTTAGTAAGTAAAATACAAGTCTTCATACACAGTCAACCTCAAAGTACAGATAATAAATGAAATAGTATTCTCATCATTTCATTCACCTATGCTGAAAATTCTGATTGTGTATGTAGGTGATTTGTCCCCACTATTTTTGAGTCATGCAGTACTGTACTGGCAATTGTATTTAATGAGAACAAAAGTAAAATGACAAAGTTGTTTGAAATTGAAAATTTAAATCAATAGAAAGGTAGCTACACTCAAGAAATTCTCATTTTACTAAGACTTGTGAAAGCTTATTTTCATGTATGTGATAAGGCATACTCTGTACTTCTGAGTAATTGAGTCATATGACTATGTAGAGGGGGATACATGTTGTTTTTTAACCAATGCATAAAGGAATTCAAAGATTTTCATTAGAGAAATGCAATTATCAACAAACACTACTAGACTTCCGGAAGTGGTAAGGTTTTGATTTGCGCAGATTTGCAGGTGTGTGAAAGAGCATATTAGAGTTTAGAATGAAAGGTGATCTGGTTAGGTTAAAAGACGCATTCATTTTGTTTTCTTCTCTGAGCAAAAAAATGTGTCCTTGGGAGCTGAATGGAGAGTTTAGTTTTCTTAAAAACCTCCCAGTGGGTTGTAGATCTCATCCTGACACTTGCAGCTAAAAGAGTATGAGCAAAATAAGCAACAAGACAAGCAGTTAGTAGTTTTCATCCATGCCTGCTCCTATAGGCCACCCAGAAATACCTAAAACACTAGTAACAGAGCACCATCCCAGAAAATTAAATCAGACCTCTGAACTCAAAGGTTGGTAAGTTTTAATGCCCCAAATGATTCTACTGTGAAGCCAGGGTTGAGAACCTCTGCAGTAAATTCTCATAGGGTTTGCATTCAGAGAATTATTAATAAGTCTTTAGTATTCATCCAAGCCACTTAGAGAATGATTTAATCCATGCCATAGCTAAATAAAACTGAGTAAACAAAATTAAATTCAGATCTAATAAGACTTGAGAGTTTGTTAGACAAATAAATAGGTTTTGTTTCACAACACCCTGGCCACATATATTGGCAGTATAGGTCATGATGTGACAGTACTGTTAACAATAGTGATATCTTAAAATTGAGAGCTCACAGTGCTATCGGCATTGTTCTAAATGCAAAGTCCATTGGGTTCAATGGGTTACATTATTTAAAATCAGAACTTTTAAGTAAATGTTGTGACCTCAGTGTATAAGTTTTCTTATAATCAACCAACCATAGAGTGAAAATACTCAAAAATTAAATTTTATCACCATAGAACATGTACAGACTTTTTACTTGACATACTTTCCTAAACAATATGCTGTTCATATTTGGCATTTGTATTAGGTATTAAACATGAAATATTCAAAATATACAGTAGGATATACATAGATCATTTGCAATATTTGAATCCTTTTATATAAAATTTGTTCATTCTTAGGTTTTGATACATCAGGACATTCTAACCAAGCTCCTGAATGCACTGAGGGGCCTTTGAATTATTAAATATCCTCATTATTTATGTAGAAAAGCTGAGGCAATTTGAATCGGGCTTCAAATTCTGTATTCTTTACTTAATAGTCGTGTATGTTGTTTACTTTGAATGAGTTTCAGTAACTCAAAGCCTGAGCCTTCATGGTAGCTCTGCCTCAGTTTTAGTGGGGGATAACATGTTCCAGGTTACATTCTGCGGGAGAATAAGGAAGACACTAACTGCAATATTTTGCAGATAATAATTGATATGTATTAGCTAGGAAATTAATTAATAATGTGTCATATAAATTCAGATTTATACAAATGAAATTTTTATCCTGTTTTAGGTAATTCAGTATGTTTAATTCATTGATTAGAGAAATAAGCAACAATTCTCTCTCTTTCTGCCTCCCCTAAGAATTTTGAGAAGAATTATGAGGATATTAACCATGTACCTAATTAAGTCATGTCTCCACATTCACACTGATTCATCTACTGTTTGATCTCTGCCCTGAGGCCAGTTATCTTAAAAACTATAAATCTTTTCATACCAAAGTTAGTGTTCCATGTTTATTTCAGTACTTTTAGGATAAAGGCCTATTTTGTCCTCGGGAACATTTGAGCCTCCTTTATCTTTTTTTTTTTAATTATGTTTTTTGTCTCCTTTTACTTTTTTGTAAACAATAAAAATAACAATGATACAAAAGTTCAAAACAAGATAATAGGAGAGTAACAGTGGTTAATATATTGCATATTATTATTTTCAAAGTAGTTGCTCAAATACAAGATATAAAGGTGAAAAATGGATCAAATAATATAAGTACAAACCTTACTTTTCAATGAACTAAGAGGCAGATATAACACTAAGTATAGCTACCTTAAACTATCATATATATTTTTTTCCTTTACCTCCTTCTTTTCTCCTGTCCCTCATCCTAGTTTCTCTTTCCTTTTGAACAGTTTCTTCCAATTTCACAAAACTGTACAACTCATGTGCTTTTTGTATATTATTTACTCTTTCAGCTTCTCACACTAGGGAGGAAATACAGTGTTTACACATATGAGTCTAATTTATTTTACTTGTGACTAAGGTCCCAAGTTGCATCAATTAATCTATAAAAATCTCACTTTTATCTTTCTTTTTGACTGAATAGCACTCCATTGTATAAAAGACTACATCCCTTTTATTATTTCCTTGGTTGATGGGCATTTGGTTTGTTTCCATGATGTAACTATTACGAATTGTGCTGCTATAAACATGGATGCACACATATTGCTGTAGCATGATGTTTTTAATTCTTCTGGGATGATACCCAGAAGGGATAAAGCTGGGTCAAATAGGACCTCTAATCCTAGCTTTTTCAGTAGTTTTTCACACTGATTTCCATAGTCGTTACAGCTATCTACATTTCCACCAACAATGGAGAAATGGCCTTTCTCCACAGCCCCTTTAGCATTTGTTATTGTTTGATTTCTTGATGATAGCCATTGTTTTTGGTGTGAGATGGAATCTCAGTGTTGTTTTAATTTGCATCTCTTGAATGACCAATGATGTTAAATATTTTTTATGTTTATTTGTTGTTTGTATTTCAAGTGCTTATTCATCTCAAGGAAGCCTGTCTTTGGATTGGGTCTTTGAATTTAGGAGACCTGATTTCTTTCAATTCTTATATATGTTTTAGATATAAGTCCTTTGTCTGAAGGACAGCTGGCTGTAATTTCTTCCCACTCTGTAGTTTGCCTTTTCACTCTGTTGGTTATTTATTTTTCTGTGGAAAAGCTTTTTATGTTTTGGGGTTTTTTTTTTTTTTTTTTTTTTTTTTTTTTTTTTTTTTTTTTTTTGCTTTTTAAAAAATTTTTGGTACCAGGAATCAAACTCATGACCTTGCGCTTGCCAGGCAGGCTGTTATGCTACTGAGCTAAATCCCCAGCCTGCAAAAGCTTTTTAATAGGATGAGATTCCACTTGTTCTTTGTAGTGTCTGAAGTGCCCACATACACATGTAACTTCAAGATTTTTGGCTATTTTCTCTTTCAGTAGATTTAGTGTTTCTGTATTAATGTTTAGATCTTTGATACATTTTGACTTCAGTTTGGTGCACACTGATAGGCATGGGTCTAGTTTTAGTCTTCAGCATGTGGAGAGCCAGTTTTTCCAGCACCATTTATTAAAGAGGCTAGCTTTCTTCCAGTGTATATGTTTGGGCCTTTGTCAAAGATAAGGAGGCTGACTGTGTTTCAGTTTGCAACTATGTGTTCTATTATGTTCCACTGATCCTCTGGTATGCTTTTTTTTTTTTTTTTTTTTTTTTTTTTTTTTTTTTTTTTTTTTTTTTTTTTTTTTTTTTGCCAGTACCAGCCTTAGTTTTTAAATTAGCTTTGTAGTATAACTTCAGATCAAGAATTGTGATGCCCCCTGACTTGCCCTTGTTGCTCAGAATTGCTTTTGCTATTCTAGGTCTCTTTTGGTTCCAGATGAATTTTAGGAATATTTTCTCTATTTCTATGAGGAACACTAATGGTATTTTGATTGGCATTGCATTAAATCTGTGTAACAGTTTTGGTAATATGGTCATTTTCATTATTGTTTTGCCTATCTATGAACAAGGAATATCTTTCCATTTCCTGATATCATCTTTGAGCTTTTCTCAAGTTACTGTAATTTTCAATGTATAGATTTATACTTCCTTTGTTAGATTGACTCCTAAGTATTTCATTTTTTGGAAACTATTGTGAAGGGTGGGGTTTCCCTCATTTCTCTCTCTCTGTCTCTCTGCCTTTTCTCTCTGTCTCTGTCTGTCTGTCTCTCTCTCTCTCTGTGAGTTTGCTGTTTGTGCATAGGAATGCTATTGATTTTTGAGTGTTGACTTGTATCCCATCAGCTAGTGAATCTGGTTATTAAATCTAGAAGTCTGTTTGGTAGAGATTTTGGGGTCCTCTGTACAGAGTATCATGTTATTTGTACATAATGATAATTTCACTTCTTCCTTTCTTATTCTTCTTCCATTTCTTTCTCTTGTCTGATTGTCCTGGCTATATTTCTGTAACTATATTGAATAGAAGTGGTGATTGTCTTGTTCCTGATTTTAGAGAGAAAGTTTTCAGTTTTTTGACTATAGTGTTTTTAGTTGTTGGTTTGTCATAGATGGCTTTTATCAGATTGAGATAAAGACCATCTATTCCAATTTTCTGTAGGGTTTTTAATCATGAATGTTGTTTGACTTTGTCAAATGCTTTTTCTCCAGCTATTGAGATGATCATGCACTTTTTGTCTTTGGTTCTGTTAATATTGTGTGTTATGTTTATTGATTTGTGTATGTTGAACCATCCTTACATCCCTGGGATGAATCCTATCTCGTCATGATGTATAATCTTTTGGATAATTTGTTGTATTCTGTTTGCCAGTATCTTATTAAGGATTTTTGTATCTTTGTTTATGAGGAAGACTAGCCTGTAGTTCTCTTTTCTGGTTGAGTCTTTCTCTGGTTTAGTTACCAGAATAATATTTGCTTCCAGGATTGTTTTTTGCAATATTGCTTTCCTTTCAATTTCATTAAGGAGTTTCAGCACTACTGAAATTAGGTCTTCTCTAAATTTCTTGTAGAATTTAACAGTGAATCTATCTGGGCCTGGGTTTTTTTTTGGTTGGTAAGTTTTTAATTACATTTTCTACTTCATTGATTGATATTACATTATTTATAATATTTATATCTCTTGATTCCATTTTGTTAATTTGTGGTAATCTGTCCATTTTTTTCTGTATTTTCCATCATATTGGAATACAGGTTCTTGAAGTAGGTATTGATGATCTTCTGAATTTCCACAGGATCCAGTGTCATTTTACCCTTTTCATTCCTAATTGATTGAATTTGAATCCTTTATCTCCTTTTGATAAGCTTAGCTAGAGATTTATAAATATTATTTAATCTTTCAAAGAACCAACTCTTTGATTCATTGATTCCTTATATTTTTTCTTAGTCTTAATCACATTAATTTTTGCTCTGACTTTATAATTTCCTCTCTAGTATGAGCTTTGGGTTTGATCTGTTCTTTCTTTTCTAAGAGTTCAGATTCAACATTAAATTGTTTATTTGAACTAATTCTGTTTTCCTGATATTAGTTTACTGTTATAAATTTCCCCTTATGACTTTTTTCATTGCATCCCATAAGTTCTTATATGAAATCAGCATTTTCATTTAATTGTAGATCTGTTTAATTTCTTCTTTAATTTCTCTATGACCCATTGGTTGTTCCGGAGGATGTTATTTAATTTCCATGTGTTCATGTAAGCTTTTTGTGGTTTCTTTTGCCATTGTTTTCTGATTTCCTTGCACTACACTCAGTAAATATACATGGGATAATTTCAATTCCTCTGCATTTACTTTCACATATTCTATGGGTTAATATGTGGTTTATTTTAGAAAATGTCCCATGTGCAGCTGATGATGTTATAGAGTGAAACATCCTGTAGACATCTACTAAATTCATTTGTTCACAGGTTTGTTTTAATTCTGATATTTCTTTGCCATTTTATGGATCTGGTTGATCTATCTAATTGTGACAGTGTGGTATTAAGGTTCTCCATTACAATTGTGTTAGTGCTTATTTGATTGTTCATGTCCATTCATGTTTGTTTTATATAGTTGGGTGTCCCAGAATCTGGTGACTATATAGTTATATTGCTATATTTTCTTCTTGGAGTCTTCCCTTAACAAGTATGTAGTGTCCCTCTTCATCTCTTCTGCTTTGAAATTCACATTGTCAGTGAATAGAATAGCTACCCTTGCTTTTTTCTCAGTACCTGTCACATGGAGTATTGTCTTCTGTCCTTTGACTTTCAGTCAGTGAATTTATTTTTGAGTTAAATGTGCTTCTTAAATGCAGCATATTGTTGGATTATGCTTCATAATCCATTCTGCTGATCTTTTTTTTAATTATTGAGTTGAGTCTGTTTAAGTTGATGGCTGCAACTGATTCCTATTGGCATATTTTTTCCATGTTATTTTTCAGTTATTGGTTCCCTGTCTTTCCTTTCTGTTTAACTGTTTGCTCTTCATTGCAGCTTTTTACTGGTGTTCTTGTAGTTGTGGTCTTCGTTTTTTCTTTCTAATATATGCTTCAGAGCATTCTGAATGGTTGGTTCGGTGGTCACGAATTTCTTAAGGTATTCTTTGGCATGGATATATCTTATTTCTCCATCAATTTTGAAAGATGGTTTTGTGGGGTATATCAATCTGAGTTGAAAGTTGTTTACTTTTAGAGCTGGAAACACCCTCACTCTAGCCTTTCCTTGACTTGAAGGTTTGTGTTGAGGAGTCTGCTGTGATTCTGATGGGCTTTCCTTTATAGGTGATTCATTTCTTTTCTCTGTTTTTAATATGTTGTTCTGGAATCTTGATTATTATAAGTTTTGGTGTAGTTTTATTTTGATCATTGCTGTTTGGAGTTCTATATGCTTCCTTTATTAATATGTCAAAATCTTTATTCATGCTTAGGAAAGTTTTCTGCCATTATTTCTGTGAACAGTTTTTTATGGCACTTGTGCTGTCTCCATCTCTCTCATTGACCCCAGTCAGTCTTATGTTGTTCTTCTTTGCTTCATCTTGTAGCTGCTGGATTGATTTTCCATGGTCACTTGATTTTTTAAGATTTTTTCATGATCACTAGCTGCATTTCTGTCCTCAAGACCTGATATTCTGTGCTCTCCTTTGTTCAATCTGTGGTATATACTTTCAATGGAGGTTTTAATCTCCTGTTTTGGATCTGTTTCGTGGATTCCATTTCTTTCTTATGTTGGACATTTGTGATTTCCATCATTTTCCTAAACACATGTATTCTTTTATCTGTGTCTACTCTAATATCTTTGATTTTAAGCATCATTTCTTTTTGTACCTGAGAGATTATTTTCTTATAGCCATTTCCCTTTCTTTTGCTATTGTTTCAGAAAGTTCCATTGTTTGACTTCCAATGTCATATATCTCACTGTGCTCCTGGCTTGTCCTGTTTGGGCTGGGGTTTGAGGCTGTATTTTGCTTCATCATCTTATCATTTCTATTTTCTATTATTTTATTTTGTTTTCTTTTCTGTGTCCATTTTTGCTGGTTTCTTATAATACATAGCTTATCACTAGTATGGGGGCTTCCTTAGGAGATGTCTATTCTTCAGGGATGTCATCTACATGTAGGTGGTTTTTTATAGCTAACACAAGAACCTACCTTCCCAATTTGTAAAGGATGCAGTCACTATTTGGCTCAGCACAGTCCTTTGGTACTGGAGTGTGATGATGGTTATGGCCCCCATAAAATCACGATGTTATCCTACATGGGAGAAAAACTGATAACATATATGACATCCTGGCTAAATTAGTACAGTTAGTAATAACAATTTCAAGTACAGCTTAACTACTGACAAGGTTATGGCAACTATTAACCTGGTACCTTTAACTATGGGAGCAACTTCTAAAGTTGTATAACAAGGTTGAACATATACCATGTGCTCGTATGCAGTGGTTTTCCCCTTAGTGGAGTGATTTTAACCTTGAAAAATGGATTGGAGAGGGTTAAGATGTGTAGGGATAGGGCCGGGGATTTAGCTCAGTGGCTCAAGCCTGCCTGGCAAGCGTGAGGTCATGAGTTCGATCCCCAGCACCAAAAATAAATAAATAAATAAATAAATCTCACATCATAAGATGTGTAGGGATAAAACAAAGTGGTGAATGAGGTAAAATATAATAGAAACAAAGCTGGAGGTCAAAGACTGATCATTTGAATTGAGGGAAACATGAGAACACAGGAGATGAGGCATAAGAGAAAAAGTGAAGGAGTAATCAGAAAGGGAAGAGGTAATGTTTACTCACTTAAAGGTATAAATTCTAGACATACTTGAGGAAAGAAAGATTTTCAGTGGAAGAAAACAAAAAGAGAAAAATGAGAAATGTAAACTGAAAAAAAGGAAAAAAGAAAAAAAGAAACAAGAAACAAAGGAGAAAAAAGAAAAAAAATATAGTCATAAAATACAAAAGAAGACGAAATGCAAGAAGACATGAAATGGCCCCAAAGCAAGGCCAGCAGATTGCTGTAGCTGCTGGTTTCAAACAGGAGCCTAAAGAGAATTCTTTCTGTGGTCTGTTGGCCATTTCAGAAATTTGGAAATGGAATGGTCAATTCATCAGAAAGAAATAGCAGGTGAGTATGGCGGACTTTATGGGGCCTGCAGGGGAGAAACCCTGGTGCCTTGAGACCTGCACCATGTGGTTGACTTGGGGTGCCGCAAGAACAAGGAGCTCCTCCCTCTCTGGGGGCAGATGAGAGTGTGGCAGACTTTCGGAGGCCTGCAGGCGAGATACCCTGGTGCATGGGGACCTGCACCTTGGGGTTGACTTGGGGTGCTGGGAGAACAAGGAACTCTTCCTGTCTCTGGGGGGCGACTGTGATCCTGCCTGTGTGTGGGCTGAGAATCAGACATCTCATGTCGTCCTGTCCCATATCCCGTGGTCTCCCTCCCCTCCCCCCTACCTAATAAGTGGGAGCCAGTGAACTACACATCTTGTGAAAGGATTGGCTATGTTATTTAGTATGAGGTCTCCATATGCAAAAATAAGGACAACCATTTGGAAGAAAACGAGACAATATAACAGATAGTGAAGATCTCTGGTTGTCTAGCTTTGAAATTTATGCTTTCTTATGTCCCGTTCTGTTCTGTTTTGTTGTGTTTAATTTTACTCCCTTTTAAAATTAAATTAAATTAAATTAAATTAAGTTAAATTAAATTTTTAAAAAAGAAGACATGAAGAGGAAAACTGACAAACAAGGTGTTCACAGTTCTGTGATAGTGTCCAAGTCGGAGCCCATAAATGTTCTGCGTACTCCAGCCAAATTTGTCATGGGGTTTTTGCTGAATTGGCGCTAAGGTTTGCCTCTAGGTGTGGGGGCTGGAATCGCTTTTCTGTTGATAGAGTTCTCTAGAGCCCAGCTTTTGGCTTGTCACTGCTGCTTCAGAAACTTCCACATGGCTGATCTCACTGAGCACTGCTGATTTCTCTGCCCACCAAAGGTGTGTGTGTACCCATGGTTGTCTGGGGGCCTCCTGGCCTGGTGTCTCAGTGATCACTCTGCCCACCAAAGGCATGATTCTTTTACTTTTAGCTGCTTCTGAAGGATGACTTGCTATAGTTCAGCTTAAGTAGCCATTTTTCAGGTTTGTTAAGACCAGTGTATGTCAGAAAACTAGGGTTTTTGTGTGCCATATTCTTTTCCCTTAGCCTACTCAACTACTTTGTATCCTTCAGATCAGATCTTAGCAGAAGGATATTAGAGAAGTATTGTATTGTATTGTATTGTATTGTATTGTATTGTATTGTATTTTTTTTGTACCAGTGATTGAACTCATGATCTCGTGCTTGCCAGGCAGGCACTTATACCAGTGGGCTAAATCCCCAACCCCAGGGAAGCACTTCTTTTTCTCTTGCTTTCCTTTACTGTGTTAGCTACTGTTCAGTTCCTGTGGCAAAATATCTAAGAAAGTCAGCTTCAGGGAGAAAGAAATGTATTGGCTCTCAATTTCACAGATGCTAATTTTGGTCCACTGGCTCATTACTTGGGTATTGAGGCAAGACAGAGCACCATAGTAGCAGGAGCATGGCAGACAAAAGTTGCTCATGCTGACCAAGAAACAGAAAGAGAGAGAGAGAGAGAGAGGAGAGAGAGAAAGGTACCAAGGACAAAATACATCCTGTCAGGTTACTCTTCCTGTGAGCTTCTTTCTTCTATAAACTCTCACTTTTAACATCCCATTCTTCTGTGGATTTATCAGTGGGTTCACTGAGGTGTCTAGTGTCCTCATGATCTGATTATGTTCCAAAAGCCCACCTCTGAACACCAGAGTCTTTTGGGGGACAGATTGGATCCAAATCATAGTACTTTTCCTCTTCCTATCTGGGTGGATACCTTTGACATATGCTGACATAAAAAGTTGGTCCCTTGCTTCAAAGTATTTTCTCTAATTCTAATTTTAAAAACCACACTGATATTCTAAAATAAAGGTGAATATAATGTCTCTTGATATGGCAGTGAGAACACGGATAGCTTCTGTGTTTCTCATCATTAATCATGGTGCTCAACACTTCAAAACTATGGAATGTAAGTGGCATCATGGAACTCACTCTGCTGCTTAGAATCTTCCAATGCCTGCCTGTTACACTTGGAATAAAACACAAACTCCTTTCCAAGGGCTCCCAGGGATGAACTACTTCTGGTAATTTTGCAGAGAGCCATTCCTCGTCTTTGTCCTGGATGCTCTTTTCTGTTTCCTAACACGCCAAAGTCACTCCTTAAGTCAGGGGTTTTGTATTTACTCTTCCTTCTTCCTGCAACATTTCTTACCAGATCTTTACATAAGCCCTTTCTTTGTCATCTTTTCAGTCAAAAGCTGAATCATTTCTACCTAAAGTTACTGCTTCCTACCCAGTCATCTCCCCTATATATTTTCTCCATCCCACTGATATGTACCTTTTGTGTCTTCTGTCTTCCAGAGTTGACTATGAGACCAATGATAGAAAGTTCTCTTGTTGATAGCTGTAACCCCTAATTCTACAAAAGCCATTGATGTAATTAGTCATTATAAATATTTATTCATTGTATAAGAAATACATTTTAAAAGGCTATTGTAAAAGCATTACTATACAATTCTGTCTGCTATATGCCTTAGTTCTTAATGTTATATGAGTTTTGCCAGAAGTGTCCCATCTAAAAGTATGTTTCCCATTTGCGGTGTTCTTATTTTCATTAGTCCATGTTTATAGTACATAAAGTTTACATTCATACTTTAAATTTTAAATTTGGCATGGCCTTTTAAAAATATTTGTGGGGCACAGTCCTTTAAAATGTATTCCATTTCTATGGAATTATTACTCTGCAAATAAACATATGAAGCTTAATTTAATTATTTATGGAGAAATATAAAGCATATATTTTTTATTTTTTATTTTATTTTTATTTTAAAGAGTAAAATTAAACACAACTAAACAGAACAAAACAGAACACAAGAAAGAAATGTAAGAGACTTAAGTTTCAGAGCAAGACAGAGATCTTCACTATCTATCATATTGTCTTTTTTTTTCTTCCAAATAGTTGTCCATATCTTCACATACAGAGAATTCACACGAAACAACATAGTACAGAACTGATTTGAACAGGATGAAGGAGGCATTTTAGGTCTTTAAGACCAGACAATAGAGAAGTCAACAAAGGGTGTCATAGTGTCTCTCATTCTCTTCAAAACAGCTGTCCACATCTTCATGTATGTTGAAATTAAACCAAACAAAACAAGCTAAAATCACTCAGAACAAAGAATAATAGTATTGCTAGGTTTCACATCATGACACTATAGAGTCAGCACCGGGTACCTTAGTGTCTCTTTTTCTTCAAAGTAGTTGTTCATTTCATCATGCCTTATATAATCAGTTCTCATACACTGTTTATAAGTTCTACACATGCATGAGTCTCTACATGTATTTCTATCTTTTCTGTATTAGAGGGAAAAAATACAGCAAGACAAAACAAAACAAATTCCTATAAAAATATGAAATGAAAAAGTCATATAAAACCACAATACAAGGTGATCTACAATGGTTACTGTATTGTCTCTTGTTATATTCAATAGAATTATCCATAACATCAAGTATAGTATAACTGAATATAGCACAACACAACAATATTAACAAGAACAAAACATTGTAGACAGTGTAAAACTTCAAAAGCAGGTAATAATCAAACCAGAGTGCATATCCTAGTGAATCTTGTCACCAACAGTGTAGTTGCCTATACTCTCAGACTTGATGCTATCAATCATAAAAGATCTGAATAAAATCTGTCAATACCACACAGCAGTCTAACAAACTAGATTCAACTAAGATCAGTCATGATAAAACAGTGTAAGTTATACAGGGCTTCAGATTAAGTTAATAGGAAATTAAGGATGATTACCATACAATATCCTGCTCTTTTCAGGATAGCTGTCTGTGCCCTGAAATCTAGTACAAGTAGACAAACTGGAACAGAATATAATCCATCTAAACAGAGCAGTGTGAGTAATGTGGATTTTACATCTGATACACTATTAACAATATCCTTTGCCTTCTTGTTTTAGACTATTCCTCCTCTTTCACTCCCACAGGGTGCTGCACATTTTGGGTCCCACCAACTCCCTCAGTTTTTTGATTGGCGGGGCAACCTGCTATTTACCTAAGTGGTTCCAACCCTTCTCACTCCTGGGCTTGATGTCAAGTTGTATTCCTTTACCCACAAAAGCCTCAAGATTTTCCTTCATTATAGCTGAGTAGTTCTCAACTGCAATAAGTATCTTGTCTTTCCAACCTATCTGCAGGTACAGTCAAGTTGCGCCTGTTTCTCTCTGGTTCCCTATCACATAGAGCATTGTTTTCTCATATTTGATTTTTGGTCCATAAACCCTTTTTCAGGTTAATTATATTTCCTATATAGAGCATCTCAGTGGACCCTAACTCCTGAACTACTTTGCATTTTTATTCTCTTTCTTTCTTTCTTTCTTTCTTTCTTTCTTTCTTTCTTTCTTTCTTTCTTTTTTTAGTGTATCAAGGCCATCTATGTTAGAGATTATAGCCAACCTTCTCTGCCTCATTTCTGCTATGTGATTTTTCTGCCATTGGTTGTCTACTTTTCTCCTTAATTCCACTTTCTGCCCCATTCATTGAGGCCTCTATGCCACTGTTTCTGAAATCCTGGTAATTTTTCTCTGTCTCTCTAGAACGTCCTTCAATATTCTCTTGAATATTGGATTGGTGGTCAAGGTTGGATTGGTGGTCACAAATTCCCCCAGTTCCTCTTTTGTCATGGAAGCATCTTGTTTCTTCATTAATTTCTAGAGACAGTTTTGCAGGGTACATCAATCTAGACTGGAGGTTATTTTCTTTCAGGGCTTGGAATACATTGCTCCAGGCTCTTCTTGATTTGATGGTCCGTGTCAAGAAGTCTGCCGTGAGTTTGATGGGTTTTCCTTTATAGGTGATTTGTTTCTTTTCTCTGATGTCTTTTAATATTTTGTTCTTATATTGAATTTCTGGGATCTTGATTATTATGTGTCTTTGTGTAGCTCTATTTTGGTTGTAGGTGGCTGGAGTTCTGTATGCCCTGTACACCTGAATATTATTTCCTTATCCTATGCTTGGGAAGTTTTCCTCAATTATTTCTGTGAATAGCCTGTGTTTTTTCTTTGTTTTGACTCCTACTTCTTCACTCACATGTTTTATTCTTAAGTTATAGATCCTCTTGTCGTCTTCTAGCCTTTGTATTGTTACTTCCTTGCTCCTTGTTATTTTTAAGAGATTTTTCCTTTCATGATCACACATTGCAAATCTGTCTTCAAGTATTGATAGTCTATCCTTAGTTCCTTTTGAGCAGTTTTGCCAGCTTTCAATGGAGTTTTTAATTTCCTGGTCATCTCTTTGAGTCTGCTTCATGTATTCTAGGTTTTCTTTATATTCTTCACTGAAGGTTTCTCTCTTTATTTGTGTTCCTCCATTCTTCTGTTTGTGTCTTCTGGAGAGGTGCTTAACATTTCTTTTACTAATATACTTATATCTTGCTTTACTTGAATTAATATTTCAGTTTTAAGCTCGTCTACGAGGTCCTGAAGATGTCTCTTTTTGTCCGCTGACGCCATGTCTGATATTGCATGCTTGCTGCCCTCAATCTCTTTTGTATTTACCTCTCCTGGATCAATATTCTCAGAGTTGGGGGCTGGGGGCTTTTTCTTATTTCTTTCTCTTGTCATGTTTTTGGTTTCTTCCATACAGGTGTATAGTGTAGGTCCCAGCCCCTTTCCCTGTTGGTTATGGTTCTTCTGAAGCATGCTGGTTAAGGACTTCTGCCCTCTCCAGTTTGCTGTTGGTCACTGCGGTGCAAGCAGGTGCGGTGCGTGCTGGCTTCTCCCCTCCAGGCCAGTCAACCTTTGGGGACCTTCACTGCATTAGTGTGTGCTGCACTTTTGGAATCAGTTTGGGACAACTTTATTGGGTCCTGACCCAGCCAAGTAGATCCCACCAATCTGCTCTGGGAAGGGAGCAACCAACTGAAATCATTGCTGTTCCTAGTTCAGGCCTTTCCTGCCTAATTCCAACATGTCTTCCAGTTGGTTGCCCCTTTCCCATGGGAGAGTCTTATTGCCAGCACTCACTGCGGGCTAATGCAAGTCCCTCACTGACTCCATTCTCTGTTGGGCTCACTGACCTCTGACTTCAGTGTGACTGTGGATTTGGTGCAATTTTGGGTGGCTCCGGTGAGAGCACTGTAACCACTAATCTTAGGTTCTCCAATGCTAGCCCCAGGACTGTGTGTTTGACCAGCTCTTCTCCCTTTAGTTTCTTCCTAGGTTGAGAGGATCCATCTCCCTCTCTCTGGACCTCTCCAGGATGCTTTATCCCAGCATCTGAGTTGTCTCTCTCAGGGAGGCTTTGTATACTGCTGCTTATCGATCTGCCATATTTAGCTCCTCCTATAAAGCATATATTTATTGAATTTTTCTCTACTCTGCTTGTTCATTATTAAGCATTTTTGACTCTTACAACATTTTCCTTGTTTCTCAAATTTGTCTTCCAGTGAACATACATTGTTAAATTTTGAAACTGAAATTTTTAAACTAAATATCATATTGGTTTTTTAATGGGTAAGAGACATAGGATAGGAATACAGCATGGGATAAAACTCCAAGCAAGCCAAGTTAAGTGAACACATATTTAATCCCAGTAACTCTAAATTTAAATTATTTCACTTGTTCCTATTTTAGGATCTCTGTCTAATTCTGGCTACTTCATTTCCCAGAAAGCCTGTCAAGTTCCTGAGGACCTCTGGAGTGCAGAGCTTGAGGACTCTGGACCCCAGCCTGCATATTTAGGTTCACAGACTGACTCCTCTAGTATCTTTCATTTTTATGAATATCTCCATCCTGGTTACTTTGACCACAATGGTACTTATCTGAGTCCTCAAACTAGCACCCTAGCCCTAGAATCTAGCTCTTCTGATGCTGAACAAGCTGGGTTTCCTGTCCAAAAGCAGCCAAAATGTAGTTGTTCAAGTCTACCTAGAGGAGTCCTTCAGATACCAGCACTACCACCTTCACTGAACAGCTCATGTGGGCTGGAATACTTAAATCAGGTAATGTCAAATCCATAAAAATGACACAATTGTGCTTCTAGAGCTACAAAGGAATAAGTTATCAATATCTGAAATAGTAGAACAGCAGTATCTGCTAATAGATGGTTCTAATTCTTCTAGGTACATTCATTTTTAAAGCCAAATATAAGTGTATGAGATGATGGTGTTTTACATTATTTTGATTTCAACTTGTGATAATAGCCAACTGAGAATATTCATTAAGCAACTTTTTCTGGTTTTTGTCATGAGCACAACACTACATTATTCTATGTACACCCTTTTAAAATCTCTGTTTTCATGATATAATTATCACCACTTTTCAGAAGACTTTACATATCTTACCCAGGGGAAAAAAACTAAGAAAATGAGATGGGAGTTTTAATCCTACCTTGGAATTGAATCCAGAGGTTTTTATCCCCAAATTTAATAGTTTTCTAGAAACTTGAAAGGAACTTACAGATTAAGTTCAATTATTGGTATTCAATAAAGAATTAATAGTTTATGTGTAAATTGACTCATTTTGATAACCAATAAAATAATGTATATGTAATATTGCTTTTTTCTTTAGAATATTAAAAAATTTTAAATACCAAACATAAGAAAGTTGTGAAGACCACTTTTCGCTGTACTAAATAATAGTGAATTTTGGGATATGAGGTTTAACTTTCATTTGATGTGAGAAATGAAGTACATAAAATATGATATAAAGTTTTTTGTTCAATCTGTAAACAAATAAACAAAAGTTTTATGATATGGAACTAGTTTTTAATAAATCAAGTGGCTTTTGGCACACTTTTCTGACTTAATTTTTCATTTGAGCAGGATCAAATATAGCAATTTTAACCATAATTATATTCTTGAGAAATACTCTGAAACACACATTTTCCAAATCAGGATCAAATACATGGCTTAGAGAAAACTGTCACCTACTACAATAACTGAAGCCAAGTACACTTAAAATTGGAAATTTGTAGTAAGATAGAAATTTTGAGGGGGCTAGCAAAATGCCTGCCTGGCAAGCACAAGGTCCTGAGTTCAATTCCTCATACACACACACACACACATACAGAAAAGAAATCATTTTAATTGAATAAAAAATGTTATTAACATTTCTTGAGCTTCTTCTAGAAAGAGCATTGTTGCATGCATTCCAGTGTAAATTATTTTACTGATGTAAATTTTCTTACATTAAATGAAAATTTCAATAAATATTTTACCTATTAAAATGTTAAATTTCATTTTTCATTAAAGCTTAATTAACATTAAATATTGATAATGCTAAGTATTGATAATTATTTATATACACTAAATTTTCTTTTTCTTTTAATAGGTAGATCTGATTCTGATTTACCAGCAAATGACACTTCTGAAAGGTGCATATTCAGTGCATTGATGATACTTTTAGAAAGAGAAGACATTTTTACAGAAAAAAGAATATTAACCAACAAAAATATAGCACTGCAATTCATGTGGGACAGTTAGCAAATATCTGTGCCCACAAAACAAAAATGTAAACATTATCAGCAATTTATTTCTGAAAATTAGTAGTCAAATTCTCAAATACTTTTACTGACATATATTCTTAAAATACTGACATTGGCTTAGAACGGAAACTACCTGAACTTACTTTTGTTTTCCTCCCTCTCTACAGATCATTTTAAATTATTCTATCACTTTACTTTTTCTATCAGTGTAGTTCTGAATTTCCATTTTGTGGTCAACTTGGAATTGGCATACAACCACATGGACTAGTTTACTTATGTCAGTAAATTTCCAAAGGCATTGAACTTTTTGAATGGATAAGGTTTTTTATGGAAAAGTTTTGTTCATGCTAACACTTTCTTACATGAGTTCAGATGAGTCCTGCAAAACGCTGGCTCCATGAACTCCCTCAGTTAAAGTCAGAGGCTTGCAGTATTGGAAGAAGGTGGTTTGAAGCTAGAGGCCACCTTTTTATGAGGCCACTACTGCTCCTCTGAACCGTATATAATCTCAGGTGTAAGAATAACCTTAAAAGCAACTAGATGATTCAGGACAGCTTCCAGGGGAATAAAATCTGTGTAGATTTAAGAACCATAGTGTCTTTCTATAGATGACAAAGTTAATAAAAACTTTTCTGTTTGGCAGACTATGTCTTTTAAAACCATCGTCTTCTGTTTGCAAGTTCTTTTCCATTGATGGAAATTCGGACATAAATTGTACACGATGAGGAAGAGATTTTTATTTTATAATTGTTGCTCATTATACTTATTTATTATAAATGATTGAGCATGTACAGTTTTGTTTGATTTTGTTTAGCTTCTCTAAACTAACATTTATTTGGAAATGAGACCATTATTTGATAATTTATACTCCAAATATTTGAATATGATTTATTCGATAATTTATGCTATAAAATTCAAGTGGCCAGGTACCATACATTATATAACACATCATGTATCTCTTTAGATTTATAGACCTTATAAATGTGAAATATGTTTTTTGTCATGAAGTATAGTCTTCAAAGTTACTGTTATTTAATTCTTCATTTTTTAAAAGAGATGTCCTAAGTTTTTCTGTTCTTTTTTCTCCTAAATTTAAGGTCTATACTTTTTTATACATGAGTAATATAAAAAAGATGATGATTGCTCAAGATTTTATACAATCTGAGCATATAGTATGCACTTACATTTTTTCTCAATTCAAAACTTATTAAATCTGAAAGACATAAGTGTGGAATTCTTTGGTTTTATTTTCACTTTTTATGTATCCAGAATAAAATGTACAGATTATATAACACACATTGTATTAAAATTGAATGAGGTAAAAATTACCCAAGATTAAGCTTAATGAAATAATCCTTTAGATTACAAATACTTTCAAAACCAATTTTTTTCTCCAAATATATGAAAGATGTTGAGGTCAAGGATCATCCTTTTAGTCACCAAGTTCTTGTCTGTCTGAATCTCCCCAAAGACATTTGGGGGAGTTCATGGTAATAGGACTCCTACAGGCCTCCTCTACCAGACTAAAATTTGCTTCATATGCATATATATACAGTGTGGTTTGGGCCTCCTTTCTTATAAGCTCTTGTTATTTTGGTAAGTCATCCAATAAATTATAAATCTAGTATCTGAAGGTTATGCACAAGTTTGAATATTAATTGTTAGTTTCTAGCTGACAAAAAATAGTGTTTCAAAGTTGTTGATTCCTTTTGGGAAGCCCTTGGTAAGATATATTTCAGAACTTAGCATCATTCTGTTTCCTCAACAAAGAGATGAGCCCCAGAAAGATGCAGAGATTGCTTAAGATACCCATTTCCTGTGTAGTCCATGTGTTAAAGTTGTGATTTCCAGACATCTTCTCCTCTGATTAACACCCATCAACTACTTACGCCTGCAGCTGAGCTTAACAACAGTGCTCTGGCACCAATGTGATGTTGTAATTACCCTTCTATTTTCACTGTCTTCCTTTTCACATGTGTTTCACATGGTAGTAAAATGTTACTACCATGCTCAAACATGGTATAAACATTAAGACCAATATATGGTTTCTAAAATGTCTCAATCCAATTTAATACAAGGTTTCACAGAATATAAACTTAGTCACACTTCTATAACTCCTCCGTAATACATCCATAATACCAAAAGTGGACACTTCATTTTTATGCCCTGCACCATAGAGACCATCTACAGCATCATGTTAGTCCTCGGCAGCTAAGTCTTTCTATATAACAGCCTATGAAATAAGGAGATAAGAATTACTTTTTATGGTTTATGTAAAGGCTCAATTTTTCTTACTGAACTAGTCTCTTATTTTCTATTTGCCTTTTTTTATCAGCTTGGATCACTTCTAAACACCTTTCCTTTTTCTTACTCTTGTTCTGCTCAAAGTCGCATCCAATGCTGGTACAGTTAGAGGTTATAACATATAGGAGAGATTCACTATTCTCAACAAAATGATCATGAATTCCCTTTTATGTTTTTAGTCGTAGCAGGCTTTCAAAGTAATAACAAATATGAAATTAAGAACAGGTGTGGACAGAAATTCTTCTCAGCAGTGGAAGATACTCATTGTTTTATCCGAAATTGCTGTGGAAAATACAGACCTTTTACCTTGAAGATCATTAATAATATGGGCCAAGTAGTTGCAACCATGGGAAGACCCCTGAGATGTGACTGGTTTTGCTCCCCATGTTGCCTTCAGGAGGTCAGTGTGCAATTATCAGGGAAGTTGGTAAAGTTCTTCAGAAAGAATTTTCACTTTTATACTGAGCATAAATATTGTAATTATTATACTTTCTTATATTCCTTTGCTGTTGTAGCTAGAAATCCAAGCTCCTCCTGGTGTTCCAATAGGTTATGTTATTCAGAAGTGCCATGTCACTAAGCAGAAGTTTACCATTCAAAATGAGAACAGAGAAGATGTATTAAAAATTGTTGGCATTTGTATTATGTGCACATGTTGTACAGATATTAATTTTGAGGTAAGAAATATCATGTTATAAGATTTGCTTTTGTAATGTATGAAGTATATCATGACACATAATTCTACAAATACATTATTTTATGCTGATATTTCAAAGAGAGACAATGTACTGCCACATTTAGCTTTAGTCAGAGTGATATTCACTGTTCTTATTAAAGGTTAGTATTGATTAGGCTAAATGGAAAAAAATAGAGCCATGTAGATAAATACATAGAAACTAAATATCTAGCGCTTAAACATCTAGTGCTTGAAGATGGTGATTTCTCTGTAACATTCCATTTTACTAGTCCTGAGAAGGTTGAAGCAGGATTATTGCAAGTTCAAGACCAATCTTCACTACATTTCAGATTTATCTCAGAAGTATAATTAATAAAAAGTTGAAAATAAGGAAAAAAGCAAAACAAAATAGAGCCCTCATTTGTTAGATAAGAATATGGTTGCCCAAGATTCTTCCTTCATCTGCATTTCAACTACAGGTACTCTGGGTCATTCTTAAAATCTGTCACCCTTATTGCCCACAAAAGGCCCACTGCTTCCAAAATAACTTAGCAAGGTTGTGGTGGTTAAGGTGGAGTGTCTACTTGATTGGCTTTGAGATTTGCCCTGGGGGATGTGTGGGGCATGCTCTGGATGTGTCTGTGTGGGTCATGAAAGCATTGACTTAGGGTCTATATCTGCTCCGTCACTCTTTCCTGTCTGGCACTGTTCCTCTACTCTGTGTTCTACTGGCATGTACTAAGCATCTTTTTTTTCTCCAATATACCCTTCCACCAAAATGTTCTTGCTTTGGATCCTTCCTATAAATTGTGCTATGGATTGAGTTCCAGCAACAAGAAAGATATCCATTATAGAAAATTCATACTGAGATTAGGCTTAACTCCAGAGAGAGTCAACGTAATAGATCTTCAAACACCATAAGGATAGGTCTGCTCAAGCCCTCTGCAATTGACATCTCACCGTCATGTGTCCTAGATATGGAGCATGGAGTTACCAGGCTTGTTAATGTTTGCTCTACTAGGTTTCCTTTAGTCTTGCTTTGGTCAATTGTAACCTCTTAATCCTTCCTTTTGGAAGGAGAGTTCTTACCATCTCACACTCACTGTACCTTGGGATGTGCAACTTGTTTGTAATTATTAACAGAGATTCACAACCAAGAGTTTGCCTCAACATTGACTATGAGTTTTGAAAAAGGTTAGAACTGGTGATTGTTTGAAAGACTGCTGGACTTCTGGTTACATGCAGGTATGCAAGACAGTTGTTTTATGTTGCTCACGTTGTTTATGTTGGCAGAATTAGCAACTTGATATTCTTTTTAACATAGAGATTAGGTATGATTCAATCATGTGTATTGGGATATAAGGTTGACAAGAAGTAGAATGTGGTGGTTAGGTTGGAGTGTTAACTTGAGTGTCTTTAAGATCTTTTCCTAGGATACCGGTAGAGCACATTTCTGGGTGTTCCTGAGTGCGTCAAGTAAGTGTGATCGTGCGGGGGATTTAGCTCAGGGGCATAAGCACCTGCCTGGCAAGTGCGAGGTTGTGAGTTTGATCCCCAGTACAAAAAAAAAAAAAAATTACAAGTAAGTGTGGTCTTAAAGTCTCTGTCTGGTATCTCGCCCCTCCCTCTCTGATATTATTCCTTTATTGTGCTTCTTGGCCACCATGAATTAAGCACGATTTTCCTACTTTGCAGCCTGTTGACCATGCAGTACACCTCCTAAAACCTTGAGCTAAATTAAACTTCATCTCTTTAAGTCAGAGGTGTCTGTATTTTGTCCCAGAAATAAGATAGCAGACTAATACAAGGTTAATACAAAAGTATCTTCTTTTACAACTTTTCCCTAGGTTCAGTTATACATAAAGTATTGAAATAGAAAAGGAAAGTATGCAATGAAGTTCTGAAAATATTGTATGGAAGATTCCAGAAGTAAATAATTTATTAAATTTTAAATTGTATGTTCTCCTCAGCACCTTGTCAGAGTGTTTTTCCCTGTACTGTATTTGAATCTTTTGCCTGCATGAGTCATCCTTTTTTCCACAATAATATAACTGTATATACTACAGGCTCATAAAGTCAGTTACTCAAGCAGCATTCTTGATAAAAGTTGGTTATTGGATCAACTATAGTGACATCTTGCCACTGGTGTTCCAATAATCTTTATGTAGAGAACTAACACTGCGGCACAATTCTCACATGAGTTACCTCCTTTTAAGTTATCACAAAGGTATTGTATCATGCCAAATCATCAGGAAAACTTTGAGTACAGTACAGTACAATAGATATTTTGAGAGTAGTATAGTGCATGCAATTTTTCTGTTTAATGATTAGTGATTTTTACTAATCTTTTTGTGCTTATTTATATATTAAACCTTCTCATAGGCATGCATTTACAGAAAAAAGCATAGAGTTCAGTACTATAGGCAGTTTCAGGCCTCTATCAGGGATGCAAGGATGTGGGGGAATTACCCAATTATGCTTCTCTGTCATCTCTGCTTTGTTAAAGCATCTCTGCTTCTATTAAATTAGTTCATTGTAATGAATATATGTATTTACTACATAGAAGAATTTTCTTACCATGTTTTCTAGTAGATACTCCAACCTAATAAACCCAACAGTTTTAGTTGTGAATGTCTAAAGATAGGAAGATTTTTTTTAAACTTAATCTTGATACCTTGTTAAATCTTGATATCTGGTATCTGGTTAATCTTGATATCTGGTAAATTGGACCCACATTTCCACAGAAGAAAAAGAAACATCCTAAAACTCAGTAGAGCTATGCTTTTATGGGAAGATGTATGTAATCTGGCAGTCTCCCCACATCCTGGAGATTTTTCACTGTCTAGCTTTATTCTATCACAGCTATCTGTCTACCTTTCATATAAACTTTGATTCTTCTGTTAGAATCTGATTATACCAGGTGAATACTTACAAATGTCATTTTCTAAAAGAGATAGTGTTGAGAAAATACATTGGTGTAGCAGTGTGTGGGTAATATGTGTATATAAATATTTTATGTGAAAGTATGTATAATTCTGCATATAGGGAATGGCATACCTGTTATAAATCTAGAAAAGTTTAAAAATAAGTTACTCTCAATATTTGAGGAAAATAATACTCAAGAAGAATTTAAAGAAATTTAGCTGACGTATTTTATTTTTAGGAGTAAGTGGAAACACTTTAGAAGCATTGTGAAAAATTTTATAGTCAATGTTTAAAAATTAGTTTTTATCTAGCAAAGTTTCTGTATTTATGTCTTAGCATCTGTTACCATTTAGAATGGAACTGTCCTCCAAATCGCCCACATATTCAGATATTTTGCTTCCTGAAAGTGACAGGATTCTTGGGGTTCTACAGCCATCAGTGAATTAATTCATTGATACATTTATAGCTGAATATGCTCTAAGCTTGGGGGCCCATTTGGAAGAGGTGGCTCACTAGAAGAGTTCTTAAAGACGGTCTCGCTCAGTCTCCCTGCTCTCTGTGCTTCCTGGCTGCTGTGGATTCAGCAGCTTTCCTCCGCCAGGCCCTCCTGCTTTGCCATTTCCTCTTTGGAGCTAACTGAACCCACTGCAATTATGAACCAAGATAAATGTCTCCTTCTTTAAGCTATTTATGCCAGGTTTGTTCCAGAGAGAAGTAAGGTAAGAAATACAGCATCAGGTTGGGAATGTAGCTCAGTGGCACAGTGCTTGCTGGCAAGCATGAGGTCGTGACTTTGATTTCTGGAAAACAAAAATGAAGAAGAAAGAAAGAAAGAGAGAGAAACAAAGAAAGAAAAAATAAAGAAAGAAAGAAGAAAGAAAGAAGAAAGGAAGAAGAAAGAAAAGAAAGAAGAAAAAGGAAGGAAAGAAAGACAGCAACATCTATCTGTAATGATTTCTCACTTCTGTGATATGATAATACCTAGGGACCATACCTGATAGTTTTGAGAAATTCACATGATTCATTTTCTATGGCATTTTGGATGAAAAGGCTGACATTTTAAAGCAAAAATTACCAGTATGATGTACTGAAGGATGCTGGAATTTCTAGTAGAAAAATCTGTAAAACCCTGAACCACAGCAAAAGTGGATGTCATTCTAAAGGAAGAACTAATTCAAGAGACATTTCAGATGTACCAGGCAGACTTAGTCATTCATTTGATGTCAGTTGATGATGAAAGAAAATATGCAGATAATTATTATGCCTAATTATTCTGATGCCACATTATTTGAGAACCTAAATAATATTATTGGCCAAGTTAAGAATTTTAGGAGTAGACAATTGATATATGGGAAAGTTAGGGATTTGTATTTCAGTCATTTTGGATGCGAGTCATGTAGTGAAAAAGATTGGAGAGTTTTCTTATGTACAGTAGTTGATGCTGTGAGATGACTTTCCTATGGGGGAGTAGGAGAGAGCCAAGTAGACCTTCAATCTGTAGTCATGTGAGTATTTCTCCTTCCAGGAATTTTAGTAGTGAAAAAAATCTGCCCATTTGAAATTGATATCCCAAAGCAGTTCTGTATTTATGTTTGGAATCTGTATTCATATCTTTGTTATTAGTATTAAATTATTAACAATTGCAATTCTTTATATAATGTGAATGAATCCTCTTCTTTTATTATTTAAACTCATTAGATATCTAGGCTTTCCCATATAGTGAGCAAGAAACATCAAGTTGTGTATCGCTTATTTCCTTTGCTTAAAACTAACAATATTCTCTTCTAGGTTGTTAGCATTGCCTGTTTTTCCCTGGCAGTTGTTAGCAGTGATCTTTCCATCACTTTTAAACTTGCTGTTTATGTGGACTCTCTATGCTTCTATTAAAATGGAAATATAATAAGTACTAGAAATTTTATCAAAAAATTGTAAACCTAGCTTTTGTTCATAGATTTTGTTTTGGATCAATTAAAATAATGTATTATTGTCTTGAATAAAATAGAAAACGTTAACTATTTCAGCAAAAAAATCTCATATCACTTACATGCACAAAGAAACAATTTTTCATATATATAGCACATATGTATAATGCAAATCATAGATCATAGTTACATATGGACATAATGTTAATACAGTATTTTAAAATTTCATTCCAAAATTGAAAGCAGATTTGATATGATTTTTCTAGACATCATTCAGACTTTATTTTTGCAATATAGGTTAAATCACTTGATGAAAAATGTATGGTAGGCATGATTACCAAGAACTGGTCTGGTGCTGCTAGAGAATTCTTCACAGATGTTGATAACTTTAGGATCCAGTTTTATGTAGACCTTGATGTGAAAATGAAGGCCACGATGCTTGGTGCATGTTTCCTCATTGTAAGTCCACTCTTACTCATCTCGCTTAATAGGTAGTTTTTCTAGTGTTGTTCTGAAATGTTTTAGTAACCTATATACTCTAAAGTGATCCTCTTAACTGATTGTTTTATAGAGTGATTTCCTTTTGCTCCTACTTCTGAAATTGCATTTGATAATCATGCTCCAAATTCACAGATACCCAGTTTCTATATGGAGTCTGCTTTTTCACAAGGCAAGAGGAGTTTGTCTTTTTGTGCAGAATCCCTTCTTTTAAAACATTATTTTAAAATGCAAAAGTAGTGTTTTGGAGAACATCTTGCATCTGAGCTTAAGTGAAAAAAAAAATGAAAGGGATAGTTTGTCCTGATTTACTACTAAATCATCTATCATAGAAGTACCATTGGGGCATATATACATCAAGCATCCAGGTTTGTAGATTTATAGGAAATATGTAAGTTGAAACAGTGACTTTGAGCTTTAAAAAACTCAAGTGCCAAAAGAGAACAATATATTATTTCCAGGAAAATTTCACTCCAGGAACAAGATGCTACAGTGTTTAGTGAAATAAGTCAGACTAAGAAAGTCAAATGTCGTAAGTTTTCTTTCATTTGGAAAATGTAGGGGGAGAAGAAATAAAGGGAGTGTGCGAGGGAGAGAGGAGAAATAGAAAAAGGGGGGAGAGACAGACAGACAGACAGAGAGAAAGAAAGAGAAACAGAGAGACAGAGTTAGAGAAAGAAAGAGAGAAGGGGAGGGGAGGGAAGGAAGAATGAAACCCACTAGATTGCATATTATGTGCAATAATAAAAACAAAACC
This sequence comes from Dolichotis patagonum, assembly GCA_004027295.1. Taxonomy (NCBI): domain Eukaryota; kingdom Metazoa; phylum Chordata; class Mammalia; order Rodentia; family Caviidae; genus Dolichotis; species Dolichotis patagonum. Next base: position 425,601 of record PVJX010000014.1, on the reverse strand, counting down.
TTAATTATGAAACTAAATCCTAGTACAACTAAATCAGAAGATAAATCAGAAAATTATGCAGCACAAGTTAATTCCAGTATGCAACCAAAGTTGAGAATTATAGGAATAGCAATGATTTTCAACCACTGAAGTTACCACAGCTGGGTAACTTCACACACACACACACACACACACACACACACACCTGCCTGTTTTGCACGAAAATATATCAAGTCACTGCAGGGTGAGTCCCAGCCTTAAATCAATCCAGAAGTCTTAGGAACTTACACTGTTCCACCAAGTCTGAAACACTAGAGGAATATTTTAAACACTGATTTGTGAAAATACACAAGAAAAAGAACCCAGTTTCTTCAATAAATAATTTGTCAGGAAAATAGAAGTGTAAAGCAAAATGGAGAGACTTAATGAATATAGATAGTAAGTAATGTTTGCATACCAGGTCAAACAAATTTGCTTTAAATTTCATTTATGAGACATTCAGAGAAATTTGACTTATTACTTGATTGTTACGAAGGAATTATTAGAAGCGTCTAGATAAAATGATAATTATTATATAAAAAGTAAGATAATCTATACTTTTAAGGACATTTACTGATTTATTTCTATATACAGTGCCTTGATATCAAGTATTTGCTTTTAAATATGGCAATGAGGAAAGATGGGTGAATCTAGGGAATGAATGAACCACAGTTGGTCAAATAAACTGTTGAAGGTAGATGATGGGAAATGGGAAATGGGGCTGATAGAGGTAGAGGATTGTTAAGAAATGACTATGGTCTTCTTTTAATAACTTTTAAATATATAGTTAGAGGAGATAAATATATTCTTATGTGCTATCACACAATAGAGTAACTATACATAATAATAATGAACTATGTATTTCAAAAGAACAAAAAATCTTGAATATTTTCACTGTAAAGAAATTATAAATGTTAAATGTGGTAAATATGCTTAACTGATCCAAACATTGCACAACGTATATGCACGAATTGAAATACTCTATAAATGCATAAATTTTTTATGTGTGAATGCAAACAAATTTTAAAAACATTTTTAAAGGGTAGACAACTTTTGTAGACAAGATTTTGCTCATTAAAAATCATTTAATTAACTGATTGGTTTAAAATAAAATAGGTATAAACCCAACTTCAGAAAAATAAATCCTGGTTAGCATGTGGAAAATGGATTGAAGAAAGGTAAAATTGCAATAGTACAATGCAAGTGATTGGCAAAAGTGTTAAATTATTACTGTTGAAAGGATAAGAAGCACCATAGATGTGAGAAAAATAAAATCCATAGGATTTAATAGAACTCAATAAAGGAAGGCTCTGGTTAAATAGTGATGGGGTGAGTCAAGTCAGGGCATAGTAGATAAACTGATGAGAGAATTGATAATCCTGAACCAAAAAAGTTCCACCCGTACTATATTCTTCCTCTAACAGGGCTGTCATTATCTTCAAAAATTACCTAAACTTGTAAACAGATATTCAGTCTCTAGAGAAGTTCTAGGACTTGAGAAGAACCACCAAAATTTGAGGAAGAAAGAATAGAACAAAAGATACCATGAGTGATATTAGAGCAATTGCCAGGCAACTAATTAAATAAATGCATGTATCAAGAGAGAAGTAAAAGTAAACAGTTTAAATGTTATTAAACTGGAAAGGTGAAGCTCCGGACTCTTCCTAGGTTTACATGTCTAATATTTTGTGGAACTGGAATGTTACTGGCTATGATCTGTTCTCTTAACTTTCTGTATCTGAGAATTAACCTCTGTCATGTTGCTAAAAACTCATTTCTGTATTTTTACCTTTATCCAGGACTACATGTATTTTGAAAAGGTGAGTATAAGAAATAAAAACAGGAATGTGATTGGTCAACTCATGCGAATAGCCTCAGAAAATTTGAAGTCTGTGCTTTGAGCTACTTAGAAGTAAAACTGAATGATTTTGTTTTCTTTGAGATCATCCATGCAAATGGAACTGTGATGCCTGTAGCTTTGTTTGTGCAATTTTGCTTTCAAATTATGGAGGTTACATCTCTGGCATATGAATATTTTTATACATTTACTATAAATTTAGAAAAGGGATGGTAGATTTTACATTTATGAATGAATCTTCCTATAAAAACTCATAATCTGTGACTTATTTTTTCATTTTAATGCCAAAATTAAAGCCTCTTTAAAGAGCAATAATATAAAAATACTACTCTATTAAATGTAGTTTCAATGTATTTCATATAAGAGGTTTATTGCCATTTTGAAAATACTATCTGTTGAAAAGGTTGTAAATACCCAGTTTTTATTTTGTTTGTCAGTATGATCTAATATTACTCAACATGGACACTTTTACATAAAAATAAAGGTTTTTTTCCTCTTTGGTGAATCAAATAGGAGTACATTTATGTACTCCTATTAAATAATCTAATACTTAAGTTTTATTGTTATACCAAAAAAAGAACAGTCAATTTTAAAAGATTTTCAGTGAACAAATGAATGGCTTCCTGCTAAAGAAATACTCCATCTAAAGACTTACTTTCTTTAAAAGTTTAAAAGTTTGTTACTGGAATCCTATTTGAAGTTACTACTTACATGTGAAATATTCAAACTCCATAGTCTTGAGAGTCATAGAACATGGTAATGATATTATTCAGGTGTCAATGAAATTTTAAAAACCATGGTTCACAGATTGTAGACTTCAACATAGGGTAATCAAGTTTTAACACTAATCAAATATTTAATAAAAAATTGCTCATGCAGTTTTTCCACTTTTGGCTTTCATGTCTGATTGAAATGTGGTGATTCAATTAAGGTGATTCTCCGATCCCTCAGTTAAATGAGAGCATATTTTACTCCCTTTCCCACTCAGTATCTCCTTTAACAAGAGCATAGTCAGACAATATCTTGTAGTAAAACTGGTGCTATCAACCAAGATATTTCTCTGCTCAAATTTAAAGGAATTGTGTAATCTGCTTTATAAGGAAGGCTGGATTGAGAAAAAAAAATATTCCATCCATAATCTCCTTCATGATAAGACAAAATGGGCTTAGAAATAAATTCTTGTGGGAGACCCCCTTTCATCTTCAGCAGAACTCCAAGAATAGTGATTCTTACCATAGTTGTGAAGGCAAACAGCACTTCACAATCCCAGAACATCCAAGAGGTAATTAAGGAGAACACTGGTAGGACCCGGAATGCGGGAGAGAAGCAGTCTTACAACCCCCGGAAGCTTGGACAGCTTATCGAGTGCCCCATTCTAAAGATGCAATGGGGCCATGGGGCTCCCCTCTAGTTTATTCTGGCAGAGAAGCATGCCAAGTAAACCACAGGTACTGGACATAACTGGATCCTAAGCCATTAAATTGTGCCAGTTGGAAAATGAGAGGCATTCCAAACAGGTTGAAGGTAGCAAAATCAACACAAAATGAATCTTAGCGGTAATGACATCTCTGGGACAGCTATGCTGTAACTTTCGTTTCTTCCCCTTTTTTCCCATGTAGAGTATTCTACCTTTCTCTAAGTGGATATAAACTACAACTACACAGTTTCTTCTTTACTTCAAATATGCAAAGAAGATATGTGGGTCAAAATCTGCAAAGAAGATATGTGGGTCAAAATCTGCAAAGAAGATATGTGGATTAAAATCTGCAAAGAAGAAATGTGGGTCAAAAACCCACACAGTATCATCAGAGCCCATTTAAAGTCTGACACAAGGCAGACATCTTCTAGCTCAGAATTCACATTAATAAAAACTATCAAACATAGAAAATTAACTATTAAATTAAGATAAATCCAATAACTGAAGCATGTGGTTTAATTTGTAACCTCAGGGAGAGCAGTGGCTTAAAACATGGTTTGAGAAGGTTCCCTGACTTAGGGGTAAGGGCAGAGAGAAAAGGTGGAAAGGAAATGCAATGATGGCACTGAATGGAACTGTGTTTTGATTTTTGAGAAGTAAGTTCTGTAGAGATGGTCTGTATCATCCATTTTGGCCCTTATTTACCCTTTTGGTTTCTCATACAACAGAAATAATTCAGTATTGAAACATGCATTGTCCAATTTATTTCACTTAAAAGTACAACCTCAAGGTATATCTATTTACCTAAAAATATCTCGTTTTGTTTTTTTATGACACAGTAGTATTCCATTGTATTAAAAATCACATTTTCTTTATCTATTCATCTGCTGACAAGGATCCAGGCTATTTCCAAGATTTAGCTATTACAAATTTTAACTACAAACAGTGATGCCATATATCTCTGGGGTATGATGCATTAATTCTTTTGAGGAGAGTCAACTGGAACCTTTAGTTTTAGTTTTCTGAGGAATCTCCATACTGTTTTCCATGTTAATTGGACCAATTTATACTCCCACCAATAATGGTGAACAGTTCCTTGTTCCTCACAGCCTCACCAGTTTATGTTACTGGTTGATTTCTTGATGGCCACTCTTTCTGTAGTTAAATGGAATTTCAGTTTGTTTTAATATAAATTTATTGAAGGGTCAGTGATGTTGAACACTTTTTTCATATATTTATTAGCTGTTTTTACTTCTTCCCCTGAGAAGTGTCCATTCATTACAGATGGCCATATTTTGATTGACTCTCACATATTTCATGATGGGTTTTAATTTTCAACACATAAATTGAGAAGAAAGCATTTTTGTTGAAACCGTAACATGGTTTCAATTTTTATCTCACAATCAAAATATGATCATTCCATACATAAGGTCCCAACAGCTTAACTCATTTCAGCATCAACTATGAAATCTAAGGCAAGGACTCATCTAAGTATCATATATAATGGATATGTTAAGAATTAAGGTGCTGAAGAAAATTCCCCTCCAACTGTGAATCTGTGAAATCAAGTAAGGTATATGTTTCTAAAAAATAGTCACGCTATAAGCCAAGGATAGGCATTCCTATTCTAAAATGGTGGATAGAAAACATAAAGAGCTAACATCTCCCAAATAAGTACAAAGTCAACAAGGTAAATATTAATTCTGGAGGCTGAGGATAATCTTCTCTGGCTATATGTACTCTTTGCGGGACATGCTGATCTGGGGCTTGGCCTATAAGATTCCAGGTAATGCTGACCTTACAGACTTTCTGGGAGCAGGTCACATTACTGCTTACAGTGACTTTTATCTTAAGATTGTGATTATCCCACCACCCCTACCTGAGCCACAAGCGGGCAAGAGAAGAATATTACACCAGAATTGGAAGACAGAGATCCAAGGTATTGCAGGACTGAAAACTCCAGGTTCCATGGTTTCCTGAGGCCCCTTTTTTGAGGTTCTGCCCTCAGAGACCTGGCCCTCTGGCCCTGTGATAAAAGTGGCAGCCAAAGAAATTTCTAAATAAAGTCAGAGTAATTATTCATTGCCTTTTAAATAGCATCTGGCTTCTTTCTGTTCATACTGACAATTTCAAACATTTCTTGAGCCACACCCTTGAAATTCTCTCCAGTTATAAAATGACACATTGTTTTCAAGCTGGGAATTCTTGCAACTCTAAAATCCTGCCTCACTTTTATAATTTCCATTTTTAATTTCTTTATTCACATATTTTTCCTATACACAGTCCAGAGAAACCAGGTATATCCACAAAGCTTGTCGTAGATTTTTCTTCACAGAATATACCAACAGATCTTTCCAAAATTCTTCCATCAAAAGGCTTCTGAACTATATGATCAAGTTGACACAGCAATGATCCCATTTCTCAGAATGAATTTTCTTGTATTAGCTTTCCCATTGGTGGTACAAAATACTTGACATCCATATGTTAAGGGGAAAGTGGTTCAATTTGCCTCACATTTTCAGAATTTCAGTCTAGGGTCAGCTGACTCCAAAGCAGAGTTGTGATGGCAGAAGAATATTGTAAAAATCAGGTCATTACTGTGTCCAACTGGCCATATGGTTCAGAAGTCTTTGTTTATGGAAGAAGTTTAAAATGGTCTGTTGAGATAGACTGGAGAAGTCCCAGAATGTTGTAAGAAGAACTTGATGAGAAAGTCTGTTTGGAGTTTGAAGACCAAGATACAGACAGAAACAGGTACACTTAAGTTCAGGCTTGTGAACTTTGGGAATCCGGCTGATGGCTATTTGTGCTCCATTTTATTTATCTATTTTCTTTTTATATGGAAGGTAGTAAAATGCAACAGAACAAGACAAAACAAAGCCAATCAAGACAATGCAGTGAAATTGGTACAGAACTTCAGAGCACGATACCAGGATAACAGTAATAGGTACCATAGTATATCTTGTTATCTTCACAATAGTTATCCATTCAGTCATGTATAGCAAAACCAAACCAAAAAACAGAACATTATAAAAATCTATCAAAAGAGAATATTGAGTAGAGCAAAGCAATCAGAACAAAGCAAAACAGTGAAAACAATATTTGCCTTCAAAGAGAAGATAGAAGGAAATCTCTATATTTGCTATATATCATACAGTCATCCTGCCAACAGATGCGCAGACCTCTGGCCCCAGGTCAGCATAAGCAGTCCAACAATACAAGCATTTAGTTGCTTTATGTGCCTTAGTTGCTATCAACTCCGGCTGTCCTCCACCATCCAGTTACTAATAGGGGGAGGGAGAGCGGGGCCATGTGATGTTTGATTCTCAGCCTGTGTGCCCATAGGCTCATGGGAGATATTGACTTGTTCTCTCCCTGGCATGCCCATGGCTTGCTTGTGCCACCACCACTTACCAGGAAAGAGGGCTTGTTGCTTTTGTGCTCCATTTTAGCAAAGAGCTTATCTACATTTTGGGCATGTGCTAAGACTCTGTATAAGACCAAATTTAAAAGTGGTAGACTAATAATCTTTTGGAAAAATTTCGAGAGTGCTTAATAGCAAGATCTGGCACAGGTACTATTAGATGATTTTTAGCCTACTACACAGTGAGAATCAAGAGTAAAAAGGAGTAAGTACCAAATGACTTTAAAATGTGTAATTTGACCAGATAGGAAATGCATGTATTGCTGGAATGGATAATGGTATACTTGTTCAAGAGATTAGTAATATTAAAAGTTAAAAAGTACTTTTAACTAAGACAAGTATAAAGATGACCTGAGGCCATCTGAGGAATCAGCAATACCTGATATATTGTAGGCTCAAGGGCTAAATCTTTCCTATGTGGCGAGAGCTCCTGGGTTCCTTCCTGAGTAAGAACTATGTCGGGAATTGGTTCTCAAGAATTCATTTCAGAGTGCTCAGGCATTCAGGTACTCAGAGGACACTGGAGTCATGGTGAAAAAGGGACCTGTCCTCTGATTCAGCTGGCATTGCCCACATGGTGTTGATTTTTCAGGCATCAAGAATGTAAGACTTGTGAGGTCATGGAGGCATCCACTCAGATTTCAAAGGAAGATAAAGTGTACCTAAGAGGTGGGTGCATACAACTGTAGAAGTGAAGCAGTGAATGCAGTGGAGACCCCAAGAGGTGAACATACCAAAATGTGAGATGTTAGTTAAGGAAAAATACAATCAATAAGTCAGCCCAAGAGAGAGGGTATATAACAAGCCAAGTCATAAGAATGAAGTTATTCAAGTCCTTTGAAACTAAACACAGTCATATCTTTCTGGGAGACTGGATGTGGTGGTAAAAGACTTTATATTTGCTTTGCTGGAATTGGGTCTTGCTTTTGTGTGATTGGTTTATCCCCCTCCCCCCTTCCTCTCTTTTTGCCATTGTATTTTGGTCTTCAGTAACCTGCCTTTTCACTTGATCTTAGCCAAAAGGCCGAGAAGCCATAGTAACCTGCCTTTTCAATTGTATAGAAGTTCACAACTAAGAGTTTGCCTTAAGTTTCAGCAGAGACTTTGAATTGGAATTTTGAGATGACCTTGAATAATTGAGACTTTTGGGAAAGTATGAGTTCATTTTTAGTTGCTCAAGGGAAAATTAAGTCATACCAGTGCAACTAGGATCTTGTGATTATTTGGAGATTCAGTATGGTTTGAGATGTGTTTGGGAATCAAGTTGAAAAGTGGTTGAAAATTGACAGTTAAATTGGAGTGTCAGCTTGATTGGCTTGAGAACTGCCAGTGAATTTTTAAAGTACACTTTTGGTGTGTCTTGTTGGTCATCAAGATTTGCCTTAGGGTGTTATATTTGGTTCCTGATGTGTTTATCTCAAATGCAGTTCTCATGCTCCGCTCCAGGTCACAATGAAATGAGCCACCTTGCTCTACTATGCCCTTCCAACCATGATGCGTGGAGCCAGATAATGGTGGACTAGACCTTCTTAAGATATTAGCCAAATTAAACTTTTCTATAAAGTTATGAGGATTCTTTTGATCAGGCACCTGGAAAAATGATGTACCCTACAAACTGATTCAGTACATAACCTCCTACCATGCTAGTTGCATATAGACAGAAGTAGCTGGGCATTTTGAATAGATTTTTAAAGAAGGAATTTTGAGACTACAATGGTATACGAAAGAAATCAGATAGAGACACTTAAATACAGCATTCTTTGTCTTACATGAGAAGGCCAGAGTAAAAATAAAAAGCGAAATATAAGATATATAATAGAAAGTGGGGAGATAGATCATTTTTAGGAGGGAAGGGGATCAAGAGAAGAGGGAAGGAGAAAAGGAAAACGGTATGGAAAAACTAACTGGAATGTGCTATATACATGTACCAACTCCACACAAGGAATGTAAATACTATGTATGGCAAGCATGTAACAAAAAAAAAAAAAAAAAACAAATGAACAAACCAAGAGGCATTCCACAGATGAGTGAGAGGGGTGAAAAGCAATTCAAATGTGTTACATACATGTATCAACTTCTCACAAACATTATAAATATTAATTACACATGTACTAATAAACTGAAATTAAAAAGAAAGTATAAGGAATATTTATTCAGTAATTTGAATAATTTAAAATCAGATGTCTTTCATAACACTCTTTGATACTTATTTTCTGAGTATGAGAACAATACATTCAATCAGTAGATAGAGATAATAAAAAAGATTCTATTGATAGGGTATTTTTTGGAAGAAAAAAAGACACTAAGAAAAAATTTTTTGTCCTTTGTTTTTCAGAAGATGCCAAGAAAATTCATAGAAAATATGTTGGAAATAGAAAATTATCCTTTAACATTCATCATTACAATAATGGATTCCAAGAAGGAAAACTTAATGGCTATAAAAATTAGCAGTTGAATGTGTGAAGACTAACACTATGTTTACATTGTTCCAAAATAGTTTGCCATAAGGTACTTATTTATGAGATTACTGTAGGACTGACTTAAGTTATCCAAGACTATTTGAGAAAGATCCCCTTTCCTGTAGTTTTCAAAAACATTCTTCCTGCCCATCTGAGCCTTTCTCTACTGTGACTTTAACTCCATATGTCTAATGTCCATCTCTTCACAATAATGTACATATTCTCTAACATATTTTCTCGATCATGCTCTTTCCTTCTCTCTAATATTCAAACTTGTTGGTTTCCTATTTCCTCATATAGTCTTCTTTTAGCTTAAACTGCTATGATAAAATACTATACACCAGCTTGAATAGCATTTGATTTTCACAGTTCTGTAGGTTAGAAGTCCAAGAACAAAGTGACAACACATTTGATTCCTTATGAGAACCTTGTTCCTATTTCATAGGAGACCGTGTTATCAACGTGTCATCACATAGCAGACAGACAAAAAAACAAAAAGGCAAAAAACAGACAGACAATAAAGTCTCTTCTTCTTGCTATGTAGTTCAGCCTGGCCTTGAACTCACTATGTAGTCCAGACTGGCCTCGAATTGATGGCAATCTACCTGCTCCAGCCTCCCAAGTACTGGGATTACAGATGTGCACTACCACGCTCAGCTTTATTTCATTTTATAAATAAGCAGTCACATTATGGTAAGAAAAATATGGGAACCAAAATAAACCTCAGTGACTCATGCAAATTTTGTAACTAAATACATTTCCTACAAGAAAATGTTGAATTTCACATACACTTTATAAATCCCTGGACACTAAAGCTTCTTAGATAAAAACTCGTTAAAGCTGAAATCTAAAGGGCAATGTATGAGTGCTTTGTTGGCTTACTGAATGACTGCTTTATGTAATCCCTAGGTAAAATTTATTTTCCTGTCACAGCTAAAATGATCGAAACTTTAAAAAGTTAAATGTTACAGATAGTACTGATGGAAGTGTGAAGACTGTTATCAGTAGTCAAACTAACAAACTGAGGTAAGTTTTATTAAACAGAGTTAATTAAGTTCATTTTCAAAGTGAATGTAGTTAGGAGAAACATGTGTGTGTCTCTGAGTCCACCACTATACATAAGGATAGGAATGTTCTGGGGTTCTCACTGCATTCTGATGGCATTAGAATAAGTAAAGCCTACGAGCATCTAACTTGAGAGTGTTTAGAAATGCAAATAGGAGGACATTTCAGTGTACCATTAAAAGGGCTGCAGACAAATTGTTATGGTTGATACTGTGTCAACTTGAGTTCAGAAATTTAATTAAGTGGTTCAGCAGGGGGCCAGGATCTTTACTTTGCAACATCCTCAGCCTGTGCATGAGAAGGGCGTGCAGATGGTGTGAATGCTACACCTACCCAAGGATAGTCTGCTTACAATATAAGAGAGGAGAAGAGGCTTGTTCTCCCCCATTTTGCTCCTGCTGATTTTACTGGCTGCTGCCTTGAAGTGTCGCCCCTGAGCCGTGCCATCTACCCTTAGAGTCAGCTGATTATGGATTGAAAGCACGACAAAGAGCTAAATAAACCTTTCCGTCCTTAATTTTGAGTGTCAGGTATTTTGTCCCAGCAATGAGAGAAAAGTAACCAGATACAAATGTATGCCAAAAATGAAGCGATTGAATTTGAGATTTGTTGAGGACCTATATCTACATGGATACTGGAGTTTCTAAGTATTTTAAGCCTCTTGTTTATCCTGCTGACTTAAAGTCAGAATCGATGTGGCTCATAAATCAAGTGGCCCACTGCACCAAAGTGGAAAACCAGGCAGGGGATGATGGAAGGTTATTTCCTGATGACTCGTGTACATTGGCTACAGGAACAGTCACAGCAGCAATTAATGACATTGCTCTTCTTACCCTTTCCGTTTACCAGGAACTTGATGAACTTTGTTGGTTCTGTTAATGCAGAACAAGGAGTATCAGTTACTACAAATTAATAAATTAATGGGAGAAAAACTGCATGAAATTTACATCAGCTATTTTCATTGGTTTATTCAATTTGTGAGTTAAATAGAGAGCTCAATTGTTAAGCAACTGGCACTCATTCCTGCTTCATTTCATGTTTACTGCTAGCTTGCAAAGACAAGAAACCCAAATAGATAAAACTGCAGATGAAATTGATACATTACAGCAAATACTATAGAAATACCAAAATTATTATTACTATAGAAATACCAGAATTATTATGAAAAGTTGTGTCTATCAAATTGGAATACATAGAAAAAATAGATACTATTCTGAACACATGGATTAATAATACAGCAAAATTGAGACAAAAGTACACAAATTATCTGAATAAGATCAGTTACAAATAATGAAACTGAATCAGTAATAAAAGTTTTACAGAAAAGTAAAGCCCAAGACCTAATAATTTCACTGTTGAATTTTAATGAACTGTTAAAGGTGAAATACAGACTTTTCTCAGACTATTAAAAGAAATCTGAAAGTGATGAAACCCTTCCATGCTTACTCTGTGAGGGTAATATTATCCTATAACCAAAACCAGAGACGGACAGAAAAACAACAGACCAATATGCTTGATGGATATAAATGCAAAAAAATATGTATCAATTGTCAACAAGATATTAAAAAATATGACTTCATAACACACCAAAACACACATCATAACACATCAAAACAAACAGAGTTAATCCCAGGAATCAAAGGACAGATCAGTAGACACACATCAATAAGTGTGAAGTTTCATATTCATGTCAACAGAATGAAGGATTAAAATCATAGGTGTATCTCAATAGATGTAGAAAAATCATTTGATAAAACTGCATCTTTTCATGTTAGAAGTCCTGAAAAAATTAGGTATGTAAAGGTCATACTTTTGATTAAAAACAGCTAGTACAAATCCATAGCCAACATTAACCTGAGTAGAGAAAATTGGAAAGCATTTCCTCTATTATCAGAAAAAAGAAAAGATTGTCCACCACTACCTAAAAAAATATGTGGATGTAAAAAGCCAAATTTTATACATTTAGAAACAAAAAAGTCTGAATTTTACACAGGAGATAAGATTTTTAAAGATTTAAGTGGTATCATATATATAGCGAAATAACTTTTGCGTCCATGTCAAAATGTTCGAGTACACATTAGTAACTTTAAAGTTTTTATTCCCAGCATAAAGGCCATCTTTTAAAGTTTTTTTCTAGTGCAAAACACAGTTCTTGACTATAGTAGAAACCTTAAAAATATTGCCTGAATATAAATCAATCTTAATCTGTTCCCAGAATATATATATATATATATATATATATATATATATATATATATATATATATATATATATATCTCCACATAAATTTATATCAATTTTCTATGTATATGTATATCATGAATACCAGTGGAACAAATCCCAAATACTTAACTATTTTATTTCTGAATAATATTTCTTATAGCCCTCAAATTATGCTAAATACCCTGATTTAGCATAAGTTCTGATTTTAACATTTAACAAGGCTGTCCCTATTAAGAATTATGTATATATTAAATCAAGTTGCAGTTATTCTTTATAACTTTCTTTAACACAGAATGGCAATTTAAAATTTCTCCAGGCTTTTAACTTGACTTAATTGAACTAAGTACATTTTTAGCCATAGATTTTTTAGCCATAATGAAAACAAATACCACATAAAAACAAATAATACAGTGAAGCAAAAGAAATATATTCATGTTTATCTTAAACTATTGTCAGATTTAGTAAACTCATTCATGAATAAAAACAAAAGGAACTCACAGCCTCTAAAAAGAAAAGGATAACTATGGAAGACAAATATGACATTACATACAAATTCCTGCAAATTTTTTTATCTTTTTGAAAGTGGTTGTTTATAACACAGAATATTAACGTCCCTTTTAGGGAGTTGGTACTTGTGTAGAATATGTCTTCATCATTTTCAGTTCCTCCATTCTCCTCTTCTTTTGTATATCCCTCCTTTGATCCCTTTACCGTCTCCAACAGTCTATCTAGCAGGTTCTTATCATCTCATTTTGAGTTAATTAATTAATTAGTTTTTAGGTTTCTTACACACAAAAAAATGAAATATTTAACTTGCTGAGCCTGATTTATTTTTCTTAGAATGGTGGTCTCACCATTTCTTAGAATGGTGGTCTCACATTTTCCTGCAAATGACATGATTCCATTCTAATTTATGGCTGTATAATATAACACTGTGCATATACACTTACATTTGCTTTAACTACTCATAAGTCCACAGATCTAGACTGTTTCTAGAACTTATGCATTGTATATTGTGTGCTATAAGCATGGTTATGCAAGTACCAGCATAATATGATATCTTTAATTCTTTGGGGATTATACCCAGAGATTTATAGCTGGGTCAATGCTTTTTTTTTTTTTTTTTTTTTTTTTTAGTTTTTAAAGGAATCTTCTTACTGACTTCCATAGTGGCTGCACTGCTTTACACCTCACTAACAATGTGGGAGGGTTCTTTTCTCCACCTCATCCTTGTCAGAATTCGTTATCGTCTCTGTTCTTGATGGCACGCATTCTGACTGCAATAAGTTTCATTCAAAGTAATTCTGATTTTAATTTCCCTAATAGCCAATGTTTTAGTTACTTTCATCATTTCTGAGACACAACACCCAACACCTGAAAATTAAGGGAAAAAAGATTTATTTTGGCTCACAAGTTGTAGAGGTTTTAGTCCATAGTCAGCTGGCTCCAGGGTAGGACAGCTTGACACACGGGCATAGAGGTGGAGAAGCAGCTCAAGACATGGCCTAGGAAAGCAAAGACAGAGACAGAATGTGGGGGGCGAGGTTAAGGGAAGCGATGTGCCTTTCTAGGTCATTTCCCCAGAGACCCACCTCCCAACAGCAAGTCAGCTATGAACCCATCAGTGAACTAAACCACTGATAATTACCATGGATCCACGATCCAATCACCTCCTAAAAGTACCGCATACATGAGGCTTTTGAGGGAGACCCGGATATAAACCATTGCAGCCAAGAATGTTGAAATTTTTTTCATATAGCTTTTGGCCATTTTTACTTCACCTTTTGAGAAGTGTCTCTTGAATGGCCAATTTTTGTTTGGACACTTTTTGTGGGGGGGCCATTTGTATATTGTGGGGTTTTTTGTTTGTTTTGCTACTTTTTGCAGAAGACCAAGTGGATGGTTCTCCTTGAATGCAGAATTATTACCTCTGCATTATAAATCAAGCCTTAGCTCCATATATTGATGTATACAGAGCAGGCCATGCCTTTTCCTTCTATCTTCAATTGACTCTAAGCAACGCAAATAAGGCCAGCTAAGGTACCGATATGTAATCTTTAAGATCAACCACAATTTCCTGTTTTTTTGCACTGTGTTCCCTGTGAATTGGTTGAATGCAGTGGGATGGCAGAGCCAGTCAGCTCCAGGAATGTTACCTGGGTATGAGCATCAAAATAAAGAGGCTATGACTTTCCAGGGTACAAAAGTTTACATCGCAGAAACTGAAGAAACAGCCTCCTAAATTCATTTATATGCTATCTGAATCAAGCTATGCAGACTTGTCTTTTTACATATCTCTCTACCTCCATTTTGCAAAGGTGCTTGCTTTCTGTCCAGCCAGCTCAGCTCACCTTGCTCAAGTAATATCTGCCTTCCTCACTGTCAATCATTCTGGAACCACTTCCTTCTTCACAAAATAATAAATTCTGGAGCAGCCTTGGATCAAGGCCTTTGTCCATATATCCTCACTTGGATCGGATTTAGGAATCCCTGGATGCCCATAACTTTGCATATGTCTTAGTGTCTTTACCCTCTCTGTGGTTTGCATTGGAATTAGGTGGTAGATTGGAATTAACTTGCCAGGATTCTAATTATATTTCTATGGGATTACAAATGTAACTTTCTAGATTGTGAGGGGAACTGGAAAAAGAATTACTATATTTGGATTACAGTATACAATATTTGGGGAACAATATTATAAGGAATTATAGTTGGAGTTATAAAAATGAGATTAAAATAACCTTTATATACTTGAGATATTAATTCTTTATCTGGATAGTGGTTAGCAAATACATTTTTCATTCGTATTGAATCTTTACTCTGTTGCTTAGTTTTTGCTGTATGGGAGCATTTTAATTTCATAGAATTTCATTTCTTGATTTTTTTTAATATTTCCTGTGCTATCAGAGTTTTATTCAGGAAGTCTTTGTGCCTATGATTTCAATGGTTTCCCCTATCTTGTCTTCCAGAAGTTTCAAAGTTTCTGTTTTTATATCTGGTCTTTCATCCTTTGATTTTAATAGTGAGAGATAAAAGTATAGTTTCAATCACCTGGAAGTGGATATCTAGTTTGTCTGTTCTCCAACATATGTTTCTGCACATTTGTCATAAATCCAATGTCTATATGTATATAGGGTTGGTCCTGTGTCCTTTGTTTTATTCCACTGGTATTTTGTGTAAATATCATGTTGTTATTCTTACTCTAGCTTTGTGTATTACTTGCAATCTAATATTCGGTACCTCTAGCTTTGCTGTTTTTGTTCAGAATTGCTTTCTCTGTTTTGTTTCTGAGTCCATAAGAATTTAAATGATTTTTGGTTGTGTGAAGAATATTTTTGTGTTTTAGTAGAGATTGCATTAAATCTATAAATTGCTTTCATTAGTATTGGCATCTTCATAATATTTGTTTCTTTTGACCCCAAAACCAGGAATGTCTTTCAATTCCAATGTCCTTCAGGGTTCTATAACTTTCATTATAGAGGTCTTACACCTTCTCAGTTATACCTCATTGGTTAAGTTGATTTCTAGCCATTTAATTTTTGAAACTAATTGTAAATGGAATTGTTTTCCTGGTTTCTTTCTTGGTGAGTTCATTATTAATGCATAGGAACACAATTGATTCCTGTGTATTAGTACTTTGCTGAATTTATCATGTCTAAAATCTGGTGAAGACTGCATGCAAACATCGTATTATCTGCAAATGGAGATAATTTGACTTCTTTCATGAGCATACTCCTTGTATTTCTTTGTCTTATCTAACTGCTCTGACTTAAATTTTGAGTACTATATTGAACAGGAGTGGTAAGAAAGGACCCTTGTAAGCCCCCTGACCTTATGGACATGCTTTCACATACACCCCCACATTTAGTGTAATTAACTATTAATTTGTCATACTGTATATTCCTTTGAAAACTTTAAGGTATGATTCATATAACAATTTTTATCAGAGTCTTTTTTTTATCATGAAGAGTTACTTGATTGTAACTTAGGCTTTATCTGTGTTTACAGAGATGGTCATATGATTTTTATCCTTTGTTCTATTTAAGTGGTATACTAAATTATTAATGAAAACAACCTAGTCATGGTAAATGACATTATAATGAGTTGCTGAATTCTGTTTATTGATGATTTTTACATCTGTGTTCATCAAGTATATTGGCCTTCTGTTTTCCTTTTGATTGAGGCAGTATATGGTTTTGTGATCAGTTTGTGTACTTTTGTAGATATGTGCCTTTTGCTGGTAATATGTAGATGAGTCCTGCTTTTTGATCCAATTTGACTGCATATGTCTTTTAATTGAAGTGTTAAGATCATTTATATTGAGTATTTTTGTTGAAAGGCATGTGCTAATTCCTGTTATTTTTGTTGGTTTTGCAATGCTTGATTCATTTCTCTTTCATATTTACTTGACTACTCTCCCAGTGAAATTTATTCTTTCTCTCGGCCTCATTGTCTGTGTTTTCCTCATTGTCTTTATTTACAATTTCCATAAGTACTTGCTTTAGTGGTGAGCAGGTGGCCATGAATTTCTTTAGCTTATCTTTATCATGAAAGGTCTTAATGTCTCATTCAAGTTTACAGTATAGCCTTGTAGGATAGTAAGCTAGGTTAGCAAACATTTTCCTTCAGGGATTGGAAAATTTTATCTACAGTTCACCTTTACACCTTCACAGTTTCTGTTGAAAAATTTGATGTTATTTTGTTACACCCTTATAAGTAATTTGGAATTTCTCTATAACAACTTTTTTTTAAATTTATTTTAGGGACTAAAGCAAAGCAAAATAAAACAGAATAAAGCTAATCAAAACAAGACAGTGTAAATGACTCAAGATTTCAGAACAAGATAGTAAGATATCAACAATGGATACCATAATGCCTTTTGTTGTCTTCAAAATAGCTGCCCATACCTTCAGACATAGTAAAATCAAACAAAATAGAAACAGTGTAAAACCAACAAAAACAAAACAATGAATGCAATACAAGACTTCAAAGCAAGACAGTAGTAAATCCAAAATGACTACCATAATATATCTTGTTATCTTTGAAATAGCTGCCCATGCCATCAGATACAATGAAGTCAAACAACATAAAACAGAATAAAGCCCAACCAAACAAAACAATGAGAATGATACATGATTTTGAAACAAGATAATGGGGAATTAACATTGCCCCACCTTCAGAAGAAGATCCCCCATAGATGCTACACCTGATATGGTTATCCTTTGAATAGATGATCAGACTACCAACACTAGGCCTGCAAAGTTAGTGAAACACTAAACACTACATTAAGCATTAAGCTGTGTTTTACCTCATTGTCTATCATCTCACAGCCTGTGTTTCTCTGGATATAGCTGGTTGCTTATAAGGAACATTGACTCCTCTGGTCTCCCTGCCCATGCACTGGAAGAAGCTGGCATCTGGCTCTCCCCAAGTCAGTCTGCACATCATGCCAACTCACAGGAGGTATTAGCTTCTTGTTGACTTCTTGTTCTCCTCCCTGACAGTCCATAAATGGAGCTGATACACCAAAGAGAGCTGATGTCTCAACAACTTTTAATATTCTTTCTTTGTTCTCACTTTCTAGAATTTGACTACATAGTGTTGTGGAGAAGGTCTTTACTGGTCATGTCAACTTGGTGTTCTAAGCATATCCTTTCCTTTGTCTTCCAGCTTATTTTCAAGATTTGGGGAAATTTCAGGAATAATTTCAGTGAGTACATTTTTAAGTCATTGGCATCTACTTCAGCACCCTCCTTGTAGCCAATTTCTGTTAAGGCTGTCCTTTCAGAGTTGCATAGGAGTTCCTAGATAGTATTTTTATTGTATGTTTTTCTGTTTTCATTGTTAAGAATTGTGTGTTCTAGTATATTCATCTTATCTGCAAGGTCTGGCATCCTTTCTTCTCATACATCTAACCTTCTGCCAGAACTTTCAATTGAGAATTTTGCTGGACTATTGAGGTTTGTTTATAGGATTTCTGCTTGATTCTGGTTCAGAAGCTCTATCTCTTTACAGCAGTGATCACTCACAGCCTGCATTTTCTTCCTTAATTTATTCAGCTGCTTATTTGTATTTTCTTTGAGCTCTTTAGTAAATGATTCTTTCAACTGCTTCTCTTTTTAGAACTCATTGATTACTTTAACTATCAGTTTTTAAAATTTCTTGGATTTCATCCTCTTCTACATCTGTGGGATGAACTGCTGAGGAATTTTTTTTTGGAACACGTTTCCTCACTTTCTCATGATTCTTTTGTGGTAGTGGTGAAGTAGCTCATATACAAATTTCAGTCATGATTTTGAGGTCCTCATCAGTAAGTGACTTTCCTACTCAGAATTTTTCATGTACTAGGTGTAATCCCTAGCATTGAATTGTGAGGGGAGAACTAACAGTCACATCAGTATATAAAGCACTAACCATTATCAACATATAATTTGAAACTTTTAAAAATTTCTCTATAGTTGCACTAAGCCAGGAATATAAAGAAACAGTAGTAACACAGGATAGGCTAAGAAAAAAGAGGAAAAGAAAGGAAAAAAATTCAGAAAAAAGGAAAGGAAAGAACAAGAATAATAATCAGGGCTTTTTGTGTGTATTTTTTTAAAAAGAAAAAACAGAATTTCAAAACAAGATAATAGAAGAGTAATAATCACACATCCTGTATTGTTATTGTCAAAGCTACCATTCAGAGTACAAGATATAAGTATCAATAACCAGGTTTTAACGATATTTACATACCAGGAATGGAGAAGGGTAGTTTGAGAGATGATATGAGGGGGAAAAAAAAAAGAAAAGCAGAGAAGGTTATACAAATGCAAACTGAGAGATGATATAGTGAGATTAAATTCAATCAATAAAACTAGCAGAAATGCAAAGTTAGAGGACACTAGAAACAACCACTGATAGGACAGAACATGAAAAATCAAGGTAAGAAAATACAGATGCAAAAGCAGTTACTAACACTCATATATAGTTATACACACATATGCCTACTACATACACACTTAAAGAAACTGAAAACATTATTTAACAATAATAATTATATATAAGAAATAAAAAGGAGGTAAATTTGAAAGTATGTGAGAGGGGAAGGGAAGCAAGAAAAAACAGGAAGGAAATATAAATGACAAATGACACTATTCACAGGGAGATTAAATCTAATGAACTAACAGAAACACAAGCTCAGCTAAACCTATAAAATAACCTTTGGAGTGTGGTAACATAATGTGAACAGAATGGTAAGACACTAACTGAGCAAAAGCAATAAATAGCACTTGCAAACGTACACACACACAGTCACACAGGATACACACTTAAAAAAATACACATAAAGCCAGGAATTTAGTTCAGCAGGCATAAGTGCCTGCCTGGAAAGCACAAGGTCATGAGTTCTATTCCCAGTGCAAAAAAATAATAAAATAAAATAAAATAAAATAAAATAAAATAAAACTCATATACCCACAACAAGTTCTCCTTGTGGCAATGTTTATAATGGAAAGAATTTTTGCATGCTGCCTGATAAAAAGGTGAAATGTAGAATATTTTTTAATTGTTTAGTTTAGAGTTCTCCATGCCTATCCAAGTAGGCAAGGCCATTTAGGCCAAGCAGGACTGTGAGCTCCCACACTCTCTAGTTGTATATGAATACTCACGTAGTTAACCAGAGAATGGACTGGCTCAAACCCATTGAGTTAATCTCTTACATACCTAGAAATGAAGGTGCCAGAAAATTCAAGCTGTCTGCTGATTCTGTCACTATATAGTCCGGGAGGGCTTGAGTGTGGGCTAAAGTACTCTGACAGATAAAGCTAGTCAGTGTCTGTATGCTGCTGTAGTTATATTGAACGCCAATCAGAGAGAAGATGCACAAGTTCTGTGTTTAATAGTAGAGGTTAATGATGCCTAGCCTTCCACTGTTATCTACACACAGGGTTTCCCGCAGACTCTGACACCTCCCATCACAAAACTCACTGCTGTCACTGTCTTTAAACCACGGCTGCTTTCTTCTGTTTGTCCATGCTGCTGAGTTCTCCCAGCCCAGTGTCTGGTTTCCCACAAACCAGGTACTGTGATCTTTCTCTCAGTATCATGCTTTTAGTTTTACCATTTCACCATCAGTCTCTCCGGAGCACACGTTAAGAGGCTGAATGCCTACTTGCTCCCTTTAGTCTGTTGGCAGTTACATCTTGACGTTCTAGTCCATGTGGAAGACTTCTGCACCTAGGCAAAGCCAGTTAGTTATGCTTTAGATTTCTGACAGTAATGTAAATAAGCATTTCAAAATCTCAAGAAGTAAATACATTACTGTTAAGCAGAAAGAAAAACCGCAGATAGCGTAACTCAAATCATTTATGAAGAATGTTGTGAGTGGGTGCATTCTATTCTTCCTTTAATGGTTATAAATTTATTTTCTAGCTTTCTATATAATTGCACTTTTCCACACTGATACAAACTACTCATTTAATCTGAAATACTTTATTTCAGTACATAAGAAAGATGACAAAATAAAAAGTTTGGTAACAAATCAAAGCACATTTATCTACTATTTGTATACAACACTTATGCCAATAATGAACAGTTTCTGAGCACTTATTACTTGAAAGGAAATACACCATATGTTAATTCTGATATCTTTATGATATTGCTGTCTACACTTAAGATATGAGAAACAAATAAGGAAACCGAGGCAGAGCAGTGGCACTGGCACACAATATCATCTTTGGAGAGTTTACAACATAATGAATACTGAGCCAAATGATGTTTATATAACATATTTAGATTTATGGGGAAATGTAAAAGCTACAGCATTTCAACTTTGTGTAGCTATATATATGTGTGTATGCTCATGTAGATATGAGGTCATCAACACAGTCTGAGAAAGCAGTGGAAAAGCACTAATAATGCTATCTTGCTGTGGTCTGGTTTACCAGTTCTCATCTATTCCTTCCCTTCTCTGTTTGGCATGCTCCATGTACCTAAGCAAAGACCAAAACAACTATTCAGATAGGAAGGACTATGTTTAGCTCATGTAGACATTATTATTCCACTGGCTTTATGTTGCTTCATATGTTGCAGAATGAGTTTCTTACAAGTACCATACAGAAACTTAGTGAAGAATTTTATATGTAGATACATTCCTCAGTAATTTTGAATGTTGGAATAATAGCTACAGGGTTTTTCCTATTTTCTCTAGTAAAAAAGGAGAAAGTTAAACCGGGAAGTCCTATGCATGGAAACATTTGGCGTCAGAGTGTTTCAGCATAGTGGCCCTGGAGGTAGAAAACCCACTACAGTTCTTCCAGCTGTGGTCACATTCCTCAGCTGCGTGCAAACTATCCATCATCTGTAAAACTGGGATGTAAATCAGCCTAAAACACAAATACACTCTCACACGTGTATTCCACGCCCCGCCACACACATATAATCAAGGTACAAACACCATGTAGTTCTTAAATCAAGACTTGACAAATGGAATGGAAATGTTTAATTGATGGGATTTGGGGTTGTTTTCATAAAACCATGAAGACTTATTCTCTTACCATATTTTAATCTCTTATTATTTGTGAGGGCTCTGATGTTCACTAAGGTGGACTACAGAACCTTTTATTATTAGTGGAAAATATGAAGTGATGTCTTTATTAACATTCTAAATTCATTAGGAAGAAACTAAGTTTGAAATATTATAAATTCAGGTACTTTGGTACTAGCAATATATAATTAATTTTCTACTAAACTAATTTCTACTAAACTAATATAATAACTGCCATTTTTCATTGAGAAAACTATGCAGAATACATCTCAATATAAGGATTTAATGAATATTTACATTGAGAAATTCCTTACAATATTACTTAGGTCACCTGAGAGTTGTTAAGTAAGAAATTTAAAGTATTTTTTAAAAATCTAATAAGTACACTAGAACTTCTACATGTAATTTTCATCCAAAGTTAGGATCATAAATTACAGTTACCTACAAATTTTAAATATTTAAGATGTTTGTAGATTGAATTACACCACATAAATTTGATGTACATTTCACAGTGCTCAAACATATCCAAAATACAATAAAGGAAATAGGAGATTTGAAAAATGAACCAAAAAACTTATGTCCAGGCAAAATACAACAGGCACATTTGTCTTTTCTTCCATTTAATACAAAAACAAACACACAAAAACACCTGAAGAGGAAATAAAGCAGCTATTTAGGAAACCTCAGAAAAAATAGAAGGCGTGTTAACCCATTTCTCCTCTATGAAAAGTCACAGGAATCTAGATATGGAGGATAAGGCCTAAGGAGCAGATTCTCAATTAATAACTCTTCCAGGGGTGTCACATCCCAATTCACCGATTCCTGTAACCATAAGCAAACTTTTCAGCAGCCTCTCCAAGGAACAAGGAAGTGAGTGGCAGGCTGGGCGGGTGGGAAGCGCGGGGAAGGCTTACTGCCTCCAATGTGACCTTCCTGCAGCAGTTATGCAAGACCCCAGGTACCAACACCGGGCAGAGGAAGGGTCAGCATTTTACAGCGAGGATCTGGGAAAGGCAGCAGGAGCCACTGGTTGGCGAGATCATTCTGAGAGTCTTTCCGGCTTAGACTGGAAAGGTTGTGCAATATGTGTGCCAGGCAGCCTCGCGGCTGGATTCACTACAGGGCTCAGCATCCCGAGGTGGGAAGGCGGCTCTCTTTTTCGCTCCCCAGCGGCTACAGGGTTTGTGAAGGGCCTGCGGGGTTGATAGCAATGGGTTTCAGTCAGCTCATTGTGCTTGATTCACAAGCAAAAACTATATGACTGCGAAAGTAAATAGAAATGTAAGCCTTTTCAGTATTGCATAGAAAAGCAATTGTAAGGTAACATTTAACAAATTTTACCAAAATTTGTAAGTGTGAGAGAAGGTCTTTTCTGTTCAATGGACACAAGTGTAAAGGACTCCACTCTGGAATCATGACTCACTTAATTAGTGAGCTGTGTAGTAGCATTAAGTAATCATCTTACATTTATAGGTTTAGTGTGTTTGTTTATAAGTAAAGAAGTAAATAATTCAAATTTACGAGAGAATACTGATTTTTCCAGAAAAGCTTTCTAGGAATAATACATCATTAAAATGAGACCTCACTGACTTTGAAGATCAGTTTTTGTTTCTTTCATGTCTTTATCTTAACTTCCTAGCTTTTCAGAACCCGTGGTCACTATTATCTCAGTTTGTCCTAGTTGATTCTAAGCATCGGTTGTATTGTGGTTGTTGTTTTCTTAAGTCTAAAATACAGAAATGCGTTTTTAGAGGAGAACGACCAGTTACCCCCGCCTTATTCAGGGAAATTTCCAACTCAGCTTTTACAGGTATGTGTGTTTCTCTGAATGCAAAAGCTTGCCCTATTTTGGCTGCATTTATGAATACAAATATAAATATTCTAACTCCATTTAACCATTACCCAAACTACAGTTCAACAGGTGAAGTGTTTTGATATGTTAACAAAACCATTTTGATCACACACCATTTATCTTAAAACATAACCTTTGCAATGGAGAAATCATTTTATGACTTACCTCAACGAATATTGCCTTCTCTTCCCAGTCTACATCCCATTCCATCCTCCCTCCAAAATAGTATCTCCTCTCTTATTGGTAGGAAATTAGAGATCTAGCATTCTGGTGATTGTTTTTGGAGCAGTAGAGTTTTGAGACTTTAGAATTTATATTGCTATCTTGTGGCTTAAGAAGAATACATATGCTCTATCCTCTGTTTAGTGTGACTGGGGGTAAATTTGCATTTAGAAAAATAACAAGTAAAATCAAATAAATAACCAAAAGCTAGTTTGGCCCTTGTACAAGAGCTCAGACAAAATCCATGATCTCCTATAAATCTTATTTAACAAATATAATATGAATTTGGAAGCAAAAATTGGATATTCTATGTGCAATTTTCCCTCACTCTGATGGTACAGATTTATAATAATCAAGAAGCCAAAAAAAAAGATATTTAGATATATATGAGATGTGATGATTCCATTGTCTCCAAAGTTCTCATTTAAAAGCAAGTTAGGGAAAAGTGGAGAGTAATTAGATTCTGTTTTGAAGTTCTATATTTGTCTTGAAGTAATTATGATTATATTTCTGTGTTTTTTCTATAAAAAACTTTTTCATAATTTATACACTGAATTTTTAAAATATCCTATTCTATGATATGTATTATTGAGACTGTACAATTAAAAAGTCAGAAATCATTTTATAGCATTCTATTTGTATTTTAGATAGGTAAAGTTTGCGCATCGTTGTGCAATATGTGCACGCATATCTTCCTTACAGCAACAGCATGTGTGTTTAGCTTTCCTTTCCTATACGGCAATCTTGTCACCTTTCTTCCTGTTTTGTCAGGAGCTTCCTACTATATGATACAACATGCCACATGTGGTTAGGTTTCAGCACAACAGAATCATTAGTCAATGCTTTCTGTTTCAAATGACATCTTAGTTGGTGCCTAACTCATCAATTATCCACTCCACCTTTGCTTTTGTTGTAGAAAGTTTTTATCCGAGGCTTCTGTTGTGTCAATATTTCCATCATGGTGAAATGTTGACATCAGCGGTTGGTGTTGTTGGCACCTTTCACTCCCAGGCTCCTTTTGCATTAAATTCAAGGAGGGCTGTGACTCTCTGTGCCTCCCCCTGGCTCAGGGAAGCAGATTCCTGCACAAGAAGCCAGGCAGCTGCAGGTGAGTGAGGTGCAGTCTCCTCTCTTCTCTGAGGCTGCAACCTCAAATCCCAGGGCAACCTGCCTGGCTCTCAGGAGGGGGATGTGCCTAAACAGATACTGATTTTCTTTGCTTTGTGGATGGAAGACATGGGTGGAGGTTGGGGACAAAGCTCCATGAGTTCTAGTGTAGAGGCACAAAGGCACAGTAAGGCCTCCTCCGCCCCTCCCCAGAAAGAACCAAAAGCTCTGCTTAGCTACCCCAGAATTGTTTTAATGACAGGATGTCTTGCCAGAAAGGCCTCCAAGGCTCTCCTCAGCTTCACTACTTCACAGCTCACAAGGTAGCTTGAACCCCAGTAGGAGCTGGGCTCCCCACATTTTAAGTGAAGTGGGGTGTTAGAAGCCAAGGTTAAAAAAGCCTGCTTTCGGTTAATGAAGCCTGCTTTCACTGAATAGTAAGTAGTGATCGGAACTGTCCTTGTAGCCCCAACTATACTTAGGACTTCACAATACCAGAGGTAGAACAAAGATGGAGGAGGAGAGACCGGGGTGGGGGTGGCGGGTGACTGAGACTCTTAGAGCCAGAGGCAGACTGCAGAGTTTGCATCCTCCCACCACTACCTCACATGCTTGGACTCTGACTTTTATTGCATTATGGTTTGTGAGGAAATGCAGTCCTTATTTAGAAAATATCTACGTGTGGTAAAAACTATTGGTTGCCTGCCTCAAACTCAGGATCTGCTTCTATGTGGTAAACAGTGGTTCTCAAATTTCAGAATACTCACAAGTCACCTAGAAATCCAGTTCACGCTGACTTTGCAGAGCTCCACCTTTCACATTTTCTGATTCAGTGTATCTGTTAGATCTTTTTTTAAAGTTTGTAATGCTTCATGTTAAATTGTGTAACTATGACGAGAATTACGAGTTAAAACAGAGTAGTATGTGCATTAATGCAATTTCTTACCTGTCACTGTAGTACCCGTCACTGCAGAAAAGACTGTAAGTAACAGTTTCAGTCGGTTGGTGCAGAGCTTCACAATTGCAGTGGGCACCCACTCCGCCCGGTTTCTCAACCAGCCTTGCCCCGTTAGCCCAGCCCCCCCCCCCCGAGGCAGCCAATTCTTGGTGTGGCTTGGGAGAGTGACAGTGACTGCATCCAATCAGCGCCGCCCTCAGGTAGGGGGCGTGCAGTCAGGGGCGGAGCAGCCGGTATTGGTGGTGGGAGGGTGACTCACTAGGGCCAGGCCCTGCGTTGTGGTCCCTGAGAGCCCCAACACCGCCTGCTGTTGCCTCGTGTTTGGTAAGACTTTTTCTTTTGTTACCTTTTAACCTATTCTGGGGAGTACAGCCCTTTTTCAAGAACGCACATGGAAGAGTGTGATCTTCATTGTTTTGAAAATCTGGGTGGAGAACCCCCTTCTTAAGAAACTCCAGAGCTGAGATTTTTCTCTCAGTTTCTAAGTTCCTTCCCTGGCTCTCGCAAACTGGAAGCACACGCTTTAGGCCTCCAATCTGAATAGTTCCTTTCCAGTTTGGGGTTCTACCCTCAACAGGTCCCTCCGGTCTGAGGTCCAGTAACCAAATTTTCATCCCCACAGCTCCAAGGAAGAATATGTTTTCCAGGCTTGTAATCTGATGACATATTTCCAGAATTTTGTAAATATGAAGGCACTTTTGTTTTTCAGCCTTTGAATCTGGAATCTCCTAAAAATGTGGTCTAAATCTTAACATTTATGGGTCCATTTGTTTTTCACAAATGGAGGAAACCACTACCTTTTGTTTTGTTTTGTTTTGTTTTGTTTTGTTTTGTTTTGTTATGACAGGGTCTTGCTATGTAGCCCAGGCTTGCTTGGAACTCACCATGATCCTGTCTCAGCCTTCCAAAGGTTGGGTTTACAGGAACGTGCCACCATGCCTACTAAATCAGTAACTTTTTTTCCCAGTTACTCTGTCCTTGAGGTTGCACATTTTCATGAGTTCCCTAAAGTACCTTACACATTCTAGGGGAAGATTCATTTTCCTATCTGCTAGGATGTTTACTTCCTGCTCCCACTAAATGTACTAAGTGCACACTTTTTAGGATGAAATGCACTACTCTGGGAGTGCAGCCCACTTTCTGATGCTTCTTCAATTTGATGGCAGACCCTTTTCTTGAGTTCTCTTATTCCCAGGTAGTGGGTGAATGGTTTGTGGTTCTTGAGTGTACATTCCTATTCTTTGTAGCTTTTCTGCTGTTGAAGATGTTTTCTTTCTTCATTATCCTTTCCACTTGGAACTACATTCCCTGTAGCTCCTGTCCCAAGGCCTGTTACTTCATCCATTTTCTCTTCTTTCCTGTAGTGGGTTCTGTCTTTGTTCAGGCATTCCCAGCCCCTCACTTTTTTTTTCTTGAGCAGACTTCCTGTAGTTACACCTCCTGAATCCCTCCCCAAGATCTCTCGCCAAAAGGAGTGCCTGCAGCCTGTCATACATCCATTTTATCTTCTGAAAACCAGAGCTGTCTCTCTTGGCTTACCTCATGCCCAACTATTTTTCTGCTTTCTGACTCTCTTTGAATGCTCTTCTACTTACTGCATGGCTTTAGAGATTCTCCATTCTCTTCTAGTTGTCTGGAGTGGTACCTTCTGTGACTGGAAAGGAATATTCTGGCTTCTCTTTCCTTTGTTATTCACAGGATTAAATCCTCATTGTGGTTTACTTCCTGTAAGAGTCTGGCTAAGTGGACCTATTTCCTTATACTGGAAAAAAAAAAAAGGCCCTCAACAGATTGCACTGGTACTATACTGCTTCTAGTGTACCATAGCTTCTCCTACACTGATGTTTTTACTTTTATGAAGAAAAGAGGTTATTATATGAAGGGAGAGACCATCTATTCCAATTTTCTGTAGGGTTTATCATGAATGAGTGTTGAACTTTATCTAAAGCCTTTTCTGCATCTATTTAGATTATCATGTGATTTTTGTCTTTGGCTATGTTGATATGGTATATTATATTTATTGATTTTTGTATGTTTAACCATCCCTGAATTCCTGGGGTGAATCCTACTTAATCATGGTGTATAATCTTCTTGATGACTTGCTGCATTCTTTTGCT
Source organism: Dolichotis patagonum (assembly GCA_004027295.1). Taxonomy (NCBI): domain Eukaryota; kingdom Metazoa; phylum Chordata; class Mammalia; order Rodentia; family Caviidae; genus Dolichotis; species Dolichotis patagonum. Next base: position 397,355 of record PVJX010000014.1, on the reverse strand, counting down.
AGTATTTTATTGAGGATTTTTGCATCTATGTTCATTAGGGAGATTGGCCTATAGTTCTCTTTTCTGGCTCAGTATTTCTCTGGTTTTGGTATCAGTAATACTTGCCTCAATTTCATTAAAGAGGTTGACAAGTACTGGTGTTAAATCTTCTCTAAATTTCTTGTGGAATTCAATAGTGAATCCATCAGGACCTAGGCTTTTCTTTGTTGATAAGTTTTTAATTATGTTTTTAATTTTATTAACTGATACTAAGTTGCTCAAAATTTTTGTATCTTCTTGATTCAGCTTTGGTGGTTCATGTGTTTCTAGGAATTTGTCCATAGGATGTGTTTTCCATCCTATGCAAGTAAAGATTTTTGAAATAGGTATTGATTTTCTTCTGAATTTCCATAGGATCTGTAGAGATTTCACCCTTTCATGCTTGTTGAATGAATTTGAGTTATTTCTTTCATTTTCTTGATAAGACTTGCGAGGGGTTTATTAATTTAGCTTATTCTTTCAAAGAGCCAACTATTTGCTTCATTAATTCTTTGTATTGCATACTTACTTTCAATTACATTAATTTCTACTCTGATAGTTATAATTTCCTCCCTTCCATGAGCTTTGTACTTGACTTGCTCTTCCTTTTCTAGAAGCTTAAGGTACAGAATGAGGTTGTTTATTTGTGCTCATTCTGTTTTCTTGATATGAGAATTCACTGCTATAAATATCCCTCTTAGGATTGCTTTCATTGCATCCCACAGGTTCTAGTATGTTATATTTACATTTTCATTTGATTGTAGACATTGTTTAATTTCTTTAATTTCACTTGTGACCCATTGGTTATTCAGAAGAGTGTTATTTAATTTCCATGTGTTTATGGAAATTTGTGTGGGTTTTTTTCTGTCTCAGTTTATCCATTCTTTTTTTTAAAATATTATTTAAAGAGAAAAAAAATCAACCAGACAAAACAGAAAAATGGTAGCAACAATGCAGAAAAAATAAAAGAGCCAAAAACAAACAGACAAAAAAAAACCCCTCCAAAACAACAACAATAACAAAATAAAAACAGAAAAGCTAAGAAATTGCCACTTGATACGTTACATACTCTCATCATTGGAAATAGTTGTTCAAGTTACAAAATTAGAACATACAAAATAGACATTCAAACAATGAGATTGTTAACAGTTCTGCTTAGCCATCTAACAAAAACAGTACTATGGTCATCTATCTTACACACTGTGATTTCTTTTATCATTAACTTCCAACCTTATTGCATTATGGTCATATAATATGCTTGAAATCCTTTCATGTCTTTGCATTTACTTAAGCATGTTCTAGGAGCTAGTATATGGTCTATTTAAAGATAAAAGTCATCAGGAAACATCATGCTAAATGGACAAAAACTGAAATATTTCATTCTAAAATCAGGAATAAGACAAAGATGTCAACTGTCAACACTCCTACTAAATATAGTTCTGGAAACATTAGACAGAGCTATTAAACACAAGAGAGTAATAAAAGGAATAAGGATAGAACAAGAAGAAATTAAATCATCATTAGTGACAGATGGTATAATTCTTTACATAGAAAACCTCAGAAACTACACCAGAAGACTAACAAATTTAATAAACGTGTTCAGCAGCAAAGCTAAATACAAAATCAACACTCAAAGATCAACAGCATTCTTGTACACAAACAACAAATTCACTGAGAAATTAGTGAAACAATCCCTTTCAAAATAGCATTCAAAAACTAAAAATAGTTAAGAATCAATCTAATGAAGTAAAAATCTGTATATTGAAAATTAGAGTACTTTGAAAGAGGAAATTGAAGAAGATATCAGAAAATGAAAAAATATCCCTGGCTCATGAATAGGAAGAACCAAAACTGTGAAAATGGCGATACTCCTCAAAGATATAAAGATATAATGCAATACCAATCAAAGTATCATTAGTATAAAGCATAGATCTATAGAAAACATTCCTAAAATTCATTTGGAAATAGAAGAAAGCTAGGAATAGCAAAGGCAATCATGGACAACACAGGTAAGGCAAGTGGCATTACAATTCCTGACTTGAAGTTATACTACAAAGCTACTCTAATAAAATAAGCATGGCAGTTCCAAAAAAATAGACCTGAGGATCAGTGAAACAGATTAGAAGATGCAGACACAACTACAAAGATACTCAACCACCTTATCTTTGGCAAAAGGGCCAAACATGTTCACTGGAAGAAAAACTGGCTTTCTACATGTCAAAGACTAAAGCTAAACCTATGCCTATCATTATGCACTAAACTAAAGTAAATATGATCAAATATCTAAATATTAAAACAGAAACACTAAATCTGCTGGAAGACAATGTAGATAGAAATCTTGAGGAAATAGGGATAGGCTTAAAGCTCATAAACAAAACCCAAACTGTACAGGAAGAACTTTAAAGAATCAACAAATGGAATCTCATCTTATTAAAAGTTTTTGTAAATCAAAGTAAATCACCAACAGAATGAAAAGACAACCCATGAAATGAGAAAATACTTTAGCCAACAGTTCCTCAGACACAGGGCTTCTATCTAGAATGTGTAAAGAATTGAAAAAAATCAAGCCCTCAAATTTAAATATGCAGTCCAAAAACGGGAATCTGAGATGAATACATACTTATCAGATGAAGAAATAAAATAGCAAATAAATATATGAAAAAGTGTTCAACATCATTTGAGAGATGCAAATTAAAACAACACTGAGTTTCCCTTTCTCCCTAGTAAGAATGGCTATCATCAAGAAATCAACCAATAACAAATACTAGGGGAGCTGTAAGGAAAAAAATGAACCCTTCTCCACTGTTTGTGGAAGTGGAGACTGGTACAACCACTGTGGAAATCAGTATGGAGATTTCTTAGAAAACTAGGACTGCAATTCTCAATTGACCCAGTTATTCCCCTTCTGAGTATTTTCCCAGAAGAGTTGAAGACATCATACCACAGTGATATATGTGCACCCATGTTTATAGCAACACACTTTGTAATAACTAAATCTTGGAAACAACCCAAATGCCCATCCACTGAGGAATGGATAAAAGAGATAGTAGTTTTTTTACAGTGGAGTACTACTCAGCTATAAAGAAGGATAAATTTGAGGCTTTTGCAGGTAAATGAATGCATTTTGAAATCTTACTCATAAGTGAAATAAATCAGACTCACATGTATAAACATTGTATTGTCTCCCTAGTGGAAAAAACTGAAACAGTAAGTAAGATCCAAAATGCACAATAGATATTATAAAAGTGGAAAAGGAAGAAACTGCTCAAAAGGAAAGTATAACTGGGATGGAGGAAAGGAGAAAAGAAAGAAAAGAAAAGAATACAACACATATACATGTATGTATATATATATGATATATATATAATACATGATAGATAATTATATATATATAATTATGATAGATAATTATATATATAATTATATATATGATAGATAATTATATTACTAATCTCTATGAGTTCATTGAAAAGATCAGTTTGTGCTTTCATTGTCTGATCAATTTTTCATGCTTGTATCTTGTAATTTGAACAACTACTTGGAAGATAGTACACAATGTATTGACCATTGTTAATCTATTATTTTGTTTTGAAATTCTGTATCATTGTTTTTATTCTTTTTTTCTTCTTAAAACTAAAGAAAAAGTAAAAGAGGTGGTTTGGTATGGGAATGTAACTAAGTGGTAGAGTGGTTCCCTCATCTGTAAAAGGCCCTGGATAATCTTCAGCACTGAAAAAAAAGACACTTAAAGGAATCAATGGGCATTCTTTTTTTTTTAAAACTAGTCTCAAATTAGTGTGTGTTTTTGATATGATATAATAAGTGCATTCATCTTGGGGAATTGGTTCATATGTATTAATCATTTTCCCCTTTGCACTCTTTGCTGTCCTGCCCCTTGCACATTTGTGTCCCCAGATTCCACTTTAAAACTCTATACGTATCTGGCACAGTCTTGTGTCTTAAGAGTCACTTAGTAAGTTTTTTTTTTTCTTGCATATTTCCCTCTCCCTTTCCAGATCTTTCTGATGGCCTCTCTGTCTGAACCCCCAACTAGGTTAATTTCTTCAGAGCTGGCATCTCAAGATCTTAGGGGATGATGACACCTCTGACTTTTCTCTTTTTGGGGAAAGTACAGAGAGGGAGATTGAGTCTTAAGATCTACACCAGTCAGACAAGATGGGGAGTACTTGTTTTTCAGGAACAAGCCCTTCTGAATCTCATTAGGAATTTGGAGGTTTGCCAACCACCTGCTACCAAGGAATGAGGGGAGATTTAGTGTTACTCCAAGAGATCTGTAGGAATTAATAGGGCTTGGGGAAAGTTCTCTAAATAGCATTGGAACCTGAATAAAATTAAACATTATTATATTTTCAAAACAAAATAAGGTAGTTCTTATTATTTCAAGTATTTGACACATCATTGCTACTCTGCACTCACTATCTGGTTCTCATGGGTTTTATTTATGGACTGTTATTCCTGGTAGTCTGGGCATGACCACCTCCAGGTTCTAGGACAAGCAGTCATTTTTCTTCTAATTTAGGAATTAGAGATATTTCGTGAGTACGAGTGATAATTTCTCAACAAGAAGTGCTAGGTGCATTAGACTCTTTGTCTTTCATGAACCTTCTTAACAGCTCAACTTTCACTTCATACCACGAAGGTTGACTGGCCCTGAAGGGAGGAGCCAGCATACACTGCCCTTGCTTAAACTTCATTGTCTGATAGTGGACTGCAGAGGGCAGAAACCCCTAGCTTGCGTGCTCCAAAAGTACCCTAACCAACAAGAAAAGGGGCTGGTAATTCCACTATACACTTGTATGGAAAGGACAAAACACTTGACGAGAGAGAGAAATAAGAAAAAGCCCCCAGCCCCCAAACCTGAGAATATTGATCCAGGAGAGGTAAATACAAAAGAGATTGAGGGCAGCAAGCATGCAATATCAGACATGGCATCAGCAGACATAAGACATATCTTCAGGACCTCGTAGACAAGATCAAAACTGAATTATTAATTCAAGTTAAACAAGAGATAAGTAGATTAATAAAAGAAATGTTAAGCACCTCTCAAGAAGACACAGACAGAAGAATGGAGGAACTCAAAAGGAGAGAAATGTTCAAAGAAGAATATAAAGCAAACCTAGAATTCATGAAGCAGATTCAAAGAGATTACCAGGAAACCAAAAACTCCATAGATAGTTGGCAAAACTGCTTGAAACAAATTAAAGATAGACTATCAAAAATTGAACATAGGCTTGCAATGTGTGATCACGAAAGGGAAGATCTCTTAAAAACAAGAAAGGAGCAGGCAGTAATAATACAAAGGCTAGCAGATGACAAGAGGATCTATAACTTAAGAATAAAGCATGTGAATGAAGAAGCAGGAGTCAAAACAGAAGAACTGCAAAAGCTATTCACAGAAATTATTAAGGAAAACTTCACAAACATAGAAAAAGGAAATGATATGCAGAAGTATGAAGCATACAGAACTCCAGCCTCCTACAACCAAAACAGAGGTACACCCAGACACATGGTAATCAAGATCCCAGAAACTGAATATAAGAACAGAATATTAAAAGCCATCAGAGAAAAGAAACAGATCACCTATAAAGGAAAACCCATCAAAATCATGGCAGATTTCTTGACACAGACCATCAAGTCAAGAAGAGCTTGGGGTGAAATAATTCAAGCCCTGAAGGAGAACAGTCTCCAGCCCAGATTGATATATCCTGCAAACTCTCTCTAGAAATAAATGGAGAAGCAAGATGCTTCCATGACAAAGAGGAACTGAGAGAATTTGTGACCACCAATCCAATCCTACAAAAAATACTGAAGGACATTTTAGAGCGAGAGAAAAAGAATATGAGAATTTCAGGAATAGTGGCAGAGAGGCCTCAGTGAATGAGCAGACAATGGAGTGGAAGGCAAAAATGGACAAACGATGGCAGAAAAATGGAATAGCAGAAATGAGGTAGAGAAGATTGGCTGTAATCTCTAGTATACATGGCCTCGAAATACTAACAGAGAGAAACACAAGCAGAGTAGATCAGGAGATAGAGTAGATGCTCTATATAGGGAAGCAATGGGACGCAAAATAAGCAGTGCACGCCATGGGAGTGAAAGGGGAGGAACTGTCTAAAAAAGAAAGGCAGAAGATATTGTTAATGGGGTAACAAGATCTAAAATCTACATTATTCTCATCACTTTGCTTGGATGGATTACATGCTGTTCCATTTTTGTCTACTTACACTAGACTTGAGGACACAGTCAGCTATCCCAAAAATAAGAGGACATATTATGGTAATCATCTTTAATTTGCTATCAACTTAATCTGAAGCCCTGTATAACTTATACTGTCTTATTATGACTGATCTTATTTGAATCTGGTTTGTTAGATTGCTATTTTGTATTGACTGATTTTATTCAAATCTGTTATGATTGGTAGCATGAAGTCTAAGAGTATAGGCAAGTACACTGAAGATGACAAGATTCACTAAGATACCCACTCTGGTTTGATTATTGCCTGCTTTTGAAGTCTTCTAATGCCTCATTTTTATTAATGTTATTATATACTGCTGAGACATCATGGTAACCATTGTAGATCACCCTGTATTGTGGTTTTATATGACTTTTTGCTTCATGCTTTTCTAGGAATTGTTTTGTTTTGTCTTGCTTTGTTTTGTTTTCCCCTCTAATACAGAAAGGATAGATATATATGTATAGACTCACGCATGTGTAGAACTTATAAACAGTTTACAAGAACCAACTATATAATGCATGTTGAAATGAACAACTACTTTGAAGTAAAAGAGACACTAAGGTACCTAGTGCTGATTCTGTAATGTCATGATGTGAAATCCAGCAAAAGTATTGTTCTTTGTTCAAAGTGATTTTAGCTTGTTTTGTTTTGTTTTGTTTTGTTTAAGTTAAACACACATGAAGGTATGGGCAGCTGTTTTGAAGAGAATGAGAGACACTATGACAGCCATTCTTGGCTTTCCAATTGTCTGGTCTTGAAGACCTGAAATTCCTTCCTCTTCCTGTTCAGATCAGTTCCATACTATGTTGTTTCATGTGAATTCCCTGTATGTGACAATATGGACAGCTATTTAAAAGAAAACAAGAGTCAGTTTGATAGAGAGTGAATATCTCTGATTGTCTAGCTTTGAAATTTTTGTCTCTTACATTGCTTTCTTGTGACCCACTTTGTTCTGTTTTTTTGTGTTTAATTGTACCCTTTTGATATAATTGCATGTATGTTTGAGTGTGTAAGATGGATGACCATATTGCTGTTTCTGTCAGATTGTGGAGCCAAACTGTTAACAGTCTCACTGTTTGAATGTCTACTTTGCATGTTTTCATTTCATAATTTGAACTATTTCCAAGATATCAGTATGCAATTTGTCAAGTAATGATTTCTTAGTGTGTTTTTTTGTTGTTGTTGTTCTTTTCCTTTTTTCCTTGGAATTTTTTATAGTTGCTACCCTTTATTCTGTTTTGATTTGTTTGCTTTTTTTTCTCTTTAAATAAAATAATAAAAAATAAAGAATGAGTTCATGGTCATAGACTAATACCAACAACTTCTTAAATCCTACTTGGAAGTACAGCATAGGGAATGGTTCAAGTTCCAGAGGTGTAAATGGTGGAATAAGGCTGGACTAGATGTATAAAGACTGTCTCATAAGTGTGACTGTATAATTCTAGTCATATTTGACTGTTTAATCAAGATAGGAATGTTAAATAACTTATTTCTGAAATTCACTTTTCTTTACAATGTTAAATTAGTTTAATTGTTATATGTCACAATATTTTATTCAGCTTCTAAAGTTACATATTTGCTCTGTGTTGTTTATTCTCTAAAATCTGATGCCTAGTTAACTATTTCAAATGTAGAAAAAAATGTATTCAAATATATATTGTTACTAAAATTTTCATTAAGAAGAAAACCTTGGAGAAAGCTACATATTAGGCTATAATCTCTTGAGTCAGAACAGTCTTATGTGTTTTCTATAGATTTTTAAAAATTTTATTTTAGAGAGAGTAAAGCCAAGCAAAATAAAACAGAATAAGGCCAGTCAAAACAAACCAGTGTAAGTGACAAAGGACTTCAAAACAATACAAAATCAACAGTGGTTACCATAATGTCTCTTGTTGTCTTCAAAATAGCTGCAGATACCTTCAGGCATAGTAAAAATCAAACAAAACAGAACAGAATAGAACCAATAAAAACAGAACAATGACAGTTTTTGCTATGCATTTTAGTATTAAATTTATTATCTGTTACAGTGTTAATAATCCTTACATCATTATTTTATGAGATATAATTTATAAAGTCATACTAATTAATACAACTGTGATAAATCTAATAATAAATTTAAGCAGTTCATAGTAATAAAATCTTTACAAACATATAATATATATTTTACAACATGCATATTTGCGTAAGGATACATAAATACCAATTACAATGTTTTCACTTTTTTCCTCTTCAGAAAGTTCTAAATAAAAAAATTTAAAAAGAAAGTTCTAAATAAAAGATATTTATAACATATGTAAAGTAATTTTGCCCTATTGAAATTTTCAGGTTGTGAAAAGAAACATATTACATATCAGAGAATTATCAAAGAACTAATACCATTTTTCTGATATGATTTTTATTCTCTTTATTTTCATTGAAATAAAAAAATAAATTCATTCCTTACTACTTCATTGGGCATGATCAGGACCCACTCCCTTACTCTCCCCACAGGAAGTTTTGGGATCATCTATTAATAGCTGTATGGGTTTAATGTTATTTTTAAAACTCAAAGTTTTTATAATGTATATTTATATATAATTTAGCTGTTTTGTGTGATAGAAACTGTAATATGATTTAACTTGAATTACAAAATTAAAAGATAATAAAAAACAGATATGGGAACAGAATCAAGAGATGGAGGGAGAGAGGAGAAAGGAAAGGGAAGTAAAAAACATTTTAAGTGTGACGTCTATGGATCAACTCCCCACAGTGAATGTAATCACAATGTACTGCACACATGTATTAATAAAAAGTGCCTAGAAGATAAAGGAAGACCCATTTGTCATGGTCATAGTCACCACTTAACTCGATAGTTTTGGATATAAAATTGCATGCTTGTATATGTATATAACTAGGAATAAAGAATGTGTTTATATATAAATATGCATGCAATGTACTTATGAATATTCACATATATAAAGAAGTAATACTATATCTTAAATACATTATGACAGCCATATGCTTTTTGTGAGCTATTTTAATTTGCATTTCAAAGTATAGAAATTGATCTATAATTCGTGTACTCTTACCCACTTGAACATTCATCTACCCATACACTTATTTTTGCTTTGCACAAATTCATTCTGGACTTCCTAAGTCTACGATCGTTGCTCTGGTTCACAAACCAGGTACTATGAGCAATTAATTTCTTGAATTATTATACTCCTGAAAATGAGTATATGCTTTACATTAGTGAACTAATGGTACCTGGGAGGAGGTGCCGGAATGTGACTTGCCAATTAAGGACAGAGCTTTAAATCAGATTTGGACTATATTTGCTTGAAATGTGACCTGAATCTGATTCTGTTGTTTGGAGGTCAGATTGGTAATGGAGGCTACAAGCAGGATCTTACCAGCCAGAACAGTAGAAACTAGGCTGCTCACCTGCAGGTGAGAATAGTAGAGAATAAATTTGAAGTTCATGTTGGTTTACACATTTAATCTCATAACATATTTAGGAGGTAGCTACTGTCAGCTCTGTAAGTGTTCTCATAATCAACCAACCACAGTATAAAAATATTTAGAAATTAAAATGCATCTTACTAAACATGTGCAGACATTTTATTTGACATCACTCCCTAAACAATGTATTGTAACAGCTATTGAAATATCATTTACATTTTTTTAGATATTACAAGAAACTTAGAGATCATTTAAAGTATATCTAACATATAAAGGGTGTACATATTTCATGTGCACCTCAGTGCTGAGAAATTCTAAAAACTTTGTAAGATACAGGTGAAATCATGGAACTCACTTTTCTACTAAGAATCCTCCAACATCTGCCACTTGGAATATAATACAAACACCTTTCTAGACTCCTGCAGAGTTGAACTGTTTCCTGTTGCTTTAGTGACAGTCATTCTCATCCCCACCCCACCCCCATGATGTCCTTGTTTCCAAACATGCAGTTTGTTCCCAAAGTGCAGGTTTTTGCATTTGCTCTTTCTGGCTGTAGCATTTCTCACCATATCTTTGCATGAAGTTTTCCTTTGTCATTTTTTGATCTCCAATTACCTTATATGTATCTAAAGTAACTGCCTTGAACCCTGATATCATGTATTTTCTCTATCACAGCAACATTAAATCTTTTCCTCTTTGTATTCCAGAGAGTTGACCATAAGCTCAATGAGAACAAGTTCCTTGACTAACAGATGTCTCCTCTAGTTCTACAACACAGCCAGTGACTTGTTATTATCTATAACTATTAACCGCAGAAGGAGTAAAGTGTAAAACTTTATTAAAAGCATTATTATAAAGTTTGGCCTGTTATTAGACCTATTTTTTAAAGGGAAGTGAATTTTTCCTGAACTGTTTACATGTAAAATATTTCTAGATTGCCTATCTTATGTGATTTGTTTAGGTTTTTCTGTGCACTTCGCTTTGTTTGTTTTTGTTTTTTGGGAGAGGGTCTTATTATGGAGTTCAGCCTGGCTTTGGATTCACTATGTGGCCCAGACTGGTCTCAAACTCACAACAATCTTCTGTTTTCAGATTCCGTGTTACAGGCATGCATCACCACATCCAACTGTGTAGTTTTTAATGTTGACACATTGCAGAACACATTTCTTAGAATATTCCATTCCTGTGGAATACAGTGCAAATAAGTTTTTGATACTTCCTTGTAATCATACATTCACAGATATTGTAAATCCAAATATCAAGTTCAGTGATCCAAGTATCTTAGTCCTCTTTCTAGTTTTCCTCACAATCCAAAAAGTTGTATTTGTAATCCCATTGAGATATCATTGGAATCCCAGCAAGCTAATACCAATCTACCACCACCAATGCAACCCACCGTGAGAGTAAAAACACCAAGACACATTCCAAGTTAAGGGCAGCCAAGGGGTCCTAAGTCGAATCCTTGTGAGGATGCGTGGACAAAGGCCTTGATCCTAGGCCTCTCTCAGAATTTATTATCTTGTGAAGAAAGAGGGTGGCTCAGGGATGAGTGACAGTGAGGATGGCAGGAATTACCTGAGTAACTTGAGCTGGCTGGCCAGGTGAGAGAAGGGCACCTCTGTAAATTGCAGAGATAAAGATACACAGAAGGATCAATTCACACAATCTAAAGTAGAGTCACTTTAGTTTCTGATATGCAAACCATTGTGCCCTAGGAATTCACAGGCTCTTTACCTTGAGGCTCATACCCAGCTGACATTCTCAGAGCTGGCTCTCTAAACATCCTGCTGTGCTCATATCCGGAATGGAGAACACTATTCAAGGAAAAAGGACTGTCTGTTGACTTTAGCCTTATCTGCAATGTTTAGAGCCAATTAATGAAAGAAGGAAATACCTTAGCCAGCTCTCTACATATCAGTATAAAGAAATAAGTCTCCAAATAATCAAAGTCATAGTAATTGTTTTGGATTCAAAGGGAGTCACTGGAGTTGTCTCCCACAATAGAGATTACAACATGTATACTGGTTACATTGTCTTCTGAAGTATTTAAAAGAATTTTGCTTCTTACAACTTTTGCCATCCTTATTCCTCAAACTGTATTTTTCAGAGACCACAGGATGTTCAATTGGGAAATTTAAATTTCTAACCAAAATATTATATATGGTTTTTATGGATACAGGCATAGGAAAGAAATATTCCATGAATTAGAACTTCAATCCAGCTAGGCACAGTGGCACACACGTGTAATCTTACTATTTAGGAGGCAGAGGCAAGAGGATAGCAAGTTCAAGGCTAGCGTGGGCACCTTAATAAGACCTTGCTCCACAATAATAGCTAAAAACAGTTGAGGCCATCTCTCACTGGTAGAGAGACCTTGGATTCCATCCTTAGTACTGAGGGTGGGGGAAAACACTCCAGGAAACCTGTAGACCCAGATATGTAACCCAAATGCACTGGAAGAAATGACATTCTATTACTTCCACACCCATGTTTCTCAACAGTGATGCTATAATGTTTTAGGTTGGAAAAATTTTCTTCTCAGGGAACTGTTTTGGGCATTTTAAGATGTTTAGCAACATCCTTGACTTCTGCCCACCAGGTGATAGAACCACCCTCCTCTGCAGTTCTGACAAACAGAAACATCGCAAACCTTTCCAAAAACTCCCTGGGGAGAAATGGGGAACCCACTTCCAGGTCTGCACTTACAGGAGACATCATTTGTTAGACTTCTAAAAATATCACTGGGAGTAGGGGTCCTTCACATACTGGACAAACTTTTATTTTTGGATCTTCCACCTGATGCTATCTCTCTTTTCTCTGAAGGCATGTCTCAATGTTTATATTACTGACTGCAGGTCTCAGTTGACTTTCTTACCCTTTCTCAAGTAAAGGGCACACTTTTTCATATGAGTTTTGAAAGGAATGGCCATGTGCTACCTCCATTCATAGCCACCTACTGCAAAATAGAAGTGGCTGTGAAACCACAGGTAGTTTGTTGAAAAATCTTGGAAGATAAAAAAGAATAAAACACCTTAAACTTCACAGATATAGGTATTCAAAGTGATCAGTCTGTAGTACCCAGGATAATTAAAAATACATGGATTTAATTTTTCTGTAAAGTTATACATTAGTTCATTTGTTCTTGTTTTACGACCAAGACATCTTACCTACCCCAGGGCCAAGAGTGCATATCCAAGTTCCCCTACTGACTGCGCAGTCCCACCACCCTGCTATCTGGTGCTGTCCAAACCAGATTTCTTATGCAGAATCAACCAAAATAGAATCATCCGCCAGGTAGACCTACAGGGGTACCATGGATACTGGCACTATTGCCTCCATTGTGTTGCCCACCTGGACCGGAATATTTAAGCCAGGTAATTACTAAGCCATAAAATACTCAGGAAAGACACAGCTGTGCTTCCAGTTCAGTTAACTAAAGTAATAAAGGGAATACCTTCCCAAGGTCTGAAATGATGAAACACTGTCTGCTAACAGATTACTCTGACTCTTCTAGGTCAGTTTCATTTTTTAAGGAAAATACAAATATATGAGATAACCATGTTTTCTATAATCTCAAATTCAACCTTTAATAATACTGAATAGCATATTTTCACCAAACAGCCTTTGTCCTGAGCATGGTACATATATTATCTTCCTTAATCCTTACAGGAAAATCAATGGTATACAGATGCTATAGTTATTACCATTTTTCAGAAGAGGAACTAACCAGAAGTTTGCTCAGGTTCCGAAAGCTAAGGCAGTGGGTTGGTGTTTTAATCTGGAGTTTGGTTCTGAACCCAAATTCCAGTGCACTTTCATTCCCAAACTGAATACTTTCCTGGAAAACTGAAAGAAATTTTCAATAAAATATATTGCTTAGTTTCATTAAATGGTGGCACATACCTGTAATTCAAGCACTTGAGAGGCTGAGGCAGGAGGATTGCTGAGAGTTGGAGGCCAGCCTGGTCTACATAGTGAGTTCAAGACTGGTCTGAAATACATTGAGAAAGCCTGCCTCAAAAAAGAAAAGAAAAGAAAAGAAAAGAAAAGAGAAAAGAAAAGAAAGAAGAAAAGGAAAAAAGAAAAAGTAGTACAAAACAAAAAGTTAAAGTGTTGTATATAATATGATTCATTTTTTTTTACAAATAATAAAAATAGATATTTATGGTGCTTATTTTCCTCTGGAAGATCTGATTTTTTCTTTTTAATCAGGGCTCAAACTCATGACCTGGCGCTTGCCAGGCAGGTGCTTAGAAGATATGATTTTATAAATACCAACAATAAGACAGTGAGGAGGAAAAGGCCAGTATTTTGTTCTACCATCAGGACAGTGAATTTTGGCATGGGAGGTTTAACATTTATTTGGTGTAAAGGAATAATAGTTCTGTGTCTCCAGTCTATAAACATACTAATAAATGTGATGTCAAATCAGTATTAAGTAAATCAGGTGCATCTCTAGCACACTTTACTAATTTTATTTTCCACAGTGCAATGAACAAGGATATAAGAAATTCAGTTATAACTATATTCTATAAAAAATACTCTAAAGAAAAAGTACTTTGAAATATTCATTTTCAAAATCAGGTTTTGATAAAATATATACAGCAAATTATCACTTACCATAATTATATCACGTACACTTACAATTTGAAAGTTGTAAGAAAAAAACTTTAAATAAATAAAACAATGATTATTTCTTGAGTCTTTTTTAGAATGAAAATTGTTTTAGGAATTCCAGCATAAATCAGTTTTATTTGACCTGAAGTTTCTCACATTAAGTGAAAAATTTCAACAAATACTTTACCTATTAACACCAGAGCATAATATAAGCCTGAAACTCATAATGTTAAGCATTAATAATTAAGTATAGGCACAAATTTTCTTTTTCTTATAATAGATAGATCAGATACTGATTTGCCAGCAAACTGAACTTCTGGAAGGTATGCATTCACTATATTGACTATATTTCTAGTAAAAATGGTTTGGCAGACAAAAGCAAATCCATCATCACAAATATAACACAGGCAGTCCTGTGGGACAGTCAACAAGGTGATTTATAAATGTCACCTGTCTGACCAGAATAGCCTCTCTTTCTTTTCCTTTGTGTTTTTTTCTCAATCTAGATCACTTCTAAATACATTTCTTCTTCCTCTTTTTTTTTGTGTTTCTTGAAGTATAGCTAAGAGGCATATTATATGATAGTCACTATCTTTAACAAAACTGTGATGATGAATTCACCTTTTATGTTTTTAGCTATAACAAGCTTTGAAACTTGTAACAACTATGAAATTAAGAACAGCCTGGGGCAGAGGATATACCTGGCAGCGGAAGATACTGATTGCTGCTCCCGAAATTGCTTTGGACGAGCTAGGCCTTTTACCTTGAGGGTTCTTGATAATTTGAACAAAGAAGTCATAACTATGGAGAGGCCACTGCGATGTGACAGCTGTTGCTCCCCTTGCTGCCTGCAGGAGGTCAGTGTACAGTCACCATGGCAGTTCGTAAAATACTTCAGGAAGAATTTCCACCCCTTCACTCAATGTAGACATTGTGATTATTATTACACTTACATATATTCTTTTGCTACTGCAGATTAAAATCCAAGCTCCTCCTGGTGTTTCAATAGGTTACCTTACTCAGACATGGCACCTCTGTCTGCCCAAGTACACTGTTCAAAATGAGAAGAGAGACAATGTGCTAAAAATTACTGGTCCATGTGTTCTGTGCCGGTGCTGTACAGATATTGATTTTAAGGTGAGAAACGTCATAATGTTTATAGATTTGTTATGTAAAACAAATAGAATTCTACAGAATGTTACAAATACATCAAGTACATATTTTGAACTGATATCCAGGAGAGAAATAATGTACTTACATCTTTAACATCACTCAGAGACACATTCACTATTCTGATTAAAAGTCAGTGTTGATTATGATAAACAGAAGAAAAAAAGGAACTATGTACTCAAATAAAAAAATATGAAACAGTTAAACATGACGATTTCTCTATAGTGACACTGCATAATCATTTATTTTAAATAGAACTTTATCCTTGTCCTCCAAATCTGATTGTCGAAGTCCATGAATTCTTCCTCTATCTGCTACATAGGCTAGCCTGTTCTGTGGGCCATGTTCAGAAAATCTGACTTCCTACAAAAATTACGCAAAAATTGATTAACTTGTGTTTTGTTTTTGTACTTGGAATTGAACTCAGGACCTTGTGCTTGCCAGGCAGGTACTATGCTGCTGAGCTATATCCTGGGCCCCAAAGATTGTTTTCATAAGGTTAAGACGGAAGAACTCTTTTCCTCAGGTTTGCTTTTCACAGTTTCAGTTACCCACAATCAACTCTGGCCTGAAAATATTAAATAAATAATCTTAAGTTTTAATTGCATACCATTCTGAGGAGTATAATGGATCATATGCCCCATCCTGTTCCATCCAGCCTGGATATGGAAGATCCCTTTGTGTGACATAATCTCACTGGATATGCGACCTGCTCACTAGGTCAGTTACTTAGTAGCCTTCTTGGTAATAGTTGATTATCGATCAACTATACTGGTATCTATCTTACTGCTTGTGTTCAAGTAACCCTAAACCAAGCATACTAATGTACTGTACTATGCCTACATTAGAGACATTCCTTCATCTCCACACACAGGCATTGTATCATCTCACATCATCAGAAAAAGTATGAGAATAGTAGGATATGTTGAAAGTGAAAGAAACCACTTCTTATATAACTTATTTGTTATATAACTTATTACAATATACTCATATTTTTATATTTTTCCATTTGGTGATTAGTAGTTATAGCAGTTGTCTTTCTGTGCCTAATTTATAAATTAAACCTTATAGATGCACATGAATAGGAAAGAATATAGGGTTCAATATTATCTGCAGTTTCAGGCCCCCTCAGTGACCCACAGATGAAGAGGAACATATTCCCCAATTAGCTTCTTTGTCATCTCTGCTAGACATCATCAGGAGGATAAGCAAAACCCCTGTTAGATTTCTGTTTTGAAGAAGCACAAAGTTTACATGGACTGCAAAATTCACTGTCATTTTTAGATTTTTTAGCAATTCATGTTCCCCTTCTGCTGACAGTGTCAGGAGATGAGCCCTCCATTATATTTAAATTTGTAGGTCATTGTAAACTCTTTGTTTCTGAAAATTGCATTAAAGCATTTATGCTTTTATTTTTTTTGCCTGTATTTTGTTGTCAATTTGAATAATTTTGTCAATTTAAATAATTTTTTATTTTGTCTTAATAAGAAATAGAAAACATTAAATATTTCATGAAGATTGCTTTCATATTATTCATCTGTACTGTGAAACATTTTTTCATATATCTAAAAGTTTATACAAGAGCCAATGAATATCTAACTAGGGTTATAGATCATAGCTACATAGGTATATTAATATTGTATTGGTTTAATTTTACTGCCCCTTTGGAAGTAGCTTTGTTATGAATTTTCTAGAAATCCTTAAGACTTTATCTTTTGCAATGTAGATTAAATCTCTCGATGAACAATCTATAGTTGGCAAGATTTCCAAGCACTGGACTGGGTTCCTTAAAGAAACATTCACAGATGCTGACAACTTTAGGATCCAGTTCCCTTTGGACCTAGATGTGAAAATGAAGGCTGTGATGATTGGTGCATGTTTTCTCATTGTAAGTCTATTGTTTTAAATCACGGTTAAGGTCTAGTTAGACAGTGATGGGTCAGGTCAGTGAGGAAATGGAACAAGCTGGGAGCACAGACAGATTTAGGATGAAAGAATGGATGAGCCTGGGGCACAACGTTCTATGTATAATGTGCCATACCTCTAACA
Source organism: Dolichotis patagonum (assembly GCA_004027295.1). Classification (NCBI taxonomy): domain Eukaryota; kingdom Metazoa; phylum Chordata; class Mammalia; order Rodentia; family Caviidae; genus Dolichotis; species Dolichotis patagonum. The sequence goes on along the minus strand of PVJX010000014.1, from coordinate 379,804 downwards.
TGGCTGTCATTGTCCTGGAAAAGTTGTATGTGGAAGTCCTATCATGTCAGCAGAGAAGTTGTATTACTAGAGAAGGACTACAAAAAGTTGAGGAAGACAGGATGAAAGGGAAAAATTTCAGGAGCTTATACAAATTGCTGTTTAAGGAAATTGCTAGGAAATTAAAAATGCATATAGGTATTAACAGAAGTATAGAATTTAGTAACTTAAAAGGAGAAAGCAGAATTTTTTCAGCAACAGATTTTTTCAAAGTTTTACATATTTAATTTGTTTAGCATATATTATTGTGCGTGATCTGTTCTCTTAGCTTTCTGTGTTTGACTACTTTTTTCTGACTACTCACTTTCCTGTTTTTGTGTTTTATCCAGGACTTCATGTTTTTTGAAGGTAATCTTTGGAGATAGGAACAAAAATCAAGAGCATGGTATGGAATGATGAAAGAAAATATCCTCAGAAAAACTGAAGTCTGTAATAGAGTCTATGTAGAAGAAAATTCAGTGGTTGTCTTCTTTATGTAAATCACGCATATCTGTAAGAATAAAGCCATGATGGCTTTAGCTTCAGTTGTAGTTTTATTTTTTCAGATTTTAGAGTTTATTTTTTATATTACATGCTATGATTTAGATCTAAAATGTCCCCACAGCCTCATGTACTTAGAGGGGCTTTTGAGCGTGTTAAGGGCTTTGTAGCTGAGTTGCTATAGGAGGTGGTGTCTGGTCAGAGGAGGTGAGCCAGTGGGGTGTGTCCTGGAAGAGTTTATGTCCCTCCCTCTCTCTTCCCTCCTCCCTCTCTCTGCTTCTGCTCATGCCACAAGAAATTCTTGCCTGCCTTCCTGCCTTAGAGCCAGTTAATTATAGATTGAACATGAGCCAAAATAAACCTGTCCTTCTATAAACTGAAAATCTTGGGACTTTCATTCCCAGCAATAAGAGAAGAACCCGAGAGATCGTCACTTTTTATATTTCTTGTACTTTTTAAAGTATACGCTACAGATTGTGGGAAAAAGGACAGAGGAAATTTCACAGTTAGAAATGGCATCTTCTACAAAAAGCTGTTTTGAATTGCAATCTCTGAGTCACGTTGTATTTTTTTCTACCAAAATTAAACCCTTACTAGAGTTAAATTTAATGTAAAAATAGATTATCCCACTAAGTCTTCTCACAACTTGTTTCATACAAAAGACCTAATGTGGGCCGGTGGTGTTACTCAGTGCTACGGTGTATGCCATTGAAATACAATGCAAGATGCTGGCTTCCATCCTTAGTGCTATAAAAAGAAAACAACTTAAAAGCCTCTAATGTTATTTTGTAAGTCCTATCAATTCAAAAAGCTAACCCAGCCATTTTTTGTTTATTACTACTCAACGGGGATTTTTTTTTTTCATGTTTGAAACCTTTTATTAAACAAGCAATGAATTGTGCAATAGTTGAGGTCACAGAGACCTAGTGGAAAAGTTTAAAAATTATTTTTGGACGCAGTCTCTGGATTGAGGAACCCTGCCGTATTCCTCCCGTCCCTCCTTAAGAATGGCTTTCTTCAGCAAATCACATTGCAGCACAGCCGGCCTTGGAAACCCGTCCCTGTTTTGTCGTAAATGTCATTCCTAACAGTAAACACGAAAGAAGACAGGCAAGACGGTGGTCAGATACAGGCTGATCTTCAGCGGAAGGGCAAAAGTGGGCGCTGCTGGGATGGTTTCGGTCTCAGTGTTTCAGGGTGTCTCATGCGTAAATCCACATTTCATTCCTTCCATTTTATGCTTTGTCGGGGGTCTCTTTTCCCAGGGAACTCTAAAAGGCTCACATTCATGCCCCTGGGCAAAGGTGCTGGTTCCCGGATTTCTCACTGTGGGTTTTGTTAGGGCCCCTCTGGTCCAGAGTTATAGCTGTGTTTGTTCTCTTCACTTTGCTTGGTTCCCTCCTCTTCCCCAAACTGGTCATGACGTGGTGATAGAATCAGTCTCCAGCTGCGTAGTCTGTTTGCATGACTTCCTGACAGTTTTAAACTACGTGGCCCGTTAAGGAAACGGACATTCTGCATCTGCGTACTGCCAACCGAGTTTATGATCCGGCCTTGTCGCTGGAAGCTTGAGATTTCTTTCTGGCAAGTTCCATCCAGGAGGGCTGATCTGCATTGGTGTAACTGGCTGTCTTCAGCGGATGCAGCTTCTCTGTCATCGCCGCAGCCTGAGCTGCCAAGTTCTGATGCCACAGAGAGAGTCTCTTTCTCGGGCCCTCCTTGAGGTTCACTTTGGCTGCTGGGTCACTGTGGCTTAACAGGGGTCATCAGGAAAGTCTTACTGCAGACAAAGTCTACCTGTTTCGTGGGCTCCTGGGCTCTCTCAACTGTCTTGGTTTGCTTTCCTGTTTCAGGATCTGCGTCCCGGGCATGTCTTCCTGGCTCGGCGGCTGGTCAGGGGTCCCCTTGTTGCTTCTGCCGGTCCCTGGTGACTCAGGGTGCCGAGGGCTGCCCGTCAGCTCCAGGACATGTTGCTGCCGCGGGCGGACCCTTCTCAGCTGCTCTGTGCCTGGACTTCACCACCGCTCTGCTCTCCTTCCTGGAGTCCGCGGGTAGAGTCGTTTCTTGGGCTCTCTGGGCTGGCACCGGGCAGGGCGGCCAGGGTAAGGCCTGCAGCGGTGGCTTCCTGGGCAGGGGCAGCGTGGAGCTGGGCTCTGGGGTTGGGAGACCACGCCTTCCCCTTTCCCTGGCCTTTGGGGGACCTGGTGCCTCAGAATGCGGGGTGAAGGGGCCGTCCTGTTGTCACCCTGTTCGTCTTTGGGGAGCAAGGCCAGCTTTCCTCTTTGTAACCTGACTTTGGCACTGTATCTTTTGACTTGGATATTATTAAGAAATCAAAATGTTTTTTTCTTTCTACTTAGGAAAATTATATTATAGTAATATTTATATTATATTAAATTATATTATATTATATTTACATGCTCCTCTTCATGAATCTATTACTATAATAATTTTATGCAGATAAGACGATAAATAATGAATTTCAAATGCTTGGCATGATTTCCCCACACTGCTCTGTGGCGCTGGGCATTGAACTGGGGGCCTTGTGCATGCTGAGCAAGCACCCCACCACGCAGCTACCTCCCTGCCCGATGCGCCTCGTTTGGAAGGCTAGCTTTCTCTAAAACGATTTCTGGTACAGTGTTTGAAGTTATTATTTATACGTGAAATGCTTCTCTCCTGTAGTTTAACTATCCCAGAACACGGTAACACTACTCAGGTGTTCATAAATGAAACAAATATATTTATATAGATTACAAACGTCAACCATGGTCAGCTGGGTCATAACAATAATCAAATACCAGAAATAAAACTTTTTGATATGTACTTTGACATTCATGATTTTCATTTTTAGTCAAAATGTGTTCAGTCAGTTCAGTGGCTCTTCTGAATCCTCATTTAGTTAGATGTGAACACATTTCCCTCTTTCCCCATTCAACGTCTCCTTTAACAAGAGCACAGGCATGCAGTGGTTTGAAGTTCAGTCTCTGCAACTGCTGTGGGCTAGGATTTTGTTGTCACAGAGTAACGGAATTTCATAATATGTTTTGTATGGAAGAATGGATTAAGAAAGAAATGAACAAGCCATAATCTCCCTGAGGCTAAGGCAAAATAGGTTCAGGAGATAAAAGTCCTGTGGGATACTCCCTTTCATCAACAGAATTCCACCACAATGTTCTCCTCACCCTAAGTGTGAGTGCTGGCAAAAGTCTATGACACTAGTATCTTCAAAAGGCAGTTAAGGAGAACATTGAGAGGGCAGAGGAACTGCAAGAGAGGCAGTCTTGTGACCACCCAGAAGCCTGAATAATTCATAGAGTGCCATATTCCAAAGATGAAATGGAACCATGGAAATCATCTAGCTCATTCTGGGACAGGAAACATGCCAAGTAAAGGAGAAGTACTTTGGACCTCAAGTCATTAGCTGTACCAGTTAGAGGAGAAGCATTCCAAACTGGTTTACAGGTGGCAAAACTAACCCAAAATGAGTCTTAGAGGTAATAGCATCCTTGTGATAACTGTTTTCATTCATTTCTTCTATTTCCTCCATGTATAATTCTGAGTTTTCAGTTAAGTAGAGCAAAACCAGCTAATGTACATATTTCCTTCAGCTCTGCAAGGATTTGAGCAGAGATCGGTATAGCATCATCACAACCTGTTTACCTTCCGATACTAGACAAACTTCTCCTCATGCAATACTTATGTAGTGAAAGAAATCATCAAATAAAAAAAAAGTTAGCAAAATTGAGGGACTATTAGAATAAATGACTTAATTTCTAATTTCAAAGAGATTTTGTGAGTTTGTATTCATTTCTACTGAGTAGTTAAAACAATGCATGACAGTCTCCCTAAAAGCTAAGGGTGGAGAAAAGGAGGTGTGATAAGTGTGATGGATTTCCTTTCTTGAGAAGAAAGTTGGGTGTAGGTGGTGATTGGGGAAGGGGTGCAGATGGAGAGGCAGGGACGCATAAAAGACAAAGGGAGCCAGTATGCCATGAGCACCCTGGAAGAGGCTGAGATGTCGAGGAAGAATAAAGAAGGAATGGAGAAAATAAACTGGGAGAGGTATAAAGTATTAGAAATAGGAGACTAAATTGGCCAGAAAATAACTACCTTGTTTCAGACATCCTAGTAGTTGGCTGCTTTCTGGAGCCTGGGTATTAGGGTTTTAGCTAAAACCACATTTTTAAATAGTAAAGACCCAATCAAGAAATCCTGCCATCACTTGAGGAAAATACAATCTAAAATGCTGCATGACACAGATAAGTATTCCTGATACTACAAAGTACCAGAGTGGTACACAAAGGCTTCTTCCAACTGCTACCCTGTCCTTGTCCACCTCATGACTTTCCTAAAATGTTCCTGCATCTATCTCTGTCTCTTTCAGGTTGTGTCTCTCTGTATCCTAAATTTATTCATGGGTCAGTACTGTAGTAGTTACAGGAGTGCTGAGGTACCATGGTCTCCTTCTAGAGACATTGGGTTCTCAATTGATCCAAACAAGTGAAAAAGCTAGTGAAGATTTACATTTATTCAAGGTGTTAAAGGTAGTAAAAGAAACATGCTTTGCAGAATGAGTGCGGGCAATTATAAATAGGAAAAGTACAGAATGGGTCACTGAAAGCTTACAGTGGCCACAAGGTTAATGGCTGCTATCTTTTTATCTTCTCTCCTCTTGCTGACATCTCATCTAGGCTATTTTGTCAAAAACTTGCTGGATTTCTTAGGAGAAAAATCGAAGATAGCACTTTCTTTTGTTGTGTTTTGTTGTCGAGACAGGATTTCGTTACGCAGTTCAGGCTGGCCTTGAACTCACTATGTAATGCAGGCTGACCTCTAACTTGTAGCAATCCTCTTGCCTCAGCCTCCTGAGGGCACTTGCTAATTGGTCCCAGGTGTGGGGCTGTGGAAATTGTTTTCCTGGACATACGGCCTAGACTTCCATGACTGAGAGGTCACACCTACTTGCCCAACATTTTGCCACCCTCTAATCTCTGCCTCATAGCTGTCAATAGACAGTGGTAACAACTTTAAACTGTTGTAAGAATTTTGATCTAATTTAGGTACAGAGAACAATAGTGGAATGGATAACGTACATTTTAACTATTGCTGTGCATTGATAATGTTCAATGGTTTTTTTAATTACAGAGAAGTAGGAAAATTTGGCCAAGTTGGATTACTAAATTGTGTGCTTTAATAGCACAAAAAATTCACTCTGAGCCCTAAAACTAGTACTGATTTTCCCCTTAAGAGAGAGAAAATGTCCTCACATAAGATGGCAAGCTAGGAGAAGATGCTTGTTTGACGGAAGATGACAATAACATGTGAGCACACTGACTTAAACTTTCCTTCCTTAGCTTCATAACTTCAGACTGACAACCATGCAAGGAAGAGAGAAAAAATCAGGATCATGAGACCAGAACTAAGTTTACCTGGACAATTCTGGGTCTGAACTCAAATCTCTAAGTCAATAAGCAGGGAGGGTCATCAGATGGTTATCTACACAGTTAATTGGCCACGGTCCTCTGCATTTAACCTCCTGACACCACACATCCCAGTTAGGTTCAATATAATTTTCATGATTGTATAGTCAAAAATGTGTTATTCATGTCAAAAATTAATAATAGCTTAAAATTTTTCCCAAGCTGATGCTACCTAGATTTGTAAAACTGAAGCTCAGTGTTAGCACGCCCACTAACATCAACTTGTTTCTGCCTCGGAGTCTGATGTTCCATCAGGAGCATATTCATGCTACTCTGCCTGGACAATTACATTTTAATTAGATTATTTTGAGCATGAGTTTTCAGGAAATATTTTAATTTTAGTTATTATGAGTACACTGCAGCCATCTGAAATAACCCAGTGAAATTTCCTCTTGCATCACCTTACTAAAGTAAATTATTTTAGTCTACTATGTACTTACTGTCTCCTTTCTTACTCCCATAACAATGTACTTTAGACTTGATGGCTTTTAAAGAATAGAAATCTAGTTTTTCTAATTTTGAAACTTGAAGTCCAAGGTCAGGTCACTAAAAATTTCACTGTGTAGTGAGGACACTTAAGCAATCACCAAGCATAATCAGTTTTCCCTATGGCGCCCTCAACAAGATCACCTCTGTAGTAGAGCCTGGAAAGCTTGATAAAATACATATTTCTGGGTTCACCTGCAGAGTTTCCAGCTCGGTAAATCTAAGGTGCTTTTGAGAAAGCACTTGTGTTCTACTGATTTGAAATGAAATACTGGTGCTGCTGATCTGGGAACCAGATCTCAAGTCTCAAATACTTGAGAATCACTATCTTAGCAAAAGAATATTGGAGAAAGAAATTTGTATATGTAAGTGGTACAGTTGTTTACTCTGTGAATGTACATCTACACACATATAATTTAATGTACAAATAATGTACAATAATTAATTTAATGTATAAATAGTTAAAAGGTCTGACTTATTAAAAAAGAATTTTAGTATATATTTTATAATATGTACCATTCATATCACATTTCACCAGTTATTACATTTTATTTTATAAATATGGAATTTTAAATTTCTCAAAACTATGAATTAATGTAGTTTTCCTTGTCTGAAAGAACTGCACACTGGTTATTCAGGGTGAGCAGATCCCTGGATACTGTATCTGCCTCTGTGCCCATTCTCTGCCTCATTCCCATTGATAAAGTCATACTACAGTAAAAATAGGAGAGTCAACATACAAAGCTTTTATCACTTCTGCACTTGTGATTTATCTGCAGGTAGATGAGAATTTCCGAAGTTTTTTGAATGATATTCCTTTTAGTAAACTATAATTATAAAGTGTGTTAAGCTAGTTATGTTGAAGTTTAACAGATATTATTTGTGCAGTGATACTACTTTTTTTTTTTTGTACCAGGGATCGAACTCATGACCTCGCGCTTGCCAGGCAGGCCCCTTCTGCCACTGAGCTAAATCCTCAGTATTAAATTTTTTAAGGTGGAGGAAAATGAAAACTCTAAGCGGCTTGAAAATAAAACTGAGTTTTCTACACAGTTATGTATAATTTAAATTGCAAGATAACACGAGGAAGGTTCACTCTGATCTGTTTTTATTTTTTGATTGTTATACTGGCATGCAGGTACTCATATTCAGGGTTTTAATGCTCTAGTTTTATAAAACATGATGTTTTTGTGCTCATATATAATGTGCATCATATTTTAAGTAAAGCTGAGTGGGCATTAGGATTTGAAGCTCGGAAATCTAGATGTGTCAAGAAATAACATTTATACATAATTTTATTTCATTTTCTTACTTAGTTGAATATGTAGGTATGTATTATTGAAGTGATCATCTCCTTAACAATCCATTCTTGCTGCTCTTGTCAATGTATATGATGTACCAGAAAATTGAATAATTTACTATTATGTGATAAATTGTGGAAGACAATACTCTGAAATTCTGTCAAATGATTAGTTTACAGGGTCATGTGACACCATTCCAAACCATAGTGACTTAGTCATATAGAGTTGTTTACATACTTTGTAATTTATCATTCTTGCTTCTGAAGACCAAATATGATTGGAATTAAATTTCAAGAACATTGTATCATCCCTGTGAATTTAAACAAAATTCTTAATGAACCTTTTCTGAGCTTTTCATTTTCTTACATCTTAAATTAGAATAATTCCTTCTTTATAAGAATTTTTTTAAGATAAATTAATCATGTTATATAATCCTTATTTTCTTTTACAATGACTTCTAATTCTGAATTCTAACTATGCTACATTATACTACAACAATTTTCATAATTTCAGATGATTCAGGAAGTAGATTAGTGGGGAGATTATTCTATAAGCAAAATAATTTAATAATTATTTATTTAATAATTTAATCACAAACGCAAGTAATCTAGCGTCTTTTCCACTGAGCAAGTTAGAGCTCTCCTCTGTTTTTGGCATATATTTGTGACTTAATTTCAGGTTCCAAGATGTGATGCAAATAGTGCAAAGAGTTACATGTTTGTGCGTATAACTGTTTAATTTGCTTCATAAGACACATACAGTTTTGCTTTCCAATTTTAGTTTAGCAATTTTAATTTCTGAAGTTTTTTGTCTTAAATTCTTTTTTTTTTTTTCATCTTTTTTGTCTTATGGCAAGACAGGGTTTCGCCATACAGTTCAGGTTGGCCTTGAATGCACTGTGTAGCCTATGCTGGTCTTGAACTCACAGCAACCCTCACCTCAGCCTCCAGACTGCTAAGATTAGAGATGTGTGCCACCAGGCCTGGCTGTCCTAAATTCTGAACTCATAATTTTAGTTAAGCTTACTATATAACAAAACATGCTGGTTTTTGTTAGTGCCAAAAAATATTATTTGAGAGTATGTAGAGCCATAAAATTTTATAAGTATAGGAATGAAATTTTAATTTAGAAATTGAAAAATTGAGGCTATTTGAATGTTATTAATTTAGTTAATGATAAAGATCATGGCATAACTATTACTCCTCAATTCTATTTTTAAAACTTTCTCTTGAAACTCGTGATTCCAGTAAAAGTGTTAAATATTACATGTTCATTTCCCTATTTGAAATAAAAAGGAAATAGAGCATTTCTGGGTGAATGTGTCTCTCAAGGGTAAGTGCATAATATATCTAAGGAATCAGACATCGTGAGTCCACATCTCTCTTAACCATTTCGTATCAGTTGTAAGGAAACTGTACCTCAGATTTATAAGGCTCAAGAGAGCGTTCCAACTTATTTGGACTATCATAAAGGAAAACTCTTCAACAAACTAGTCTGACAGTTTTAGGAGATTGCTCTTTACCTGTGACCTGTTTAGCATTTCTTGTCTTCCTAAGCACTTTTGAACATAATGCTTTTTGGACAGATTGAGCTCAAGTTTCAATAAATAGCAGCCTTCATTCTATGATCTTTACCTCATTAATGCCACTTGGTTTCTCTTGCTCCCATGGGGCTGGTACTAGGGACGGAGTGTGGTCTCTGCCGCTATCCACAGGAAATACCCCCCCCCATACGTTAACATCACAGATAGGATACAGATAACTTTTCATCCCTGCAAAGGAGTGAAAATCCCTATCCTTGGTTCAGAAGGGATTACAGGCATCCCAGACTCTTCTATTTTCTGTAAGTGAAGTTTGCAAAAGGGCTAACATAGGAAGGCTTGTAACTGGAGTATCCCTACCACTCTGCTCCCATACATTCCATTTGAATATTATTCACTCTATTTTAGAGATGCCAAAATTGTTTGGTTACTTTTATTTTTATAGAAACCCTGCTACAAAATGTAATAGACAATTTTTTCAACCCCATTTGTTAACTAGGCGGTTTTTTCTGCAACATAAGTTTTTGACCCTTTTGCTGAAGATCAAATACTGAGTGTGTCCAGGGATGTATCTGTCACTTCTATTCTGGTCCACTGATTCACGTTTGTTTTTGTGCCAGTATCATGCTTTTTAAAGTCACTGTTGCTTTACAGTATAATTTTGTCAGATATTGATTACTGCCCCCCTCTCACTTTGCTCTTGTTGCTTAATGATTGATTCTCTATTCTCGGTCTCTTCCAGTTTCATATTTTAGGAGCCTCTGAACCTTGCCATGGTCCAGAAGAGTTTATAAATTATAATCCCAGGGAAAATTTATTGGAACTATTGTTAGTGAATTCCAATCAACCACTTTCAATGCAACCCAAGGCAAGAATAAAGAAACAAAGATATATCTGTACCTGTGAGGAGACAAGGGGGTCTTAAATCCAGTCAGAACAAAGGTTAACCGGAACATAGGCCATGACCCAGGGCCAAGCCACTTTTATTAATTTGGGGAGAAGAGTGGCTCCAGTTTGAGTGGTGGGAACTAAGTGAGTACTGTGAGCTGGGGTAGGTAGAGGGCACAATGGCACCTCTGCAATATGTGGAGAGGGGGATACAGAAAGAGCATCCAATTCTGATAACAGGTAGACTCTTAAGTTTGGAGGAACCTGTATAACACAGTTTGAGAAAGTATCTTGTGCTTTGGGTCTGCTGCTTCAGCTCGGATATCTAGCATTTATTATTGCCCTTGGACCTCACTGCTTCTTTTTTGAAGCTCAGTCTCTGCCAGCAACAAAACATGGTGTCTCTTGGTCTAGCTCACACATAGTAGTAGGGAGCTATAGGCGTGGCAGCACAGACCTGCAGTTTTGCTTCAAAGGTTACACACAGGTGTTGCCTGGGCTGGACTCCTTTGAATTGCTTTAAGCCTTTGAAGGGGTAGAACATTTTCCTAGCCAGCTCTGGTACATAAAAGTACATGCAAGGAGGGAAAAGGTGAACCAAAATGAAAGAAAATTGTCTTATTTCAGGGGGAGACATCTCCATGGTCCTTCATACATATAAATTTCAGGATGGTTTTTCTAGTTCTATGAGGAATACTGTTGGTATTTTCACTTGGATTGTATTAAATCAGTTCATCAGTTTTGGGAGGATGGTCACTTTGACAATATTCATTCTTCATATCCAAGAACCAGGGAAATCTTTCCATTTTCTGATGTCCTATTCAATCTTCTTTTCTAGAGTACTGTAATTTTTGTTGTAAATGTCTTTCACATCTTTGTTTAGGTTAAATTTTGTGTATTTAATTTTTCTTGTTACTATTGTGAATGGTATTGTTTTCCTAATTACTTTGCCAGTGACTTATTTATTGGTACACTTCATGTTTATGTTTTAATTTTGTTTTTAATATTTTTTTATCAGTACCAGGGATCGAACTCACAACCGTGAGCTTGCAAGGCAGGCGCTTATGCTACTGGACTAAATCCCCAGCAATTATTGGTACACTTGAATGCTGCTGAGTTTTGCATGTTGATTTTGTATCCTGCTTAACCACTGAAATTGGTTATTAGTGCTAAGAGGATTTTCTGGTGCAATTATGTGAGTCTTCCTTGTAGAGCAACATACCACCTGCAAATAATGATAATTTGACTTCTTTATTTCTTATAATTATCCCTTTTCTTTCTTTCTCTTGCTTGATTGCTTTGGCTAACATTTCAAGTACTGTATTAAACAGAAAAGGTGGTAGTGGCCTCCTTCTCTTGTTATTGAGTTTAGAGGGAAAGCTTTCAGTTTCTTCTTATTTAAAATGATGCTGCCTTTGGATTTATAATAAATGACTTTTACCAAATTCAGGTAATTTCCTTCTATACCTATTTTATTCAAGGCTTTTATCATGTAGGGGTATTCAATTCTGTTAAAAGTTTTTCTGGCTTCAATTGAGATGATTGTGTAATTTCTTTTTCTTTTCTTCTATATATGCAGTGTATTCTATTTATTGATTTGCATATTTTGTGCAGTTTTGTAACTCTGGGATGAAACCTACTTGATCATGATGTAGATCCTTTAGATTATGTATTGCATCTATTTGCCAGTATCTTGCTGAGGATTTATTTTTGAATCTATGTTCATTAAAAGATATTGGCCTTTAGTTTTCTTTTTTAGTGGGGTCTTTGTCTGATTTTCAGGACCAGATTAATGATGGCTTCCAGAAATAAGTTTGAAAGCACTTCTTCTTTTTCAATTTCATTGAAGAGTTTGAAGCATACTGGTGTTAAAACATCCTCAGAGGTCTTGTAGAATTCAGCAGTGAATCCATCAGATCCTGGACATTTTTGTTAATTTTTAGGTTTTTAATTACTGCCTCAACTTAAGTGTTTATATTAAAAATCTTGAATAGATAAGATGAATTTTCTTGATAAAAGTGATGGAGACTAATAACCTAAAGCAAACAGAAAGAAAAAACATGCAATATCAATAAGACAGAAAATTAATGTAATAGGGAAAGGCAAGTAATAAAAATCAATGAAATAAAAATCTACTTTTTAAAAATTATGAACAAAACTTAAAGTGATAAAAAATGAAAATCAAATTGCTAAAATCTTTAGTGAAATGATTATCAATGTGTATCTTCTAGAAATGGAAAGGTTTTTGGCATTTTTCTACCTTTCCAAATGTTCTTCATTTTTTAATGACAAAAGTTAATATTCTTTCAGCAAGAATTATTTCTCAGTAATATTGATTTAATATAAAGATAAGTTTATATTAGAATTAGGGTGTTCTGCTATACATTTCTATTGGTTATGTTCTGTTTCTAAAATGCACAATCTTTCTAAGAAGGTTCTCATTCCAAACAGCATTGTACCTATCACCAATGATTCAAAGAAAACTGGTATTAAATATAACTGATTTCAATAAGTATTTTTCTTGAGTAGAAAATATAAAAATTAGAATTATGTACATGTAAATTATGAGATGACTACAAATAGCTCTTTAAATTTCAAAATATTCATTTGTTAACATAGTTGAAGTGACAAAAATATAATTAGTAGTAGTTATCACACTACTACTAATGTCACACTACTACACATGTCACTCAGCCTCTATCCTAGGTGTTACTATTAGAATATAATAATAGATTTCTAATGTAGAGATCATTGACAAACTAAGGGATATCTGGAAAAAGTAATTGAAAGGAATAAGAGTATTAAAATATTCTATGAAAAATATATAGTCATATGTAGCATCAAGAAGAGAAAACATAAGTGCTGAAATGAAGGTGAGAATGTGCTTATTCTAAGTTATGCTGTTATACCTCCAGTCCTCACTAGTGAAACTGGTGGCCTTACGGTTGCAGCCCCCAAAGCTTCTCTTCAGTAGGTTCCCCTCACTGCTGCTCTACTCAGTACGTGTGCCATGTCCTTTGTGTATATAAGTTACTGGGGTTCCAGCTTCCCATTTGGCTTCATCTCTACAGCTTCATTTACCCACCTCTCAGGGGTACACTGCTTGGCCTTGGAGGCTTTCCTTTCAAATCTGGACAGAAGCCTTTATAATCCCACAACACTTGCATTCTGTATGAGTGAGAAAACAGAATTACATATATGGTACCATGGCCTACTGACAACTGGCAGTTGCCAGTCCCTCTCGGAACATCTATAGTAACAGTGTATGAATAACTGTATGGGGAGCATGGTGAAATGAAGCCCAGGGAGCCAATCCCCTAATCCTTCCAAGCAGGGTACTCCAGGGCTCTTCTCTCAAGTCACTAGTTTAGACTCCCCAAACCCTTTAGATTTCAGTATGTGGAGCCTTATTGATTCTTGAAATGTTCTCAAAATGTAACTTTTCTTTTGTTACAATTCAAAGTACTTGATGTCTTTATTATGGTTTATGGTGTTATTCTGTTAACCACAACTTCTTTGGCTCCAAATTTACATAATGTTTCTCTGAAGGCCAAAATTTAAGTTTTTAAAAATCATTATGCAATTAGTGAAGTACTTTTAAATTCAGCCTCACATAAATTCTTAGAATTTGGGAAAAATACAGATGTTATTTTGCCAGAGTCCAGTTCCCCTCAGTCCTCAACCTAGTCTGCAACCTCATAACTTGACCTCTGTCTCCACATTTCTTTAAGCATTTTGGTCTTATGAGCTCTGAGTAGAACAGTTCATCAATCTGTGCCTACAAGATTCTAAGCTTCTCTACCCCAAATCTCCTAACCTTCCGAAAATCATTCCTAACCTTCCCCAGATAATTTCCAAGGCTTCTGAATGACATGGCCAGGTATAGTCACAGCAATGACCCCACCTGTCTAGTAATGATTTTCTGTATTGGTCAGTATTCCTGTTGCTAGACAAAATACCTGACACTTTCAACTTCCAATAGAAAGGTTTAATTTGACTCATGGTTTCATAGACATCATCACTTACTTGTCTGCTTCAAGGCAAAAAACATCATGGCAAATACACATGATGGAGCAAACTTCTTGCATCACAGGGACTGGAAAGCAGTACAGGTGAATGCCAGAGGGGATGGAGCCAGGGACCAGATATAGTACTAAGGGAATGCTTCCACGACACCCCTGGACACATCCGGAGGTGTGCTGTATCAATCCTCCAGGCTGCTCTGAAAACAGTCACATTGACGATTGAACTAACTCTCATATCTTCATAGGGCATCAGAGGTAAGGAAGGTCATGTGGCTATTCCCTTCCTTTTTTCTTATTTCCTACACAATTTATATAAAGCAAAATACAAAATTAATTTGTGGATAAAACTATAGTCCTATATTTCTGTACTATTTCTTATTTGCCATGAAATGTTTTCTGATAATAGTTGTAACATTTTCATGAAGAAAAACACTGAAGACTTTTTCTAAAATACCATCAGAAATAACTATTATGTGTTTTAGTTTCAAAATCTTTTAATTAGTATAGTTATTTCAATGGGGAAAGAATGGACTTATTAGAAGAAGGAAACAGTTTATCTTAATACTAAGTGCCAAAAATTCTATGCATAAAATATGAAAGTTTCATTTTCAGCACCCAAATGCCTTCAAACTCATAGATGCCTGCTGAAGGTCATATTTATTATGAAAAATATTGGTGTTTCTACACATGAAAATACTGGAAAATTTCCAATGTTAATGTAAATGATGTTCAAAAAACGTTATAATTTCAGAAAACTTATTTCTTCAGTGCCTACTAGATAATATTTCTATGAAAATTATTTTAGAATATGATAAAAACTATAGGAAAGCATTAGATACATTTATAAAACATTGAAAACATGCATATGTCTTAAAATTAAGAGTAAAATACAGTGTATATCATAAAGTTAGTGTCAATCAGTAAAGATTTGCTGAAATGAACAAAGAACAAATGAGCAAATATGACTGTTTCAGAGACAAAATTGTTGCAAGTTCAGGTAACCATTTTAATAAGCAATACAGATATAACACAATGAGATGTGTAACAATCAACAACTGTTACTTATAGTAAATATGAAATGTATGTAGATATCAATAAAAAATCTTGGAATGCTAATGGAAAATAATTTATTTAAATTAGTATGATTATTATAAACATCAAAAAATAAATGTGTAAAAACATATTCATATACTAAAGTTCTAAAATCAATCTTATAAATGAATGAATTTGACATTATTATAGACAAGAAGCAACATCTCATAGGATTTAAAAATACTGGATTTAGATGTAAATAATTGCTGCAATTCTACCAGTTGTGGCCACATTTGTTAACTCTGAAAAATGTCCATTATCTGCAAAACTGGGACATTATTCACCCTAAAATATGTATGTAAATAATATATGTATCTCTGCCTCCTATGCTCCCCCTTCCTTCTTCCCCCCTTCTGTCTCTTTCACCCCAAGGTACATACTCTCTATAGTACTCACATCAAGACCTTGCACACAAAAGTGTTCAATTGACTTTTTGTTGCTGTTTTAATAAAAATGAGCAGACTTCTTCCTTTACTGCATTTTAATCTGATAATATTTGTAAGGACTCCCATATTCAATAAGGTGAAATCTAACACCCTACTTTATCTGTAGACTTATAAGAATGAAACATTAGTAGAAAAATATGAAATGGTGTAATTATGAAGAGTCCAAGTGCATTAAGAAGAAATGCATTTTGAAACACTGAAAATCACCTTGTAAATTCAGTTAGTGTGGTACTAAGATTGAATAACATACTTACATACTTAAAATAAATTCACTTTTCTGTTATATAATTGCATTGTTATTTTTTAGTTTGAGAATTATAGAGAAGACATCTTCATACATGCATTTTAATGAATATTTACACTGAGAAATGGCTTAAAATATTACTTATGTAATCCGAGAATTGTTAGGGAATAACTTTGAAATATTTTTTAAATTATCCAGTAGGTTCATTAGATTTCCCTTTTTATATGTGCTTTTCATCCAAAGTAAGGATAATAAAGTACAATTACCTACCAATGTCGCATATTTACAATGTTTTTAGATTGAAATTACTTCTCTTTAAGCACATCTACTGATGTACAGATCATAATGTTCATGCATAAGTGAACATAAAGAGTATGCAATGTAATATAAAAGGAACAGCAGAATTGAAAAAGATGAACAGAAGTATCCACATTCAGGTAAGTTAGAACAGCCATATTCTATTCTATTTCTCCCATTTAATATAGCCAAAAACAAACCAAAAAAATTCAAAAACCCAACAGGAAATAGAGCAGCCACCCTCTGCTTCTCCTTAATAAGAAATCACAGGCATCTAGGGTTGGAGGTCAAGGCAGAGTAAAAGGAGAATCTTGCAGATAACTCCACCATTAAGTAGCACCTTCTCCAATTGTTGACTCTGCCAATGGTGTCTGCATCCCTATCTCTCAGCACTGGGCAAACATTTCAGGAGCCTCTCCAAATAACAAAATTAAAAAAGAGAGAAGGAGAGAGAGAGAGGAATTGAGGTGAAGTAGTAGCACCTGGTGACAGCCTGGCCTGGGGCTTGGTTTCCATTCAGCAGTGCGGAGCGATTCAAGAAACCAGTGCCAGTGCCAGACAGGGGAGTTAAAAACTCAGATGAAAAATGAGGATACAACTAAGGAGAACAAGAGTGACCTGGTGTTTTGGTTACTTTTCTCTCATTGCTGAGACAAAATACTTGATGCCCATAATTAGGAAGGAAAGGTTTATTTAGCTCACCGTTTGTGGAGGTTTCAGTCCATAATCAATTGGCTTCAAGGTAGGGTGGCATGGCTGAGGGACAACACTTCAAGGCAGTAGCCCACAAAAGCAGCAGGAGCAAAAGGGGAGAGGAGAGACCTGTTTTCCTCCCTTATGTTGTATGCAGGCCACCTCACCCCCATCCTCCAGGGCATATGTAGCACTTACAAAATCTCTGTGCCCTCCTCTTGCACAGAATGAGGATATTTACAAAATAAGATCCTTGCTTGCTGCTAAATATCTTAGTTAAACTTCTAAACTTCTCAAGTTGATATTATGTATTGACCATAACACCTGGTTAGCAGGGCCACCCCAATGCACCTTTATTGTCTCCTTGTGGGAGATTGTGTGACACCTGTGTATGGCAGCCACGTGGTTGAGAGGAAGATATCTCTGCAGGCTGCTGGGGCCCAGAGCACAGTCCTGAGTGAGCTGAACCTGACTTCCATATGCAACTCCAAGTGGGCTGGTGACTTGTTGCCTTCCAGCAACAGCTCAAATTTATATAGGACCTGCAATGTTTGAACAGAAGAGGTTCTAGTCAACTCATGCTGTTTGCTTCAGAGTGTAAACAGAGAATTGGGGTCTTAAAGTGACCCCAATAGAGTGCTAAGTAACCAGGAAGAGGTCTCTTTGGTCTCCATTCAAGTACTCCAATAGGTTTTACCTCAGAGTCAGATACTCTGCTTCAAAATGAGCTGTCTCATATCAGCATCATGCCTGGGCCACCAGGGTGACAGCCAGTCGCCAGCCTTTCCCCATGAGTCCGTGCCATTCACAGACTACGGGGGAAGAGAATAAGAAATCAAGAAACAAACTCTCCTTGCAAATCAGCACCACTCACCAGCCGCTGGAGGGTAAGCAGACCAACAGCCTTTTGCCAATAGTCAGCACCATTCATGGATTGTGGGAGAAAAGAACAAGAATTCACCAAGAAACAAACCTTCCCTGTGTATCAGCACCATGCACAGGCCACCAGGAGGACAGTTAGATCCTAGCCCCTTCAGGCACACAGGGTGGGAAACAAGAAGAGCCAACCCATAGACAGCTATTTTGAAGAGAACGAGAGACATTATGGCAGCCATTGTTGATTTCCCTATCATCTGGTTTTGAGGGCCTATAATGCCTTCATGACTCTGTTCTGATCAGCCTAATATTATTTTGTTTTGTATGAATTCATTGTGTGTTAAGACGTGGACAACTATTTAGAAGAAAATAAGAGACATGTGGTAGCCAGTGATGATCTCTTGTTGTCTTGCTTTGAAATCTGTGTCATTTACATTGTTTTCTTCTGATCAGCTTTGTTCTGTTTTGTTATGTTTAGTTTTACCCTCTTTAAAATAAATTTTTTTTTAAAAAAAAAAGAAGAGCCAATCCGCTGACCACCACCTCCGTAAGCAACCAGCTGATCTGGAGAAACACAGGCTGTGATGATACATATTGATGTGAAATGCAATTTGATGCTTGTGGTGTTTGGTGTTTCGCTAACTGTGCAGGATTCAGAGGATAAAAGTATGCAGTGTGGCATCTTTGGCAGACTTCCTTCTGAAGGTGGTAACCATCAGTAATTGACTATTATCCTGAAGTACTGTATCATTTTCAGTGTTTTGTTGGGTTGGGTTTTATTCTGTTTTGTTTTGTTTGATTTTGTTGTATCCTATGGCATGTTCAGCTGTTTTGAAGATAGTAAGATATGTTATGGTAGCCATTTTGGGTTTACTTAAAAAAATGAGCTGTCTCAGAAATCTGCAAAACAGCCATGACATTCTTTCCCTTAGCAAGCTGACCAGTACACTATCCCATGGTCCTGGCCTCAGATCTTACCAGGAAGATGACATACATCCTCTGCCTGAGGAAGACAAGAAGCATGATACCCTACCTAATCCTCCCTACGAGTCTCTTCCTATACTTGCATACCTTATCCACAGCATTTTTAACTTCAAGAAACCCTTAGAAAGTCACTCTACCTTTCCAGGGAGGGCGACCCTTTCTCTAAGAACTTGCCAGTTCTGTTCCATGGCAGTGTGCTGTGCTCTAAAATTCTCTTTTCTTGCACCCATATGGGTAAATTCTTCACCTTATATGTCACTGGCTCAGTCCTGGAAGTGCAGCAAGGACTCAACAAGGTGCCTAACTTTTTTAGAAGAATCTGGCTCAGTCTAGAATCCTGCTAGTGATGGCAAGTCCTACCTGAAAAGCCCCCACAGGGCTCTGTTTCTGTGTAGCTACACTGCTTCACAGTTCAGAGGGAAGCCCTGAATCATGGGCAGAATCAGGGTTTGCCAGCATAGTGGGGTACTAGAAGGAAGGACTGGTACGGCCTGCTAGCAGTCATTGAAAGGTATAACTGAAGCTGGACATCAGTCTATACTCAGACTTTTAGAACACCAGGGGACTTAGCAAACAGAGATGGCATAACTGGCACAG
This sequence comes from Dolichotis patagonum, assembly GCA_004027295.1. Taxonomy (NCBI): domain Eukaryota; kingdom Metazoa; phylum Chordata; class Mammalia; order Rodentia; family Caviidae; genus Dolichotis; species Dolichotis patagonum. The sequence goes on along the minus strand of PVJX010000014.1, from coordinate 360,333 downwards.
TTCTAGACTCAGCTGCCTGAATCCTCCCTCTACTAGTTCATATCTATGGAACCTTCGTTCATTTCTTCACATGGTTTCCTTTAATAGACTCATCTCTGAAACTGTGTAACTATTACAAGAGTTAAAGAGTTAAAATGGAGAATTATATATAGTTCATGTAAATACCTGACACCACAGAAAGTACTTAGTGAAAGTTGGCTGTTATTATTTCAAGGATTTGAAAACATTATTTTTCTCAGCTCACTGGCAGTTTCCCAGGTTTTCCCTAGATACCGTTATTCCTGGTGATTTGAGCATGGCCTCATCTCAATTCCAGGACAAGCAGCCATGGTATATTCTGTTTTGACAAGTGGAAGTACAGAGTCAGTATGAGTGACATTTGCTCAGTGAGAACTGTTAAGCAATTTAGAGGCTTTGTCCTTTCTGAACTTTCCTAATAATAAATTTTTTTTTCTTTGTGTCACTGACATGTCCAACAATTTAAAAATGAAATACATGGTTTTTGCAGTAAAATTGAAAAGTGGCATGTAAAAAAGGAGGATTATAGCTCAGGATCTGTAAGCTTAGCTAACATAGATAGAGACATTATAAGAATGTGAACTGGTCCTGTGTACTTCTCTATCCGCATCTCTAAAGCTCCTTCTCTGTTCTACTCTACAATGTCACTGATCTTTGATTTCCTTGAATCAGCCAAGGTGTTTTTAGTCTTACAACTTCTACCTGTGAACTTCTCTGTCCATAAAGCCCCACCCTACACACCCATAACTGCATATCTCAGCTGCTTCGATATATGTTTAAACTCAAATCTGAATTTTCTGACAATGCTACCACCATGACCCTTCAAAGCTGTGCCTCCATAACCATTTCTTGTGGCACCACTATTGTTTCTCATAATACTTAGTGTACTTGTAAATATTCCGTACACTTATATTGTTATATATGGACATGCTTATAATACAATTATTATAGTGCATTATGCACATTTAACTGTCTCTTCAATTTTTTCCTGTGGTCCAGAATGATGCTGTGCATGCTCCATGCATTCACTAGTATTCCTTGAAAAACAGAACTCAGCCTTTATACTGTAGAAAACATTTTTGTTCAGAATGTTTCAAAACCCAAATATGTCAATAGTTTGCAGTGTTCCTTGCACTTCTGTAAATAGGCTTGCTAGCTACAAATTGTATTAGGTGCAAGCTGTACCTGGCCTGTTTCTGTCTCCAATTTATTTCCATATTTGTACAGTTCCTCTCACTCACAAAAGACTTTCACTTGCCTGACAATTAGCATAAAAGTTACCTCCTATACTGGTTTGGGGCTGAGATTTTGGAGTACCCAGCTCCACTGAGCCTCCTGGGATAATAAAGCATAATAAAGCATAATAAAGCTTTGTTTCCTCCTCTTCTCCAAGTGCCACGTTGTTTCCTCACCTATGGTAAACCTAAAATTGCTGTACTAATACAGTAAGTGAATATTTATATAATTACACATTAACACATTATATAATTATACACATATATGTTGTACATACATGCATATGTGCATCTGTGCACACGCACACTATGTAGGGTTTCACTGCATAGTAAAATTTAAAAGATAAAACACTTTGCTAATCAACACTAGTAATTGTTCTTTACATTTTTCAAATTTTGTTTTCTAAAAGTACCCAGAAAGAAGTTTTACATGTCTGAGTAAGCAGTATGCAGCCTTGACATAGTAAACCAAAATTCAAGGCTTTTTAATCTTAAATAAGACAGCCTTTAACAAATTTGGCCTGAAATTGACAATTTGAGAGAATATTTTCTTTTTGTTTCCAATGAACACGAGTGCAAAGAACTTCATTTTAAAATCACAACTCATTTTAATTCATTTTATTAGTGAGTTGTAAAGTATTATCTTTATAGGTTTAGTTTTACTTATAAGTAAAAAAGGAAATAATACAAATTTGTAAGGGAGCCATGGGTTGTCTAGAAAAGATTTTAGAAATTATACACTAGTCAAATGAAAATAACTGATCTAGAACATCAGTTTTTTTTTCCTCTGTTTTGTCACTTTTGTAGAATAGTTGGCTGGTACTATGTTTGTCCTGGAAATGGTCTGTAAAATACTACCAGATCTTATCCCAAATTGATTCTAAGCATATTTTGTTGTTGTTATTTTAGCCTAAGACACATAATTTAAATTTTTTTAAAAAGATTTATCACATATGTTAATCTTGCATGATGACGGGGTTTGTTTTTGGGAGTTGGCCAATACAGTTAACATATCTTACAATTCCATTCTCATTAACTCCTTGCCCTTTCCTCTCTCATCTTGCTTATCCCTTTCCCTGTCTCTAGAATTCTACCTTCTGGTTTGTTGGCCCCTTTGTCTTTGTTTTAATTCTTTACTTCTTACTTAATGTATTTTTATTTCCTGATTCTTTGTTATTTTTAAGAGATCTTTCCTTTCCTGTTCACTGGCTGCACTCTTATCTTCGAGGTCTGAAATTCTATCTTCACTTTCGTTGAGGCGGTTTTGGCAGCTTTCAATTGCATTTTTGATTTCCTGTATATCTCTTTGAATCTGCTTTATGTATTCTGTTTGTTTCTTATAGTGTTCATTCAGGGATTCTCTCTGTTTGCTTTGTTCCTCTAATTTTTTAGCTGTGTTTTCACTAGATGTGTTCACTATTTCTTTCTCTATTTTTATCATTCCTTCTTTTACCTGGCCAAGTACTTCTGATTTGATTTTCTCTGTAGCCTCCCCTATTTGCATCTTTATTTCATTTGATATCACTTCAGACATTTCAGGTATATGGCTTCTTTTTTCTTCTATGTACATGGCTCCTAAGCTTTCTTGGGGTGGCCTGGAGTTTTGAGCCTGCCTTTTGGTCTTTCCTTTTGTCATTTTTCTATCTTTCCTTGCTTTGAGCGGTGTTCCAAAGCTTCCTCTGGATGTGTGGCGAGTTACCTCCTGCACCCTCAGTTCCTGGAGCAGCGCTGGCTCACCCACAGGCTCTTGGTTCCCTAAATTGAAAGGTGGAAGCTGGGCCTCGTGAGCTGGGGCCCGTGGAATCTCGGGCTGCAGTCCCATGTCCAAGGCGGTGAGTATGATCTCAACTGCCAGGAGTGCTGGTTTTAAGCTCTTGTTAGGCCAGCCCACATGGGCTGTCAGGCACCCAGCTCAGCCTCTGCCTCCGTAACTGAGATAAGGTCGCTGAGCGTGTTGCACTGAGGCGGTGGAGCTTCCGGACTCAGTCCAGTGTACACGGTAGCTAGCCAGAAGCTCAATTGCCCAGAGCGCAGGTCGCCAACTCTCCACAAGCCCAACTTGGGGCAGCAGGACTCACCTCGCAGAGTCCTAACTCCCCTCTACAGGCTTTTGGCTCCCTAAATTGAAAGGCGGATGCTGGGCATGGGGAAGTGGAGCCTGCGGAAACTCAGAAACTCGGGCCGCAGTCCTTTGTCCTAGGGAGCCGGAAAGATCTCCCGGGCAGTTAGTCCCCCAGCTCGACCTCTGCCTCCCAAACTGAGAGAAGGTCACTGGGCATGCTGCACTAAGGTGGTGGAGCTTCCGGGACTTGGTCCAGTGTACCGGTAGCTAGCCAGAAGCTCAGTTGCCCGGGGCCCAGGTCGCCAGCTCTCCACCACTTAATGTATTTTTAAGCTTTTCATGCAAGAAAAATCATGTGATATTTAATCTTCGGAGCATATCTAATCTCCCTTAAGGTGGTGCTTTCTAGTTCAAGACATATTCCCACAAATGCCTATTTCATTTTTATAGCTGAGCAATATTTCATTGTGTATATATGCCACATTTTCTTTATTCATTCATCTATTAACAGGCATCTAGGGTGTTTCCAGAGCTTAGCTACTATGATTTATGCTGCCATAAATGTGGGCAGGCATGTCTCATGATAGTATGCAATCCTTAATTTTTTTATATAGAAAGACTCCCTTCTACCTCTGCCTTGGTCAAAGTACTTCTGATTCACATTTTATTGACTTGTGTGCTGGGAAATGCAAATGCTCGCCTTTTCCGGCCTATGTCCAGGAAATGCAAGTACTTTTGACCTGTGTGTTATCAGAAAGCACTTCAGCAGCTGATGTATTTTTCTCTTTGAATATAAACTATACCATTTTAAATATGTTCAATGTACATAAACACATAACCTGTATAAAACAAAAATTATTTGATTTGCGATTTACCTCAACAAAAGTCATCTCCTGCCTAGGTTGTTAGCAATTCTCCTCCTCCTCCAATATATCATCTTCTTACTTCTTGGCAGGAAATTCAAGATCTAGATTTCTAGTGACTGTTTTTATAGCAGAAGGGTTTTGCAAAAACAGTTTAGAACTTATATTGCTCTCTTGGGCTTAAGAGTATAAATTGATTTGTGTTTCAGGTAAGTGAGAGTGGTCAAAGATTTTTTCTACAGCAATTAACAAGTAAATTCAGACAAGTAACACAAATTTACTTGATTCCTATTTTATAGTCTTAGGATCTAACATAGTCAGATATACTTTTCTTTGGTTTCTGGATTACATATTAATACTTTTGAAAGCAATTAGATGGAAAATTCAGCACTCCAAAAGGTGGAACAAAATGGTTAAGATTTATCAAAAGACAATTCTTTTATATTTTAAACCAAAAAAAAAAAAAGGAATAAAAATGGTGGTATGGGAATTTCAAAACAAAATAATAGGGGATTAACAACGGTTAAGACATTGCTGATTATTATCTTCCAATTATAAGATATAGGTATGAAAAAATGATCAAACAACGAAAGCAGAAACCATTCTTTTTGATGAGGTAACAAAGATTAGTAGTATATTTATCTATGTTGTAGCACAAAATGTTTAAATGCCTGGACTAGGGTCCATAAGACAAAGAGGAATATTCCACAAATGTGACTGTAGAGAATTTTGCTCCAACGGTCATATTTGATGTATAAAATTATATATAATTGGCTAATATCAGATCTTTGGTTCCAGGTCTATTTAAATCATGGACAAACACAGTAAATAATTTACTTGTTTCTTTTTCTCTTGCCTGCAGTGCTAAATCTACTGTTAATTTGTCCTTGACAAACCCAGTAAATAATTTACATAAGTGTTTTCTTTCTTGCCTATAATGTTAAATCTAGTGTTAACTTGTCGTTTCTCATGTATATTTTTAAAATTTATGTAAGGATATTATTTGTATCTATGTTTCCCAAAGTGGCACTTCTAAAACCTTTGCAAGATATAACTAATACCATAGAACTCACTCTTCCGCTCAGAATTCATCTATGCCTACAAAGCACACTTGGAATAAAATACAAATGTGTTACTGAAGGCCTCTGTATATGCACTATTTCCTTTTGCTTTACCAATTTCCTTTCCTAGTCTTTGTCTCTTTTATGATGTTTCTGTTTCCAAAATTCAAAATTCATTTCTAAAGTCAGGGCTTTTACATTTGTTCTTCCTTCTACTTCATGCATTTCTCACAAGAACTTCACCTAAAATTTCCTATTTATCATGTTTTAGGTCTCGGTAAATTATATCTAAAGCAACTGTGTCACACCCTTAAGTCTTCTGTGAATATTCTCCATGAGACCAATTTTGTTTTATTTTAGGACCTCCATAATGCAATTTTTGCTAAATTTGCTTTTGGCTTTTTGAGTCAGATATCATCATGTTGCTTAGATTTACCCCAAACTCTCAATCTACCTGGCACAGTCCCCTGGTCCCTGGAATTATATGCATGTACCACCATGCTAAACTCTGGAAATATTTTGAAAATTTTCTTCTTCTCAGAAGTTAACTATAAGCTACATGAGAACTACTTCCTTTTTGTCAGATGCTTCTTCTGATTCTGTAAGTAAACCAGGCATCATAGAGCATCTGTAAATATTTATCTATTGTATCAGAAATTATTGATAAAGCCTTTATTTACAAGGAATTAGCATGATCTTTAATCCACATAAATTTTATTATGTGATCCATGTTAATACACTCTTTCTTCTGAACATTTTCTGGCTCCCAGAGTTATGATATCATTCATTACATTATTTAAGCTTTAAAGTCCATTTCAGTGGAATTGCTGCTCTCTGTACTATGCAAATAAGCTTATGAAGATTCATTATAAACATACATTTACTTGGAATACAAAGAATATACTTAATAAATTTCTTCTCTTCTATTTCATAAATACTTAAGGTAATTTTCCTGTTAGAATTTTTTCTTCCTTATTTTTCAAATTGTATATTTCAGATTGCCAACAGTGCTAAATTGTGAAACTTGTATTTCTAACCCAAATATTGTATGCATTTTAAACACTGAGAAGAATTTAGCAAAAATTGCATTACGGAGGCCCTGACATAGAAACGGCGTTTTAAAAAAAGACTCAAAATCTTTTTACGACTATCTTAGATATCTAGAGAGTTTCTGACCACTTTCTGACTTAAAATCCTATATCTTTGAAGTTTAAAGTGGTTTTTTTAAATTGTATTTTAAAGAGGGTAAAATTAATCACAATAAAACAGAACAAAACAGAACACAAGAAAGCAATGTAAGAGACATAAATTTCAAAGCAAGACAATCAGAGAGCTTCACTATCTATCATATTGTCTGTTGTTTTCTTCTAAATAGTTGCCTATAACTTCACATACAGAGAATTCACATGAAACAACATAGTATGGAACTGATCTGAACAGGATGAGGAAGGCATTTTACGTCTTCAAGACAAGACAATAGGGAAGCCAACAATGGCTGTCACAGTGTCTCTCATTCTCTTCAAAACAACTGTCCATACCTTCATGTATGTTGAACTTAAACAAAACAAAACAGGCTAAAAACACTCTGACCAAAGGATGATAGTATTACGGGATTTCACATCTTGACTCTGCAGAATTGGCACTGGGTACTGTAGTGTCTCTTTTTCTTCAAAGTAGTTGTTCATTTCATCATGCATTATATAATTGGTTCTCATAAACTGTTTAGAAGTTCTACGCATGCATGAGTCTCTACATGTATATCTATCCTTTCTGTATTAGAGGGAAAAACAAAACAAAGCAAGACAAAACAAAACAAATTCCTAGAAAAACCTGAAACAAAAGGTCATATAAAACCACAACACAAGGTGATCTACAATGGTTACTATGATGTTTCAGCAGTATATAACAATATTAATAAAAACAAAACATTGGAGACGTTATAAGACTTCAAAAGCAGGTAATAATCAAACCAGACTGGGTATCCTAGTGAATCTTGTCATCTTCAGTGTAGTTGCCTATACTCTTAGACTTGATACTATCAATCATAAGAGATTAGAATAAAATCAGTCAATACAAAACAACAATGTAACAAAACAGATTCAAATAAGATCAGTCATAATAAGACAGAGTAAATTATACAGGGCTTCAGATTAAGTTAATAGGAAATTATGGATCATTACCATAATATATCCTGCTATTTTGGGGATAGCTGTCTGTGCCCTCAAATCTAGTGCAAGTAGACAAACTGACGCAGCATGTAATCCATCTAAGCAGAGTGGTGAGAATAATGTAGATTTTAAATCTTGTTACACTGTTAACAATATCCTCTGCCTACCTTTTTTAGACATTTCCTCCCCTTTCACTTCCACAGGATGCACTGCACATTTTGGGTCCCACTAACTCCCTCAGTTTTTATACTGCGGGGACAAACCTGCCATTTACCCTAACTGGTTCTGAATCTTCTGACTCCTGGGCTTGATCTTGAGTTGTATTCCTTTACCTATAAAAGCCTCAAGGTTTTCTTTCATTATAGCTGAGTAGTTCTCTGCTGCACAAAAGTATCATGTCTTTTCAACTTATCTGCAGGTGCTGGTCGAGTTGCCCCTATTTCTCTCTGGTTCCCTGTCACATAGAGGACTGTTTTCTCATATTTGACTTTCTGTCCATAAACCCTCTTTCATATTAATTACACTTCCAATACAGAGCATCTCGATGGACCCTATCTCCTGATCTATTCTGCTTGTGTTTCTTTTTGTTAGTATATCAAGACCATCTATGTTAGAGATTACAGCCAACCTTCTCTGCTTCATTTCTGCTATGCTGTTTTTCTGCCATTTGTTGCCTACTTTCCTCCTTCATTCCATTGTCTGCCCCCTTCATTGAGGCCTCTCTGCCACTGTTCCTGAAATCCTGATATTTTTTTCTTTCTCTCTAGAATGTCCTTCAGTATTTTTTGTAGGGTTGGATTGGTGGTCACGAATTCCCCCCAGTTCCTCTTTGTCATGGAAGCATCTTGTTTCTCCATTAATTTCTAGAGACAATTTTGCAGGGTACATCCATCTGGGCTGGCAGTTATTTTTTTTAAGGGCTTGGATTATTTTGCTCCAAGCTCTTCTTGATTTGATGGTCTGTGTCAAGAAATCTGCTGTGATTTTGGTGTGTTTTCCTTCTGTTTCTTTTCTCTGACAGCTTTTAATATTCTGTTCTTATATTGAATTTCTGAGATCTTGATTAATATGTGTCTGGGTGTAGCTCTGTTTTGGTTGTAGGTGGCTGGAGTTCTGTATGCTTCATACATCTGTGTTTCATTTCCTTTTGTTATGCTTGGGAAGTTTTCCTTAATTATTTCTGTGAATAGCCTTTGCAATTCCTTTGTTTTGACTTCTGCCTCTTCATTCACATTTTTTATTCTTAGGTTATAGATCCTCCTGTTATCTTCTAGCTTTTGTATTGTTACTGCCTGTTTCCTTGTTATTTTTAAGAGATTTTTTCCTTTCATGATCACACATTGCAAACCTGCCTTCAAGCTTTGATAGTCTATCCTTAGTTTCTTTTCAGCAGTTTTGCCAGTTTACAATGGAGTTTTTAGTTTCCTGGTAATCTCTTTGAATGCGCTTCATGTATTCTAGGTTTTCTTTATATTTTTCACTGAATGTTTCTCTCTTTCTTTTGTGTTCCCCATTCTTCCATCTGTGTCTTCTTGAGAGGTGCTTAGCATTTCTTTTATTAATCTACTTATATCTTGCTTAACTTGAATTAATATTTCAGTTTTGAGCTTGTCTATGAGGTCCTGTCTCTTTATGTCTGCTGATGCCATGTTTGATGGTGCATGTTTGCTGCCCTCGATCTCTTTTGTATTTACCTCTCCTGGATCAATATTCTCAGGGTTGGGGGCTGGGGGCTTTTTCTTATGTCTTTCTCTTGTCATGTTTTTGGTTCCTTCCATACAAGTTTACAGTGGAGTTCCCAGCCTCTTTCCTTGTTGGTTACAGCTCCTCTGAAGTGTGCTGGCTGGGGGTTTCTGCCTTCTCCAATATGCTGTCAGTCACTGAGGTGCAGGCAGAGGTAGTGTGTGCTGGCCCCTCCCCTCCAAGCCAGTGAACCTTTGGGAGCCTTCACTGTGTCAATGTTTGCTGAATGTAGAGACTCAGTTTGGGACAACTTACTGGGTCCCGGTCAGGCGTGTGACCCAGGCCAAGCAGATCCCACCAATCTTCTCTGGAAGGGGAGCAACCAACTGAAGTCACTGCCATTCCCAGTTGGGGCCATCCTGCCTGACTCCAACATGTCATCCAGTTCGTCGCCCCTTTCCTGTGGGAGGGTCTTATTCCCAGCACTCACCTCGGGTTAATGCAGGTCCGCGTTTGGCTCTCTTCTCCCTTGGGCTCCCTGACTTCTGATTTTAGCATGGCTGTGGTGTGAGTTCACGGCACCTCTGGGCATGTCGCGCACGCGGGCAGCTCAGCTCCAAGCACGGAGCTGCTCAAGCCAGTCACATCAGGGCAGGTTCAGGTGCTCAGGCCAGGCTCGGCTACATGAATTCAGGCAGCTCAGCAATAGTGCTATGACAGCTCATCTTAGCCTCTTTAATGGTAGCCCTGGGACTTCATATTTGAGTAACTGGTTTTCCTTCACTTTCTCCCTCGGTTGAGATAATCCATCTCCCTCTGTCCGGATCTCTCCCGAATGTTTTATTCTGGCACCTGAGCTGTCTCTCTCAGAGAGGCTCTGTATCCTGCTGTTTATTGGTCTGCCATCTTTAGCTCCTCTAAAGTGGTTTTATTTTTCAAAAATTTTTAATGAAAAATATTGTTACATTGAGATGTCCTTTAAAATCTCATGTGTTCAGAGGTAGGGGTTTTAAAACGTGGCAGGTATTTTGTCCTTGTGATGGGAAAACGCCTCATACCAACATGCAATTTTGCACATCAAAGATGTACAGCATTTTTACATGAAAGATGCTGTATATGAATAGAATTTGCTCACAGCCTTACAGTATTTTCCTTTGGGTTAGAAACTGAGTAAGAGAAAGGTGGTAAAAATCTTGAACACATAGTTGTGGGCAGGGGACTTCATGAACAAAACTGGATCTTATCTTATTAAAAAGCTTTTGCACATCAAAAGAAATCACTAACAGAGTGAAAAGACAACCCACAGAGTGGGAAAAAATTATAGCCAGCTATCCCTCAAACAATGACTTCTATTTATAACACAGAAAAAATTGAAAAAAATCAGACTACTAAATGCAAAAACTCAATCCAAAAACGAGCATCTGAGATGCATATGTACTTTTCAGCTGATGAAATACAAATAGCAAATAAATATATGAAAAAATGTTCAACATCATTAGTCATTCAACAGATGCAAACTAAAATGCTGAGATGTCATCTCACTCCACAAAGAATGGCTATCATCAAGAAATCAACCAATAATAAATGCTGGAGGGGACTTGGGCTCTTCCCCATTGTTGGTGGGAGTGTGTCTTGGTACAACCACTCTGAAAATCAATGTGGAGATTCCTCAGAAAAACAAAGATTAGAGTTCCCATTAGACACAACTATTCCCTTTTTAGGTATTTTCCCACAAGAATTTAAAACATCATACTACAGTGATTTATGTTCACCCATTCTTATAGCAGCACAATTTGTAATAACTAAATCTAGGAAACAACTCTAAGGCCCATCAACCAATGAATCAATAAAAGTGATGTAATATTTTTACATAATGGAGTGCTACTTAGCTATCAAGGTGAATAAATTTGAGTCTTTTACAGATAAGTGGATGCAACTTGAGAACATACTCATAAGTGAAATATATCAGACTTGCATGCATAAGCATTGTATTGTCTGCCTAGTGTAAGAATCTGAAAGAATAAATAAGATCCAAAATGTACAGTATATATTGGGAATGGGAATGAACTGTTCAAAAGGAAAGAGACATTGGGATAAGGGAAAGGAGAAAAAAAGGATGGGAAATAGAATATATATATATATATATATATGTGTGTGTGTGTGTGTGTGTGTGTTATGCTAATTATGCTAATTTCTATTAGTTCATTCAAAAGAAAGGTTTGTACTTTAATTTTTTGATCAAGTTTTCATGCACATATCTTGTAATCTGAGCAACTACTTTGAAGATTAACACACAATGTATTAGCCATTATTACTCTCCTACAATCTTGTTTTGAAACTTTGCATTATTGTTGTCTTTGTTTTTTTCTCTTTAAAATGAAAGAAATAAAGTTAATATGGCACTCTTGTGGTGCAATCAGTTACTGTGCAGTACTTATAGAAGTTGAGTGAGTAAAATAGAATGCAAAGTATTATATGTCTAATCTATAAACAAACAAGTATTTCTATGATAGCTAAGTGGTGTTTAGTAAATGAACTGTGCCTTATGTTCTCTCTGTTCTAATTTAATTCCTCACAATGTACTTATGCAGTGCATCTAAGAATGTCTTTAAATTCATATTTCTGCAAGAAATGTCCTGAAATATATTTTTAAAATCAAGGTTATAAAGTATAGAAGAAACCATCACCATAAATAATATCAAGGACACTTACAGTAATTTTGAGTCTTAGAAAAAAGTTCTTTAAATGGATTAAAACATCATTTATAAATATTACTTAGATGAAGCATTTTTTAATGTTTATAGGAATTCCAGAATAAGTAATTTCATTTGGCCTGTTTTCTCAAATTAGAGTAGTTGTATCATTAATTATAATATTAATTTTACTTTTATGTTGAAAAGCAGCATAAATTATAAAGACTGATAATATTGATATATGTTGGCAATTGATTGTATATAGTCTTAAGTAGTAAAATATGAAAATTAAGTCAGCCAAAATATTTGAAATACAACTGAATTTTCTTTTTATTATGATAAATATATCAGGTGCAGATTCATCAGCAAATAAAATTCTGGAAGTTATGTATTGAATATATTCATTGTAATGTATTTCTGAGAAGAGATTTACACAAATAAAGTTGCATCAACCCCACAAATATATGTAGCACTCTGCAATGTAGGATGAAACTGATTACTTACAACTGTTTCTTCAGAATAATTAAATTGTGAACAATATCAGCAATTTATTTCTGAAAATCTGGAGTCCAGTGGTAAATATTATAGTCTGTCCTTATGATAAAGACACTAATTTAGAAGGAAATAAGACTCCCTTTTGTTTAAGAAATCATTTGTAGAGTTTTGATAACTTTATCTGACTTCTATCACTTCAGTTGTTTTGTTCCCAATTTCTGAGTACTTTAAAATAGAGTGAAACCACATAAAAGAATTCAGTTCCTTTAATACAATTCCAAAGGCGGTGACCTATTTGAATTTAGGTGGAATTTTTTTTGGAAATTGTTGTTTGTGTCTATAAATTTTTCTTGGGAGTTCAGCTAAGCCCTATACAATATGTCTTCCATGATTTAAGAATCACCAGCTCCCACTCAGGGGCCCTTTGGTGTTTGGTGCAGGATACTGAGTAGAAGCGTGGATGCCTGCTTCCCACAAGAGCATTCCTCTGAGTTGACCTGATGCAAGCAGATGGTTCCTTGGCTTCAGTGCACCCCAGATGCAAGAATCAATTTAGGAAGCCAACTAGGGCAGCTGACAGTCGGAGAATATAATCTGCACAGATTTATCAACCAATGTGTCTTCATTTTATATGTAAGAATATACTGAAAAGCCTTCTGTTTGCAAAGTGGTTTGACATTTGAGGATGTTAGAAAATAATTTGTACAAGGAGAGTCATGGATTTATATGAAATTATAAAACTGTCACCAATTACTTTAAAATTGGTTACAATATACATTGTTAGAAATATAAAATGTTTCACTTTAAGCTTTTCTAAATAAGTTTTCTCTGTAAAAGAACACTTTTCAATTACTAATTTGAGTTCTGAATTTTAAAAATTATTTTATTATAAGGCCGTGTATGTAGCTCAACAGCATAAACACCTGCCTGACAAGTTCAAGGTCTTGAGTTTGACTCCAAGAACCATTAAAAAATTTATCTTATTCTATAGGTTGTATCTTTGAGATTATAAAATGTAAAAGGCCAAAATTATACAATATGGCCACTCTTTTTAAATATATAAAGTTTATACATATTTGTGCAAAATTTGTTTCAAGGTAAAATGTAAAATTCCACATTACTAATCTTTACTTTTTTATTTTTTTAAGGAAGATATTTTAAGATTTTCTTTTTCATTTTTCTCACATTGAAAATCTATAGTTTTATAGAGTCATAATAATGAATGGTATAAAAATGTCTTTGCTTACTTTTTGTATCTGAGATTATGACAGGTACTTATATTCCAGTATTTGAAAAGTTAAAGATATTACAGAAATGACAATTGGGGGGGGGTTTGTTTTTATTTTTTAAGTGATACTCCTAACACACACCCAACAAATTGCAATTATAACATGAATTAAGCTACATTATGTTAAATTTTTAGTAACTACTATCTATATCGCAGTAGTAAATAATATAGGTAGAGGGAATATCAAACCACTAAGGGGTTTGTATATCATAGCTAAGTGTTTCCTATGAGAAGTTGTAAATCAAGATGACATTGGAGACATTTGACCTTCCCTTCTTTTTAAATCTAGCAGATAAGACACTCATACTCTGAGGACTGGTGTTGTAGTTTAATCATAGTTGATAGCTTTGTGATCAATATTTATCATTTATTTCTTAAGTCTAGGAGAACACTAAGACTTGTAGTTCAAAATCTGGGTGTATAAAGAAATTAAAATGTGCTTTTTCTTGTCTTGTTGAAGATGTAAGTATGCATTATAGAAGCAACCATATCTTTAAGAAAAAGATTGATTCTTATCACTCATTGTAAATATATATTTTATTTCAGGATGTAAAATAATACAGATGTTCTCAAGCAGTAAAATTGTGGAAGAAAATTTTATGGAAGACTGCCAAGCAATCAGACAGTGTTCCCAGGCAGGTGGCATCGCCCAATACCACAGTGTCTCAAAGTTCAAAGCAATGTAGCTTTCCAAAGCCAAACTTTCTAAAGGGTTATTCACTTTTCATTCCTTCTTCATTTGTAGCACTCTTCAGTTTTATTGTGTAGGTTAGAACCCTGGTATTTTTCTTGTAAGTTGTATGGGAGTTGACATTTGGAAAATTATTAGTGAAACCAATCTAGTAGAGTCTCAAAGAATTGACTTCATACATCCCTAGGGAATTGTAAATGATAGATAATTAAATTCAATCATATCATCACAAATAAGAAATAGGTAAAAGCATATTTTTATTTTTAAATCCAAATAGTGTCACCATTTGATTTCAGTCTCCTAATCTTTGTATCTGTATGAATATAAACAAAAAACTTGATGAAGCATCTCTAAACTTTGGTTTTCTTACCTTACAATTAGAGCCACCATTCTCTCTTTTTATGTTTGTTTATGGTTAAGTAAATATGCTTTGCAATAATTTTTGCTAGTTGTATGGCTCATGTTCAGCTGATTCTCCCCTTTCCTTGGACAGATGAAATCAATTTATAAAATTTCTATGAATCTAAAATGATGTAGGTAGTGTGCCCAGTGGCAGATTACTTGGGGGGAACTAAGTCCTCATTCTCAATATTGGATATCTCTAATCTAATCTATTATATACCTGTTCTCTCACACTACTACCGCTTAATACTACTTTGCTTTCCTTCTCTTCTTCTGTTTCTTTCATATAAGCTAAACTCATATTTCACTAAATAGCATCCTCTGTGCAGTTTTCTTTCCCTTTACTGATGTCAAAGGGCTTCTGTGTTGTCTGAAGAGCTGATGCCATGAGGTGCTTTATCTGTCCTTCCTTATAGGAAATTACCTAGAGGTGCTGCACTGACATTATGGGCTGGAAGGAGATTACCTTTAAGACACACATCTCTTCATAGAAATCCAAATCCTTTGATTTGATGGGAGGGATCATAGATGTCCAAGTCTATTGTGTTATGCATAGCTGAGGTTAACAGAATGATTCCAATCAGAGGGAAGCTCTGTACTGTACTTTTCCCCCAGTGTGCATGTATTAATATTGCTCTTCTGTTTTGAACTTTTTGCTCCCCAAGTTTAGGTACTAAAGTCATCATCTGTTCCTTTACCTAAAGGCTGTTATAAAATACATTATTCTAATAGACCACCTATTTAGTCTTTTTATATGTTGGAAAGGGGGACTTCTCAGTAGCATCCTCTCACACACATGAAGAAAAAGAACCTAGTATTTCAGAGGGCAACAAAGCAGTGCTCTTTGACCATCTTGTGGTCCTCAGTGTAATGTTTTAACTTGTTTTCCTATTCTTTATTCAACAAAGAGAGGCAAGACTTTTGGAAATCACTATGTAATGAGTGGTGGCCTCAACTTGGTCATTTATTTGTCTTTAGCCTCTATAGTATTTGGTACTGCTCCTTGGGCCCCTGCCTCCAATTCCAGGTCACCAAAAATGCTTACAGCTTTTTATAAAATTACAAGGAAGTGTTCATAGAACTAATGACCTCAGGATTCTGAATAGAATGTTTACTGTGTAGTGCTTGGAGCTGCCCAGTTTTCTTAGACACTTCCTTAGAGTAACTGAGACACTGTGTATTGTTAGCCAGGCAGATGACCAAGCCTCTTCACGCTGGTTTCTAAGGTAATCATTTCCTACTCAGCCCTACTGTGTTCTGAATGCTGGTGTCAGCAGGTGATGATTCCCTTTGGTTCTATGATTCACTTAATGGTCAAAAACTGGATATTTTGTAATTCTCTCAGAAAACTATAGTCTTCAGGCAAAATTGGCCATAAATTCACTGATGATTCATTGCTGTCAGTCTGATGTATGAGAGAAAATCTTTTTTTTTTTCATTCAGGATCAGTTGATTTATAAATTTAGTATAAATCTCAGCATTTCATACAGACAAGAATCAGACATTGATGTATCTATCTGAAGATCACGGAAACAAATGCCATCATTGCAGAGTAAGAAAGCCTCCAACCTCATCTTCTTTTCTGACTTACAATTAGCGAAGAGAATAATACATATTTTGTACCTGTAACTTTTTCTCTGTCTGTCCTCCCATTTCCATTTCATGATCTGTCACAACTGCTTTTGCTGTTCCTCTTTGGAATACCTGGGTTTTCTTTCCAGGTTTCCATTAAGACATCAAAATGACAATGCACAATTTCTGGGGTTCATATAATTACTGCTCTACAAGACTAAGCTGAAAATTGAACCAAGAAATGTCTATGAATGTCTACATTCAGCCAACAGCAAATTCTTACTTACAATACGCTAGTTTCTATGTATGTGATCTCATAGAGTAAGTCTGATTAATAAACCTATGTGTTTGATTAAAGCCAACTATAACAAGATTATTTTCTCTGAGGGTACAGATAAAGTACTTTATATAAATGAATAATTATTACTGTTCTTTGAAGTCCTGTGATATAGCAAGCATTTAAGTTGTGACTGTTCAAAATAGCATTTATATTTTAGATCTACTAGAAATTATACATTGCTGTATCAAACTAGAGATAAGCATGAAGAGGGCAACAATGTAAGTGGAGATTATTTGAAGAAACACGTTATAGATCTCTAATTGATTCAGCATGATTATATTATTACTTTTTGTTTGATGGCATGTATTTAGAACCCAATAAATGTATACAAATCAAAAAGTCTGTGTATATTAATATTTAATATGTAAAAGCAATATGCTTATTGAAGTCTATATGAATTATTTTGTAGGTAGAGTTCATTAAAAGTATATTCACCATATGTAAAACATATTTTTGGACTTATCAAAGCACATAGTTGGCATATTTTGATGTGCTCTTAATTCCAAGAGTCTCTCCATGCATGCTGATTATTTCACTACCCTCCACACACATTATTTTAGAGTAAGGGTCTCTGGTTGTCTGCTTCTCAACAAAAGCTTTCAGACCATCAGCGAAAAAAAGTGAGAATCCATTTTTTAAGCATTCTGAAGAGTAAGGATTCACAACAATTTGAAGTGCATTGTTCTACAAAAAAAAAAAACCAGAATTCTCAGTTAGAAGAGTGTTTTGTAGGGTTCAAGTTGCCTTATTCCTATTCCTTTTCTCCTCCTCCACTGAAGCCTTGAAAATTAACAGCCTTATAATACAGTAGTTATAACATAAGGGACAGAATAATGTTCACCATAGATGTGTATCTCATAATCCACAAAATCTGGGATTATATTTCTTTACATGTCAAAGGAATTCTGAATGAACACTTAAGCAAAGATCTTGAGCAAAGATATTGGGGCTTATTCTGTATTTCCTGTGCAGGCTTCATAGAATCACATATGGCCTTTTAAGAGGAAATGAAGAAAATAAAAGAAGAAAGAATTCAGCACTCCTAGCTTTGAAGGTTGAGAAAACCAAAGAATGGAGGCTGCCTTATACTGAAAAAGACAAACAAACATATTTTCCTGAAACACCTCAGAAAGAACAAACCTAAATTTAGACTTCTGACCTTTATGAATATATATGTTTAGTTTATACTTCTAAATACATAGTGGTTTGTTATTGCAGAAATACAAAATCTATACAGATTTTGATCCCAGTAAGTGAGAGGTTCTCATATTAATAACCTAAAAGTATGTTATGACTGAAATTTGGTAAGAGTGGAAGGCTGACATAATTTTGAAAAAAACAATAGAAAATGCCTAGATTATTACTTCAGGGCACTGTTAATAGAAATGTGATTTTAAAATTGTTATTTATGAGAACTTAGAAGAAAATAATCAAAATCTTATTGGAAACATAAAGAAAGGTAATTTCTGTATGTAAAGATAGAATACTTAGTTTAATTGCATCCTACATTTATTTGGCAAAAGATTTCTAAGCAAAGTGTTGGAGTCATAGCCTGGTCTCTTATTTCTTCAGTATAATGTCATAAGAATGAAGAATACTGAAGAAGAATTTTGAAAGCAAAAAATAACCAGGACTTGATACGATAAACTTTCATCTAATCTAGTGTACCAAAGACACTAAAATTAGGACATTCACTGTCTGGAATGTACCCTGGAAAGAAGGTCAAGGAAGTGGGTAAACAACTTTTTTCTAGTATTTCTGAAGTATCACAATTTCAAAATATTCAATTATCCTCAAATAATTGTTACTAACTGGCCTTGAAGTTTCTTGAAACCCATTGGCAGCCTGTGCTCCATTAATGGTAAACAGCAGCTTTTGCAAACAATCAGCAACAGCTATTAACACATAAATGAAGCAGTAATAACAGTTGGGCATGTAACAAGCTGACTAAAATATCTTAAAAGGAAAATCTGGACATCCATAAGCATATTTTCAAAATTTTGACATATTCCTGGAAATCTATGTATAGAAAAATACATGCAGAACTCTACACACATGAGGAAGTTCAATAAGGAAATAATCTCACCTTTGGCTGACTTGAAGGCTGTGGAAGTCAGGAGAAGAAACTATGCCAAGGTTGTAAACAGCTGCCAAGAACATTGAAAGCACGCTCCTCAAACACACACAGAACCCTCAGAAGCAGCTGGGAGATAGGTGGGTAGAAAGCATTTACAGGAGACAGCCTGTTCAGTAGATGATCTCTAAGCAAATAGAGTAGAAGTAGCATGTATCACAGAATAGACACTAATAACTCAAAAAATTCAACAAGCAAAGAGAAGAACAAACATGACAATAAATTCTATGAAAGAGACAAATATGATTACTAGATTTATCTTATTAAAACAACTAATTTTCAAAAAATTATGCAACATGTAAGAGACAGGCACAAACACAGAAATAAATGCAATCAATAGAAACTATTCTAGTTAATGCAGACACTAAACTTAATTAGGAAAATATTTCAAAAGCTCTTCTCAGAACAAAGGATAAGATTGACATCTAGTGAGAAAAAGATTACACGTGAATAGATAAATAAAAATATATCGTGAATATATTTTAGATTGTAGCATTCTTTTGTGGCACAAGGCCAACAGTTATTTTTACTGTATGTTTTGAGTCAGGACCTCACTAAGTTGTCCAGGCAGAACTCACACTTGCAGTCTCTCTCTCTAGGCCTCCTAGAGTGCTAGGGTTAAAAATACACACCAGCATGCCCAGCCTTTTTTTGTCTTATTGTAATTAAAAAAAAAAAACAGTATCATCAAACAGTAAATTTGCAAATGATCATATGCAAATCATAAATAAAGATATACATTGTATAACTGATTTTAAAAGCAATTTTAAGAACATCGTGCTTGTGTTGTTAAGTCTAAAACATAGAGAAAAATATATCTGTCAATAGCTGTACAAAAGAGGTATTTCAAACAAAGGCGTATTGGGCTAAAAAATGACCTCAAACAGTAATAAATCCTTAAGAATAAAAAAAGAAGAAGAAATAATGAAAAGATTAATGTAGTAAAAGCTGTCCAGTGTGGTTGATTTGTAATAAAAGAGAGGATCTGTATATCTAAAATGTATAATAATAGCAAAACAAAACAGAGAAAAGGGAGGTAATCACATTGAGGTAATATTTATATCACTGAAATTAACTTAATATTTATCTAAAGAGCACAAGAAGTACTATCTGCATTGTAAATTCTAGATTACTATACATAATATATAATAGACATGATACATACATATATAGAGAAAAATAAGTAAAGGGATTAAATGACATGCTTAGAGGAAATATTCACTTTATGCAGACAAGAACTATATATGAGGACTGAAAAAAACAAAAAATACATGAAGCCCAAGGAAAACAAAAAAAAAAGAAAAGTGACACATGTAAGTCAAACTATACAAATAATAAATGTAAATGACTTGATTAAACAATGCAGTTGAGAAGATGAGATTAGCTGAGTGGATAAATAGCATACAAGTAAGCCCATGTTGTCTACAAGATGTATACTATAGATTTAATATAAAAAAGTTACAAGTCTAAGAATCAGAAAAGACATAGCATGAAAATAATTACCAAAGCTAGTTGGATTTGGTTTAATACTATCCAACAAAATATAATTTAAGATAAAATGATACTAAAGACACTGAGAAAATTTTATGAGAATAATAATCTTTTAGTTGATATGACATGATCATGAAAAGAAATAAAGACTCAGATTAAGACTCATGAGTAGAACAAGGAATATTACCATCAACCCCTTAAGAAGAAAAAGGTAAGAATCAGGAAAATGTGTTGTTTATATACAACAAAGTAAAAACTTGCCATAAAGAAGGATAAACTTGAGGAATTCATAGGTAAAGTGATGCAAATTGAGAATAAATTGGTAAGTGAAATATGTCAGATGTACAAGTTTAAATATCATCCAATTTCTTTGATGAGAAACATTGTATAAATAAATTGGTGAGAAAGAGAGAGAAAGAGACAAGACAAAGAGCAAAACAGAAGATAGAGAAATAGGAAGTGTGGAGAAGTTCAAATAATTCCTTAAATTACCTATTCCATTGTTAGAAAAATATATTCATATATGTGCTAATTTGTATAATTTATATTGTACTATTACTTTCTCTTAATTCATCAAAAAAAAAGTTTAGAGCTCCTTATCTCTTTATTTCTTCTTTGTAAGAGTTTTTTGGCTATGTTTTGTATCCTGCGTAACTACTTTTAAGATTTCATATACTGTGTATTACCTATTTTTCTTATAATTTTGCTATGAAATTTTATTTTTTCATAAAATATAAAGAACAAAAAGGACTTTAAAGAATACTGGAAAGAAATGTATATCTTTCTATTGTATTACTTAAATGAAGTGGACAGATTCATAGAAAGACACAAATGACAATAACAGATTGAAAAATAAAATCTTAAGAATTTATAATAAGACATCATTTCAAAAATTTACCACAAATGATTTTTATGACCACATTTTAATTGGTGATTCTATAAAGAATTCAAAGAAGCATTTACACCGAATACTCTATGACTATTCCAAAAAATAGAAAAGGCAAAACACTTTAACTTATTGTTGAAGGTCAGTTTTATCCTTAATCATTGAAACAAGAGACTCAACACAAAAGAAAGATGTACAACAATAGCTTTTATATCTGTAAATACAGAAATCTTTAAAAAAAAAAAACCCTACTAGTTAACTAAGATGAGCAGGATAAAAAAAAGTCATACATCTAGACCAAGTAGGATTTATTTCAAGGATGTGAAGTATGCCTGAAATCTGAAAATCAGTAAATACATCATAAAATACGAATCTGCACAAACATTTCAATCATCCAAGAAAAAGTAACTGGCCAAAATCATTTGGGAAAAGACTCCCAAAAGCAATAGTTCAATCAATAAATGAGTAAATGAATTGTACAGTTCTTAAAAGAAGTACTGATAGCCAATAAGTATATGAGAAAACACTCAGCAACTTTAGCCATTAAGGAAATGCAAGTCAAAACTACTTTGAGATTCCATCTCACTGCAGTCAGAAAGGCTATCATCAAGAATAGAGAAAACAATGAATGTGGAAAAATGGTACCGAAATAGGGACTGTAAACTAATGCAACCACTATGGAAATTAGTGTGGATA
The DNA here is from genome assembly GCA_004027295.1 of Dolichotis patagonum. NCBI lineage: Eukaryota > Metazoa > Chordata > Mammalia > Rodentia > Caviidae > Dolichotis > Dolichotis patagonum. The sequence goes on along the minus strand of PVJX010000014.1, from coordinate 338,555 downwards.
TTCCATAAAAAATTAAAAATAGATATACCATTTGTTCCAACTCTACCACTAGTCAGTATATTGCCAAAAGAATTAAAAATAGCATAATACTTGCATATTCATGTTTGAAAATGTTACAATTCATAATAGCTAAGCTGTGGACACAGATTAGATGCCCATCAACAGATGAATGGATAAAGAAAATGGAGTATTATTCAGCAATAAAGTAGAACAAACTCAGGTTACTTTCAGAAAAATGGCTGGAACTAAAGACTATCATGTTAAGCAGTTATAGTCTCAGTTCCATATCACAGGTTTTCTGTTAATATCAGCAGTCTATAAATTGAAAACCACATGGGAAAGGGAAGCAAGGGGAAGAATGCAGAAAAGGGAGGGTGAAAATAATCAAATGTTACATATAGGCACTGTTACACGAAAACAAATATCTTTCTAATCACAAAAACGATCAGTGGACATATGGAGGATAGAGTTCTGACAGCCATTTTCAGGTGATTCTGAAACAAAGATGCAGCTTTCTTTAGGTAGATCAAGGTCACACGGGAATATGTATAGCATTTTACACTTATTCTCACTGCTTGACTTCTTGTTTTCTCAAGGGTTTTTTTCTGGTTTTAGTTGAGAAATAGACCACATATACAAAATCACAAATGTTTTCATTGAAAACAATTTAAAATAAAGTGTAGGTATTACACCATTGAAAGAAAAGAAAAACTGAAGTTGAAGATGATCCTTTTTTTCCCCAGCTTTTACTCTCTATTTTGATTTAAAAAGCTATTTTTAATGGTGGCATATGATGAGGAGAAGTAAAATCTGAAAGATGGAGACAGAATGTTTTGAAATTCAATTTTGATTTTTTTCCTCTCCTTTTCTTTCTTTCTTTCTTTCTTTCTTTCTTTCTTTCTTTCTTTCTTTCTTTCTTCTTTCCTTTTCTGTCATTCTCTTTGACTCTAATCAGATTAATATATTTCAATTTTAAAACAAAGCAGCTCAAGTAATTCAATCTGTCCAACTCTAGACCATTTATGTAATCCAGATTATGAATTTTTATGACCAACAGCCTGCAATACAATGGACTCTTCATCAAAGAGAAAACTGAACTCTCCACCCGGACTGGAACATTTGAAGGGGGTATAGTAATGTATTTGATGACTGATTAGATCCATAATGATATATATTTAGTTTTTTGTACCATAACTTATGCTATGAAATTTTGACTATAGAGTAAAATACTACAATACTAATATTTAGATTTTTACATTTCATTTCAATTTCAATTCTCATTTTTATTAAGGTATTAAGCTTACATTTTTAATATTATATTTATACTTACAAATTTATTTTCTAGGAAACCTATTTAAGAATATATACCTATTTTTTAAAAAGGGGCATTGCATTTTAAGAATGCAACTTAAAAATTGACTCCCAAAATCTTTATTTCATCTAATATTTGAGAATTAATAGTCTAATATGCAAATATGAACTATAGATACTAATATTAAGAAGCTTATTCTGAACCAGATTGTATAAGATCATGTTATCACTTGTTTATGCTATCAGTTATGATATAATTTCCCATGATATTCTCTCTGAATAATTGGCTTTGCCAATTCAGAGGTCTGTAACCATTGATTACATCTTATTTTATAATACTTTGTTTAAAATATGAGTAATAAATTCTTTTGGAATTTGGATAAAAACTATATTAAGCTTTTACTTTTTTGCATGTAGAAAATTCTTTCAGAATTTCAATAACATTTGTAAAAAATATAACCAAAATATTGTTCAATAACTTTTCTTAACCAAAATATTAAATACATTAATGATAAGTATAAGATAAAACATTATATAAAATCACAATTTTATATTTGTCTGTTTCTATGGTAAAATAAATGTTAATATTTAATTTCCCCTACAGCATGGAAGATTTGTGATGGAAAAATTAGATATTGATATTTGATCAATAAATTTAAAAATCTTAAAAGCATTGATTTATTTCTGTGAGTGTGTGCTTTAAGTTTAATTTGATGACTTCACTGCCTGTCTTTATTTTCTACTCTAATAGGTAAATCAATTACTAGTGCGTCAACATTTTGATTTGGAAGGTATGTACCCAAATACACAGAGGAATACATATTTGAAGATGTGATGTATTTTGTTTTAGTTAGATCAACGCCTCAAGTTAAAGTGCTACTTGCATTTGAGGAAAGCAAACATAAAGCATACTATACTAACGCAGGAAACTCTGTAGAAGATCCTCAGAATTGAATAGATGAATATAGCAGTAGTGTTCTCATGGAAAAGGAAAAAGATATTTATTCCTAAGATACTGATATGCACTTTGATGTTTGCTAAACATAGGAGAGCTGAAATTGTTTTCCCATCCTGAATTCTTGAAACTCAGGCATTTAAAAGAAGAAACGATTCCTTATTTTTCAGGGATTTTGCTAGTAAAAGCATAATGAAGTAAGTTTCCAGGTAGTTTTCAAGTCTGAGAAGTTCAATTATCCCTTAGAACTCAGTTATCTTAATGTCACCCTACAGAAGTATTTCTTTCAATTAGATGAAACTACAGTCTGTGTAAATGAAATTTCTAGACTAAAATGGGCACTTATGTTTTTTTAAAAACCTTCCAATTTAGGTTTGCTATTAAAAAACACTTCTTTGAATGTTTCTTTTTTTTCCTTGCTGCATCACATGAAAGTGCTGTATTTTATGAAAAATCATTTCCTCCAGAAATTCCCTGTGTACTCACAATGAACAAGGCATATTCTAGTAGTTTTAAGAGACTCAAAGATTTAGATCTGGCCTGCTCTGATGGACTTGCTTTGATGTGTGAGGGCTGAATGCTCTTAAGTAAAGCATGTAATAGAGGCACAAAAGTTATCAGAGGGGTAAAAACTAGTTGTGGAAATGCAAGAGAGGAATTACAGAAGTTGCTCTTAATTTAATAAACCACAAAAAGATTGGGAGGGATCAAAACATTCATGGATGGCTAACTAGTTCTCTAAACTGGTGATTGCAAAACGTGGCCCTGGAGCAGAAGCATTAATGGCATCTGGAGCCGGGATAGAAATGCAGATCCCCAGGTTGCGTCATAGACCTATTAAATCAGAAAATCAAGAAGTGGGTTGTCAATCAACTGTGCTGCAGCAATATGCAGGTGATTCGGATGCAGAGTAGATTTATAAAACTACTTTAGTAGTCTAAGTGATATTTCATGCACTTTAACACTGCAGTTATTTAAAAAGAATAATACAATTCTAAAGAATTGCCATGGGTAGCTCCAAAGTATATTGCTCACCACACACAAAAAAATCACGAAATAAAGCATATTACAGTGACATATGAAATTGGAGAAACAGAGAAAATGGAATGGTACTAAAAGGAAAATCTTTTCACTTTACATTCCATTTTGCAGTTTTAAAATTTGTGTCACATGTTTGTAATTCCTACTTATAAAAAGAAATTAATTTTGAAAGGAAAATGGGAAATAGTCATAAACTTTGAACAATGATATTTAGCTTTCACTATCAACTAAAAATGTGTGCCTTTTTAGTATGTTGACACAATATAGAAATACCAATCTTTTCATATGCCCGTGAAATCATTAATGAGGACACTGTGTATGCCAGTTTTAAAGTTTAGCATTAAAAATATTAAATGTGTATTAGAGTAACATATACCCAAAAAGAACACGTGGAAAATTATGAAAAGTGAGAGAAAAAATAATCTATGCACAACTAATACGCTTCCTCTAAAGGATGTTTAACATAAGCTTTTGAGGACTAAGGGTGTAGCTCAGTGACACAGTACTTGCCTAGTATGTGGGCTGCCCAGACTTCCATGCTCATTATCACAAAAATAACTATTACTTTGGTGAGAGTTTATAAAAAATGTCACTTTTAATCGGTGCCTGTGAAGTGTCTTATAGCTATTCACTTCATGGTATTTTTAAATCACAAAATCCTAGCATTGTAAATAACTACATAGTATTCCTAAAGAGGGAATATAGAGAAAGCATGTCTTATCATTTGGTACCTATTTTATTTGTTTTAATTTTTCTTATTATATATACAGCAATAATGAATATTTGGGTGCCTAATTTTTTTAAATTTAAGACTAGTTATGTTTATAAAATTGCAAAAGTAAAATCATTAAGTCAAAAGTTAATATTTTCATTTTCTTGCAAAAGGGTGAATTCGGTTATTTTACTAAATAATATATTAGAGTCCTTCCCATATCCATTAATTTAGCATAAGCAAAATATTTTTCTTAATTTATACTACTCAGATTAAATCCTGATAAGATCTTTTTGATATCCTGTAGGAAATAAAAGATGAAGAGAAGCAAAATTTAGTATAATTCAAAACATGACAGCAATAGGGTAACTTCTCGGGAATTTAAAATTATACATAACATCCATGCAAAGAATTTTAGCAGTAAAAATAACTGTTAGAGTAACTAGTGTGTCCTTTTTATTTTTATACATGGGTAAACTAAGGTACTAATAAAGATAAGCTACTAAAAGTCAAATACTTTATTATCCATTGTAAGTCCCATATTTGAAAGTAATTTGATATGTAATTTATACAGTTCTTACGTGAGCATGATATTACTAATAAATCACCATATTGTGTCATTCTTTAGTCCTTGATCTTTTGAAAATTAAGAAAACCTATGAGGTCATGAATAATCAAGGACAGAGAATTTATTTTGCAGAAGAGAGAAATAATTCTTTCATCCGGTATCTTTGTGGAATTGCAAGGCCTTTTACCCTGATGATCTATGACAATGTAGGTCAAGGTGTAATCACTATGCATAAAGCTCTAAGATGCAGTTGTTGCTGGAGTGGCTGCTGCCTACATAAGGTCAGTAAATTTTTCTGTGTCATGTGGGTTAGAATGCACTTGAGTACATTCAAAAAAGCCTCAACACTGAGAAGTATGCTAAAACTTCAACACTGATTTTAGGTACAAAACATTCCTTGGTATAAAAAGTATGAGAACGAATTAAATTTTTGGATCACATATCTACAAAGTGAGAATTACTAACAACAGTCAAAGAGTGAGACTCCAGAATTAAACACATAGGTTGACAATTTATTTTCAAAAAAGGTGCCAAGAAAATTCAATTGGAAAGGAATCTTCTGCTCAGTGATTATGGTATACATCGCCTGGTGTTTAGGTCTTCTTTAATAATTCCCAGTAATCATTAGTCCTAGTCAACATTTAAGTTTTCAGAATATTCTTTGTGGGGTATATTTGAGTATTTCATGCTTTCAGATATAGTATAATACTATACTATTATTAGTATCTTAAGTTAAATTTTTCATGTTTTTACATATACATAAAATTGGTCTATGTGTGTTGACTAAGTATTATTTGAACTTGCCAAAATCACTTACAAATTCAAGCAGCTTTTTTGTAGATTTTAAAAGTGGTCTTTACCCTTATGTGATATGAAAATATACAGTTTACTACTTTGTTATTTGAATGCTTTATATTTGTAAAGCAAATACATGAATGTATTTATTTTATTGACCTTTTATCCTTTTTAGAAATTAATAAAATGAATTAAAGTAGGAGACAAGATAGTCTTAACTTTCATGATGATTGTAGGGGAATGAAATCAGCCTTTTATCATTAAGCATACTGTCTGTCAGCTTTTACAAGATATTTTTTATCGTTTATTGTTTATTTTCTAAACTTTAGGGTGTATTCATAGCTTATTGTTTACTTTTCATTCAATTCCTTTCTGTAGAGAAAATTCTTTGAATTATTTCAATATTTCCAAACTTACCAATTTGTAATTTTTTATTAGTACCTATTTACAGTGCATAATGATTACATTCTGCTCAGGAAGTTGGTACATGCACATTACACTTCTTAATTCTTTTTTCACCCTCCTCCCTCCATTTCTTGGTTCCCTTCCCTTTTCACAAAAAAAGATCTATATCTCCTGACGTCTGTTTTATTTTACTGTTCATTTCTATTTTATGTTTCACACATAAGAGAAATCACGTGATGCTGAACTGTGTGTGTGATTCATCTTACTTAACATCATGCTGCATCCATTTGCCTACAAATGTCTCAAGTTTATCCTTCTTTACAGCAGAGTACCACCATTATGGAAATCAGAATGAAGATTCCTCCAAAGACCTAAAAATATTAATTTCACTTTACTCAAATATTCTTCTTTTAGGATTCTTTCAGAAAACATTAAAGACATAATTTTATAGGGATATACTTCCATACCCATATTTATAGCAGTGTTATTCATAATTGTTCAATCTATCAAGAATTATTTATTGAATGACTATATGACTTACTTTGTGGAGTGCTCATACAGATCTGAAAAAAATGTGTATGTTGCTATTGTTATATGAACTATTTTGTAATGTCAATTCGATCAGTTACCATTAGATCAACCCCATTTCCTATCTCCTTAGTGATCTTCTGCCGTCCTCAAAGTTAGTTGCTTCAATTTAAAAAATGTATAATGTTATACATTCTTCAGTTGAAGTATTAGAAATGGTTTAGCTAGGCAGTCTTGGTTCACAGATTCTCATAATGTTACAGTCAAGGAGTCTGCTGGTGCTACCGTTAGCATAATATTTGGCTGAAGACAGAAAACTTTTCAAATTAGATTACTAAACTACTAATGGAAGATGGCCTCATTTTTTCCTTGACTATTGATCTGATTTTCAGTAGCTTAACTATGATGTGGCTAGATGTAATTTCGTCTGTATTCACTCCGTTCAGTTTGATGAACTTCTTGTAATGTGAATATGGGAATTTTCACTAAGTTTTGAAAATTTGAGCCATAGTTTCTTGAAGTACATTGTGCTCCTCACTTTGTTACCTCTTTCTGTGTTTTTAGTTACAGATGTTAGATGGTTTGATATTGTCTGATACTTTGCTACCACTTATTTTAAAATCTTTTTAATTCAATTGTATAATACATATTAATGTTTTCTGAAGCCATTCATTAAATAATTTTATTAAATATATATTTTTATTTCTAGAACTTGCTATTTTAGATTTGATTCTGTATTGTGATCTATTTCTTCCCTTATAAGGAGCATATTTGACGCTTAGTCACTTGTAGTTTTGCTAATTGCTTTAAACTCCCACTAAATGTAACATCAAAATTATCATTGATTGCATTTTCTCTCGAGTATTGTCCCCTTTTATTAGTTGAAGGAAGTACTTTTTATATTATCACAGATATTAAAAATGATGCCTTGTTAAAACTAAAACTTTTGTTTCTCTCTGAAGAATGCTGGCTTCTTTTTGCTTGCTTCTTTGGACAGCAAATTGGCTGAAATTACATTCAAAATTCTCTCTCTACCGCAGTGACACACTGAAATCTCTGATCAGTAGCTGTAGTCTGAACTAGGCTTATTAGTATCTTCCCTAAACATATAAAGGAACTGAGCAGAAATTTGGGCAACAACACACACACACACACACACACACACACATTGAGGCTGCCTAACTTTAGCTCTTCCCTTTCTGGGATTTTTCTCCTATATCTTCCACTGTCTTTGGTTTCCTCAATCCTCTGGTTTCTCAGTCAGTAATACTAGAGGTTTCCACTCAAATTTTCACCACTCCATCGCAGCCAGCATTGACTGGACCTGGTCCTCAAATAACAAGTAATAAAACAGGAAAGTCACTCAGATATAAAGGAAATGATATAAAAAGCCCCCTTGTAAGTGATTTATTGGTCTCCATTAAATTTTGAATGGTCTTTTCCTTACACATTTTCATAACCTCTAAATCATGTGTCAGGGCTGAGTATTGTAGGCTAGTTTTATTTAGGAATGTTCTTTCAATTGATAGATGAGCTTTTTTTCTTTTATTTAGAGAAGTTTTATTGGTTTATAGATTTGGGTATTTATCCAAGTTTCATTATGCTTTTCTTCTCTTGAGACTTACATATTTTGAACTTTTCTCCCGACTCCCGTATCATTATATTTGGTGGTGTCTGCACTGCCTTCTTACTATATTTTGACTTCTGAACTAATTCTTTTATTTTTCCTAATATTTTTTGAGCTTTGACATTTTCATATTCTCTTCATTTTCTGTCTTTGTCTCTTTGTCACTACATTTCTGACTTTTCCTACTTCTTACTTATACCTCTTACTCATATTATCTGCCATTTCTGAAAGTTTATTTCAAAATGAGTGTTCAGGGCTGGGCAAGGTCCCTAACATTCAAAATGAATCTTAGCAGCACAGCATCTGCCTGGCAAGATTCTGAGTTTGATTCCCAGTACAAAAAAAAAAAAAAAGTTAGGTGAAGTTTTATATTTTGAAGACTGGTTCCAGTGTAAATTTATCATTTGTAGGAACAATGTCTGAACATTATTTTCTTTTTACTATGACATCAGTGGGTGTTAACATTGACATTGGCTCAACCTTGTTTACATTGTCATGTAAGGGATGCTCCGATGGATTGCTCAATGAATTCTTGTGTCTGCACTGCTTCATCACAATTCAAACTTCTCACAGCAGCCAACAAATTAAGAACTATTTCATTCTGTCTCACTTTCAATTGCCTTTCTCTAGCTAATTCTGTGCGCTTTTATACTGAGATGGCTTTCACTTTTGTAATGAATACTGTGGTATCTGAATTTCATGGATTTGGGGACTATTTCGTGGGAGGTTTTTTGTTGCTGCTGTTCTTGTTTCTTGTTTCAGTACATTTATATGTATTTTTGAGGTTTGGTACTGTTTTTCCTAATTTTTTTAGTAAATAATTTGACACTTGTTTTGTTTTACAATCATATTTGTTCTGTCCTTTTTTATGGGAATTTCACCGAGATTCAAAAACTATACCATGATTATTACTTTCATGATTTGTCAGATTTCATTTATATTTTGATTGAGTAATACCTACATCAAAGAAAGAAAAAGTTAAACAAGGAGAAGAAAAGAAAAAAGAAAGAGAGAACGGGGAAGAAGTAGGGAAGAGGGTAATAGAAGCATAATTAAGAGAAACAGTGTCTGTCAAATGCTTATTTCCTAGGCCTCATGTCCCTCTTCTGAGATAACTCACACTTAGTTTCTTATGTAACTTTCCAGTATTCTATCAACATTTGTGAAATATATGTACGTTTATGCTATGTGTGTGTTTTTCACACACTTAGTAGCATATTCTTGCAAACTTCACACATAACGATGGAACTTGCGGACTATGGGTCTGTATCCAGCCCCTTTCCATGGCTGCACTGATAACCCTAACCCACTGTGCTTCACAGACCAAGTGGACTCAACCAGTCTGTGTTGATTCTGATGAACTGGACTTTAAATGACAATGGGGAAAAAGAATTCCAAAGAATGCATATTTTTATTGACAACAAATTATGAGAATACATAGACATATTAGATAAACAGCTTTTGTTGTTAAGGAGTTTAAGGCCTATCTCACGGGAGAGGCAGTTTATAAAGTGGTCTTTGAGAATGCCTAATGAAGGAGATTATTTCTATCCTTTTGCAAATGTAAAGGAAATTCCAGACTTGACACTTGTCCACATTTTAAGCAGCCAGTAAACAGGCGGGTCAGGTCTTAATTCAGGGGTTTTACACTCAGCCACCTTAGGTCTTTTTGCTTTTCACTTTCATATTCATTCTCAACCTTGAGGCACACTTTAATCACAGAAAGTTCTGTTCAAAATACAGCAGAGTTAGAAGGTGACATGTAATTAAATGTACTGTTACTTACAAATCTAACATGTACGTTGGGTCAATATGATTCTCAATCTTTTGTAGCTAATAGTTGAAGCTCCACCTGGTGAAAAAATTGGATGTGTTTATCAATATTTTCACCCATTTCTTCCAAAGTTTAAAATAAAAAACAAGAATATGAAAGATATAATGAAAATCAGAGGGCCATGTTTAGTTTCCAACTGTATCTGCAATCCAAATTTTAGAGTGAGTAATTCATAATATTTTAAGATTATAATGTTCAAAATAGTTAATAATTTTCTTATTTTCTAGTATATATAATTTACTCACGTAATTAAAAGAACAGTATGCTGTTTCTATAAAAATTTGTCTCTTTTCAAAAATTGATTTACTAACTTATAGTACCCTGGTTTAATTAAGCCTTATAAAGCAAACCTATCTTTAAAGAATATTCTTATCAAACAACAAATCTGATATTTAATATTTCAAATAATATTGTAAGAGAAAACTAAACTTTACTGCAAAGGAAAATGAGATAATCTTGTATATAGATAACACATCAATGCTAATGCATGTTTTACATTTCAGAAAATTCTGAAACTTCTATGATTTAATTCTTGAACATTTTTATGTTTGCTAATTTGCTTCACAGACTTTGGTTAACATGAGGAAAATAATTTTGGATATTGGTAGACATAATAAATACAGTTAATAAAATTAAACAACTTGCTTCATTTACTTAATGCTTAAGATTCTTAAGCAACAAAAATAATTTTATTGATTTGATAAAATATTACATATATAAAAGCAGTGAACCTTAAATGTTCAACAAGAACATTAAGAAAATAAAGTTGGGAAACTGAGCACAATCAAACTAAAACCTGATTTTCTTTCCTTGCCTACAAGTATGTCAGTTCATATTAGTGATACTGATTCTGATTGGCAGCTGCATACTCAGATTCAGTAAAATATACATAAACAGATGCATAGCTACAATATTTTTAGTTTGGAAAATAATGAAATGAGTACAAAGTATTCCACCCCATTTTGAATTAGTTACCAAAGTAACAGAATTATTTACCAAAGTAACAGAATTACTTACATACAAAACTTTGATAGCCAAAACTATCTTGGCTCATTTGTATTGATTTAATGATTTTGTACATTGTTTTACTGCAGTATGATGTAACAAATGCTACTTTATTCTAATGTCCTCAAAATGTTCTCTAAAGTCTATAAAACACTCTCAATTTCTCCTAACTTTGAAGCAAAACACTGGCATTCTTGGTAAGCTCCAACAAGGGGGAGCAAGAAAGTCATTGTATGCATGAATGTGGTGTTAATAATTTTGCCTAAGAAAGAGAAGAGAGATAAAGTAGTAGTTAGTTATAGGGTCAGGACAAGGGTGAGCCAAATAAGGTACCATTGTAAGTATAAAATATTAAGAGACTCCAAAACACTCAGTAACTAAAGTAAATCATATTTGAAAGTAACATTTTAAAAAGTCAAATTAATACCAAAAATCACTGCAAACAAATATCAACTGTTTAGGTTAATTTTATCTGGAATGACTTGTCCTAATGCCTTGCTCTAATGCTATTTCAAGCTGGATAAGGCACAGAGTGGAAAGGGAGCTATTTTTCTAATCAATATATCCTTCGCATGTTCTGATTTAAAAAGAACCAAATGAGAGAGAAAATGTGGAGGTTCAGCAGACATCAAGTGTCAGATAGACGCCGTCTCTTATTTAGCATGAGATCCAAGATAATGTAATTAATTAGCAACAAATAGGCATAGAAATGGTCTGTTCACTACTTACAAGACTATAATGCAGAATAGATAAATGATCTGCATACGTGTCACTTTCACTTTGTGCCACTAAGCCCCTCTCCCACTGCACTCCAGTTATGATGCCTCCTCAGTCACAAAATGTTGTTTTCTCTTCTTGGGATGCTCTCTGTCTCTTCATTTCTCTCATCACCAATTTCTCCTGGTCCTCCAAACGTCGCCTTAAATGATGTGCTTACCAAGCCCCTGGCTGTAAAACCACACTCTCAATTTTTTAGTCTGTTTATTGTCTCTCTATTGTTCTGTCTCTTATTTCCATACCTCTTTCCTTATGCTGCTCATTACAAGGCAGGCAGTAGGATTTCCCCCAGCTTTGTTGTTTCATATTTGCCTGAGTATCTCTTACGCTGAAAGAATTACTATTATTTGATATAAGAAGTGATGCTCTAGCAAACATGTAATTTTTAATCAAAAATTGAAACAAAAAACAAACAAGAAATGATGTTCTAGGTAATCTAAACAGGAAAAGGTAGGGATAAGAAAAAGATGAAGGGATCCAGACAATTCAAATCACTTTGGAAGAACTGGATTAAGTATAGAAAAAAGCTGAAAAGTTAGTGGTTTACAAATTATAATTAAACTGATTCTCACATCAAAATGAGGTAAATTTGCCCATAGACATCTTCCAGGCTGTCACGTGTCCGTGATGCATAATTTGTTAATAATGGATATAATTTCTATAACTGACAAAGGTCTATTTTTGTAAGTATAAGGTATCTTTCTTGAATATAACTTATGCTGGTTACTAAAATTATAAGAATACCTTTTCTTTTTATTTCAGATATTTTCAGCTAAGATTATAGATATATTTTTCCTTTTAGTTATCATCTCTGGAAGAAGAAACTGATATTGGAAATATTTCAAAGCAGTGCACCAGATATGTGAGGGAACCACTAAGAGATGCCAATAAATTTAGAATCCAGTTTCCAGTGGACCTTGATGTTACAAGTAAAGCATTGATTCTTGGAGCAAGTTTCCTCATTGTGAGCTGACTTTTATTCTACTTACCTGAATATTGTATTTTCTGATCTGTCATTGCACCTTTACTAATAATGCTTCACAATTTGCAGTTAATTGTTCCTGAAATTTTCTCCTTTCTGCTATCATCTTTGGTCCCCAAATTACATCGTATCTTTAGTGCTCATATTGCAAAGAAAGCAAAATCTAGACTGCCCTCAGAACCATAATCACTGAAGTTTAAGCCTTTTTCTTAATGAAAAAAGAAAAAACATTAACCCACTAACAATATGGAAAAAAATTTATTCAATAAATAAATTACCAGTATTGGTTAACATTTAAAATTGTAATAAAATTTTGTAGCATTTGATTTAAATGAAAATGTACTGTTAATTTGGAAACTTTTTTGTCTTAGTCCATTATATTGCTATGAGAAAATACTTGAAACCTAGTACATTTTAAGCAATATAAATTTATTTCTCATAGTTCTAGAGATTCAGTTGGTCTGACACCTGGTAAGAGCCAAATAGTTGCTTCAATGATGATATCTTAACTCCTGTGCCCTGTAGAGACAGTCAACATTGTGTCCTCACATGGCAAGTTGGATAGAAAGGCAGAAGGATTAGCTCATTTCTTTAAGCACTTCATTCATTGGGAGAGCTTCCATAGCCAAATCTTCTGTGCAGTAATGCACTGGAAATTAGTTTTAATGCAAATTGTGGAGGGACACTAATATCCAAGCCATAACAGGTAGGTAGAAATTTTGAAAAAGAAAATATCACTACTGATTATATTTGGACCCTAGGAGCAAAAGAATGTCAGAAACTACCTTTTTTCTCTAAATGTTAGGGAATGTGAGGGCTGCAGGCGTAAGTCATCTGTAGCCATGTAAGTAAGATGAAGGGCTTCAGGGAAAATAATCAAGCAGATGAAGATTCATCTGCTTGATTTTTGAGAAAATCTGAGAAAAAATCTGTAGACACAGAGAAGCAAATGAAGAAAATGTTCATACTGTAGTGTAAAAACACAAGGAAACGTGAAAGTCCAGGATTCCAAATGAAGAAAAGAGACCAAAGTATAAATAACTGCTAAGAAATTTCCAGAACTGAGAAATTAAATTCAGTTACTCAGAAGACAGTATATCACAAGAGTAATAAAAATTAACATCTATTTAAAACATAGGGAAGCAGTAGCATAGCAAACAAGAGTAAGCAACCAGAATGAAAAGAATGATTATTAAAAAGCAGAAAATCAGATGAACAACTGACTATTGGACAGAAACAGTGGCAGACGAAAGACATCAGAATATCTTCAAACTACGGATTTGAAAAACCCAAACAATTTTAAATCTAAAGTTCTATTTTCTATCTTTTAAGCATGAGAACTGAATAAAGACATTTAAGTTAAGAGAAAAAGTTTTATAAGATACATACCATTCCTAAAGTAGAACTTTTTGAATAAGGAACACACATTTGAAAGATCATCTAAAGTTGAATAAAACTTGAGAGCAAACAAAATTCTAACTATATATTCTAACTATATATTAATATATGTAAACATATATTAAAATATAAAATTATCAAGTGCAGGCTCGGGATTTAGCTCAGTGGCATAAGCACCTGCCTGGCAAACCCAAGGTCATGAGTTCGATCCTTGGTATAAAAAAAAAAAATCAAGCGCCTAATTCATGAAATTAAAAGGAAGCAAAACTAAAACACTAACCAGAAAAGCATATAAGGAGGAGGGTAGGATATAAAGTCAGAGAAATGAGAATTAAAATATTTAAGTCATTGAGTGACTCAGGTGGGGTAAAACTACATGTGCGTGTTAAAATTTCATGAGCACTCACCGAAATACATAAAAGGCTATATATTGCAAAACAGAAAATATGGGAATAAAATATAAAGAAGTGGAGAAGCCATTTGGGAAAAATAAGGAGAAAAATATAAAGAAATCAGAAAAAACAAAAATACATAACTTAAATTAAAAAATTTGCCTATCCATTGATACCAAGATGTCAATTAAATATATACTATACAAGACTTTACAGTAATTAGCAACAAATATAAATGTACAAACTTACCAGGTAAGGATAGAACTTAGCACAATTTGTAAGAAACAGCTTATATGCCCACCAACAGATGACTAGATAAAGATACTGTGATAGTTAGACACAGTGGAGAATTATTGCATCATAAGGAATGATAACTTGATGCGCCTGGATATTGTAATGTTAAGTGAAATAAATAAACTAAAACATAGGTTTAAATATTGTCTTGTTTCTCTTACACCATAAACTTAAAAGTGAAGAAAAAATAAAAGATGGATAATAGGAAGTAGGGAGATCTTTTTTAAATGGGAAGAAGACCAAGAGATGGAAGACCAGGGCAGCGATAGGCAGGAAGGGAATAAAAAAAAAGAACGAAGACATGTTATGTACATGCACATGCTCCCCATGAAAAATAGTCATCATGTACTACAAACGTGCTAATAAAAAAGAAAAGCAATGAAAATTTTATTTGATTATAACATAAAATAATGCTGATTAGATTTAAAACATAAAGTAGACACAGTTTTAGTGAATTTTTAAGGGATCGTGGCTCTTTATAAGGGACAAACATAAAATGATCAAACTTTGAAAGAAAAAAGTATGGATAAAACATTAACAGGCAAGAATGACAAAAGAGTTAAAACTAAAATAAAAATAATTACTTTTCAAGACAAAAATATTACGACAAAGAGTGACTACATGATGACAAAATCTTTATTCTAACAGGACACAATAATAATCTTAGACTTTATTATTAGTATCTTAGAGTTGGACTTTAGACTTAGACTAATCTTAGACTTTATTATTATGAACTTAGACTTTATTAGTATGAAGCTAGTAACCCAACCTTAAGACAGAGATATATTAAAAAGTTAGAGATTAATAAAGCCATCCTCATAACGAGAAATTTATCAACAGTTCTAAATTTTACTAGATATGAGATACAATATTAATTAAATTACTTAAAACTTGAACAAAAAAATTAACAATATTGATTTAATGGGCATTTATAGAACTTCACACCAAGTGATTAACATGCAAAGTGATTAGTATGCATTGTTCTCAAACAACCATCATTTCAGAACAAAAATTTATACCACAGAAGACCAAGAAGTACATCAATAAATTTTAGGGAGTTAGTATCATGCAGACCTTCATTGTCTGAGAAAATGAGAGAAGTTACTAAAAGTAAATATGCTTAATTTTTAAATATCTTTATTTAATGTAAAGAAATGTAAATAATTAAAAAACCAAAGAGACGCAATGAAAAATTTTAAATACATCAAATATATAATAATAATAATATTCTTACAAAACTCATGGAATGGATAGCAGGAAAGAGAAAATTAAAAAGCTAACATTAATTAAATCTGAAAATTTAACAAAAGGACAAATCAAACCCAAAAGCAGTATAAGGAGGGAAATACTGAGTCACTGAGGAAACAAGGCTAAAAGATCTTTCTAAGCTAGGAAATCACACAGTAACACACCACCAAATCCAATGTGCCTCAAAACAAGTGATATTATCAACAGCAAAAACTGAAGGAAAATATATGGCACAAAATATGACCAAGAAATAATAGTCTCATGTTAACAAAAATTGCTCTTAAATGACAAGAAAAATATCAAGTTCCCAATAGAAGTGAACAAGAGTATGAAAAAAATTCAAACAACTTGTCAAGGAGGGAATGCAAGTAACCACTGAACTCAAGAAAATATTTTGAAAGTACACAAAGAAACACAAAAAGATAAAATATTCTCCTTCATTTATCATAAAATAAAGTGATTCTTTTTAAGGATAAAGTTTAAATGTTGATGAAGAATGATATAAACAAGTGTTCATGTGCTACAGGTAAAACTTCTAGGAAATAAATTGAAAATGTAAAAAATTAATGTTTACATTTATTTAGATGCAAATAATGCATAAGCTTGGTAGTACACAATACAAAATTTATATATCAAGCTCTTTAAAAATAAAGAAAAAAGGTAAACTAAATTTTAAAAGCATATGTGTTATATATAAAATGTTAAACTAAAAAGGTACTAAACTAAAAAGGGTTCAAAATAAATATTTTTGAAGAATTTTAATAACCTGAACACTCAGGAAATTTTATGCAGTACAATGGTAAAATATAAATATTGTATAAATCAGTTGTGTCTGCCTAGAAAAAATTGAACAAAATTGTTAATGGTAGATTTTTAAGGTTTGACTATAAAATTTCCCCTTCTCTTCAAATTTTCTACTATGAGTATATACAAATTTTAAAAATATATTTATAAATAAATGAGCTAGAATTTGTTGCTGATCTCTAAGGGCCTTAATACTCAAATTTGTTACTTTGATGTTAATAGCAGTCAATGATTTTTATGCTTTTAGATTTTGGTGCCTGGGAATTCTGATCCTGAGAATTTTATTTTTTAATATGTTACATTCATGCTATTATAGCCTGAGATCTAAGAAACATTCATAAGTCTAATACTTGTAGCTGTTTCTAGTACTCAACCATCCTAATTGCACTTATTTGTCATTTTTTTATTTTAGGATTACATGTATTTTGAAATCGGGCCATAAGAGTCATCCTGAAAGACTATGACAGAGATGACTTGAATTAGATGTTGGCAACTCTCATCAAAATTAAATAACTTCCCCTGAAAATATGTGTTTATTTTGGTAAAATTATTCATAGAAATTTTTCTGTATAATAATCCATGCTAAAACTTAGTAACTTAAAATAATTACTGTATTTAAAAGGTCAGGAGAATGCTGTGTGATTCTCACCAGAACTGGACTCATTTATGTATGTACAGTTCATTTAAAGATTGGTTGAGGGTTGAGTCATCTCAGAAGGTTTTAGCTGGGGCAACAGAAGCAACAGTTCACACATTTTTCATGATCCAGGAAGTCAGTCAAAGCACTTTTTTTTTCTGGTACATGTTCACAGCACACAATTTTGCACTCTTGCATGGAATTGGTACATGCACATAACATATCTTTTTTCCTTTTTCATTCCCATTTCCTCCTCTCACTATCCTCTCCCTCCATTGCTTGATTTTCTTCCAGTTTGAGAAAGTTCCGCCTCTCTACTTCCTATAACCTATCTTTTACACACAATAATTGTGATATAAAAGGAACAAGCATGCAAGTTCAAATGTTCAAACTCATTTTAAGCTAAAGCAAGTTCCATTTCTTAGTCTAAACACAAGGAGTAGAAAAACAGACTCAATATCTTCACAGGAGCTGCTTCAAAATATTGCCCCTCAAATTTACCATTGTCTAGGCTGTGGCAACAATTATTTACATTTTCCTAATACATAAAATATTATCAACCCTCATAGTATTGCCAAAAATCTGTTTTGTGACTGTTAACAGGGTCAAGACAAGTATCATAGGATTAGTATCTTTTATGAATGCAAATGAGCATACATAGATTCAGAGACTTGACTAAAAAATGCCACTGAACATTCATTGGCTGGTTACGGTCAAAATGACTACAACCAACAAATGGGATCTATATAGTACTCACTGGTACACAGTAAGGCTAGCATAGGTCACGTGCTTCCAGTTCCCTCTATACTTGGAATAAAGCTTAACTTGCTGGACATGGCTCTCTTTTCCATTGCTTTACTCTGCCCTCTGTGATTTTGGTTTTGTTGCTGAGATACTTGTCCTTTTCTAAGGAAAATATTTATCTGGAGACATTTCTCAGTTTTCTTTCTGTCTATAAAAATGGGAAACAGTTTTCTTTTTTTCATTTTGAAGTTTCTCAGTGTCTTGGAGTCTATTTGTACAACTCTCAAAAACTAGAATTATGTGGGATTCTGTGTATCAGATTTGGTCTGTTCAACTGAAAAGCCATGACAATTTTTAAAGCCGCATTTTTCTGAATGAACTTACTTTTAGCTAGACTAGTTTCTTTCTGTGAGGGATAGGTTCCAAAAGGCAGAAAAGGAACATATTCTTAAGAATAAATTTTTTCAAGCCTATTTTATATTATACTTGTTAATGTTTTACTGGCCAAATAAAAACACCCAGCTAACCTTGCATGCTTGGAATACTGAAAGAGATGCCATCTCTTCATGGGAGGGACTGTAAAATACTATGGACTTTTTTTTTTACAATCTAGCACAGTATTTCAGAGATGACTTTTCTTGATTTATTTTACTTATGAAATAGTTTTTAATTTGTAATCTTACTCAGTCGATTATATTATTTATGACAATTCTTAGATGTATTTGGTTTCAAAGGTGGTATCAAATGAACAGGACACCCTTATACACAATATACTAGGTTTTAAGACAGACTCAGTGAAATATAATAAATAAGACCTGAATGATCTACACAAAGAATAATGTTCCTTTTTATAAAATTCTCAGGATAAAGCATCTTTTGTAATAGAAGCATTATTACTATATTTCATTCTGAATAAATCTTGTCCTGGTAAGAGATTTTCAGTCTGCAGTAAGAAGATTTTTGCTTGAAATTAAAAAAGAAAAAAAGTCCTCCTACTTTAAAGGTAATGACCTAGAAAAAGTACCAACCACTCTAGAAAAAAATGTCACCAAAAATTTGAAGGATCAAAAGTGGACCACCAAAAGGAACAGCAGACAGACAGGAGACACATGGCGCAGGTTTTGTTTCACCTTTTCCTTAAGGAAAAACATTTTGATATTTCAACCATATGTAACATATTACTTGCACAATTTTCATAGTTTTGATACATAGTCATACCGAGAAAATATACTTCTGGTCTTAAAATTGTTGAGATTTTTACTAATCTAAATTATAATAAATTATTTAATGTATCTGTTTATAAAGCCATATATTCCTTTTCTTTATTCTAATTATCTGGTAGATGAATTAACTTTAGAACATTTAGCTAATTATGAGTTTTTATCATTTCATTCCTATCTCTATATCCTACTTGTTTTGCTGAGTTGTGTTACTTGATATTCTGCTAAAGATAGATTTTTGTTTATGAGGGATTTTGGTCTATAATTTTCTTTCAATATGTTTTTGAGTTACAGAATCATAGTTAATGTGACCCAGTAGTATGACGGTACATGCTAAATGACTGGCTTTCCAGTATAATTAGCTTTACTTTAAAAGATTCTTTTTTTTTTTTTTTTGTACTAGGAATTGAACTCAGGGCTTTACACTTGCCATGCAGGCACTACACCACTGAGCTACATCCCTGGCCCAATTAGCCTTATTTTATAGTCATTGGCAATGACCTTGGAATACATACCTTCCAGTATGGCTGGTTTCAACCTATCAGTGTGATGCCAGTGAATGTAGAGTAGGGCAGAGATGTTTGCAGTTGACTTTTGTAAGCCTGTGTAAGTCGTCTCCAATACACCTCTGTTCTGACCTAAAAGAAAAAAAAAAATAAAGTTGGGAATTGTTATAGGATTTTAACCAGTGAGTTTGAACAATGGTCTTGTCAAGTCTAAATATATGTATGCATATATGTAGTTGAGAATGAATACATATGGCTATATAAGCTTATATAACACAATATATTAATAATACATGTGTGTTATTACATTCACATATTATATATTGTTTCTATACTACATATACATAATTTTTAAAGGATGTTATGTCTTTCAAGTGACACTGTAACATAATATGTAAGTGTCATATTGTAGGAAAATAAAATCAAATGAAGGAAAGGTAAAAAAAGAAAAGAAAGCCTTCCCAATCCCACTGCACAAATATATTTGTATTTGACTAGTAATTATCAGTGGTTATTATCAAATGGCAGAGGAGAAATATTGTTACCGTGGTTCACTTTATCTCATGCTGACATTAATTTAATAAGTAACACGGTTTCTCTTTAGCTAAATCATTAACTAAATTACACTGGGAAAATAAAACCCAGAGGTAAAATCCAATTGGAAACATTGCTTTAAGGTAGGAAGCATTTACATATCTGTTTGGAAACTCAGTAAGTTTTAGTGTGAGGTTTTTTTGTAACTAACCTGAAAATTTCACGTTTGTTGTTGGAATTTATCATTGCTATTCAGTACAAGGAAAACTTTGACATTGCATTTCATTTCACTTCAACATACTCCATCAAAATTTGCACTAAATTTTAGAGGTCTTAAACTATAAAAAACAAGCAAGTTTGTATTCTAGTACTTAAGAGCCCAGTATAGGAGGATGAACACCATTAAACAACAGAAACCCTACTGGATGATAAGGACTATGGGAGAAATTAACATGAGATGCTATTACAAAACTATAATTGATAAATACTTTCTTTCTCGGGGAAATACAAAGTCTACTGAGAATGTTTTAGCAGCTCCACCTCCTTCCATTTATCATTTTCAAGATAATTCCAAGAAGAATCAAAACATTCCTTCAATATACCAAAGGAAGTCACATGTCTTCCAAATAATTGCTCCTAGGAAATGAAAACTGACATGTGAGAAGCAAAGCTATTTTACAAATAATGAAAATAAATGGGTGAGTCTCAAGATTATCTATGAACAATTTTCCTTATTGATTAAAGGTTATATCATACTCATTATAAACATGAAGGCTCTTAAGAAAATGCTAAGATATCTCCTAAAAGCAAGACTAGATGCATAAATTTCTCAGGCCAGTGAAAACTACACATGCAGTATTCCTTGTTCAAATATTACTGAAATTTCAATATGGCAACAGCAGCACAGTAATCGAAATACTGGCCCTTTATAACTGAACAGGTTGTGGGCCAAAAAGTCAGCACTGGCCAGAGGGTTGAATGGGTCTATTTCACCAAGCTAAAGTCTTTCTCATTAGGTCTAGAATTAAAACTATAAATCTTGAAATGTACCTTATGCAAGTCTAAATCTTAGCTCTATGACATATTACTACTAGGTATTGGACAAGTTATGAAATTTTGTATTTCTTCATTGAAATACAACCACACAAAATTATACTTCCACTTAAGTTTCAATATAATATCTGAATTCACATTAATTTTCCTCAGTTAAATATACAAATAAAGAAATGTATTAATTTTTTAAAAGTGTGTGGAAATTAGTGATTGAAATTACTGCTGTTGCTCTTAGAAATACAGATTTAAGTAGAACAATGTGGGTTTTTTGTCTTAATTCCTTTATCCATGATTTCATCTTTCATTCTAGTTGAGAGTTATCCATCACCAATAAAGTTCACTTTTTAAAAAGATCATTTTAAAAGAAGTTTCCCTAAATATTTAAATAAAAGTTATTTGGGCTGGGAATATTATTTCTTCAATATTACAAACCTAGTATCACTCTGTGTTACGTAATTTCCATGTTCAAAAAATTGTACTTTTATTGTACTTTTTCATCATCTAATTTCAATATTCATAAATAGACTTAATTTATGCAAAGTTTTATCATTTTAAGAGCATGTTATTTTTTGTTCTATCCTCATGTTGGGAGAAAAAAAAAGCAGAAATGCTGATTCTTACATGCATAGCTCCCTCTCTCGGTGGCTTGTCTACCTCACTGTCACCAAGTACTAGAGAGCTGTTTTTTTCTGGTAGGTCATTGGACATCTATCACCAAAGCAAAAAAGATCATTTTTCCTTAATAAGATCAACACTTTCTCACTCTATTAAAAAGGGAAAGCAGCAAGAGGCAGAGCATCCATCTCTGCCAGCACCCAGTACCGCCATCCAAGATCTTTGTAGAACGTTGCAAAAGCAGGGACCCATGTCCCTGCTGACCATGCCTGTGAGTTTCCACCTGAATCATGTGAAACATGATGCTCAGTGCCCTCAGTTTTTGCACCAGGAGAAATTTAAGTTACCAGGGGATATTCAGGCCAGGAAGTTTTGTCTCATTTTTCTAGGAGGAAACATGCAGTCAAATGCATCAAATGAGATGCCCAAATTTTCAAATCATGTGATCAGCATCGATGTGGCATTTGATCCATCTATTACAAGATAAACTGTCAGTGATAGACCTCTGCAAAACAGTAGATAACCTATTCTATATATGAGATTCCCTATACTTTATATATTTGTGAATATATTTAATCCTACTTCAAACCACTTTAAGAGGTATTAGAAAAAACTTTTTTTCTGTGGAAGATATTGAAGCAAGAGGAAGTTGTCTATTTTCCTTCAGCTGCTCTGCGATGTTGTAATACAGCCAGGTGGTTTTTCACTAGTGCCAACACCTCGAGTTTGGCCTTTCCAGTATCTTTATACATTACTCAGTGTCAGATATTTTATTATAGCAACACTACACAGACTAAGATATACAACCAATGGAGCAAGAATGTAGGAAACAGTGATGGCATGGGAAGCAGGAGACATAAGGAGGATACCTGTCTTCTGCAATTAGAAGATGAGAACAGACGTGAATGCTAATTAAAGGATGTAGGCAGGAAATGGAGCTGAAGAAGCTCACTCTTGTTGGCCTTCAGTTTCTCAATAAGATACTAACTAGATCAAATTCCATGCCATATTACTCTTCACTTGAGCATTCTACCAATTGGCTCAAAATCTACAATGCAATGGTTAATAAGAGAGGGGATTTCTGCCTGTAATAATTTCACAGTCTAACAGAATTTGAAGAAAGCAAAGATCTACAGCAATAATACAGTGTGATGAGGGCCTTTACTACCAGGAAAGAAATACTATAAAAGGTCA
Source organism: Dolichotis patagonum (assembly GCA_004027295.1). Lineage (NCBI taxonomy): Eukaryota > Metazoa > Chordata > Mammalia > Rodentia > Caviidae > Dolichotis > Dolichotis patagonum. The sequence goes on along the minus strand of PVJX010000014.1, from coordinate 315,376 downwards.
AGGATGTTTATCAACTAGGATGGGCCATCTCAGGGTATATATTGCAATACCTTATCATTTTAGTTATATTCTAACATTCTTGCTAATATTCTTTGTATAGAAACTGGAAGATCATATTAGTCAATCAAATTGTGGTAAGTTTTTACTGTAATATTACTTAATAATAAAAATAAAGATCTTTGTTAATTAAATAGAAATCATGTTTAATACATTATTGACTGAAAAAATGCTTAGTATGTATGCTGTAATATTTCAAAGTAAGTTATAAATCAAAGTATAGAGTAGTAATTTCTGTAATATTATATAATGTTTACATCTTAATTTTTATAGTTATATTGCAATAATATAGAGAATATTTATGTTTGGGAGCAAAGTATTTAGAAGAAAAGCAAAACAATGTTAGAAATTTCTCAGAAAATGATAGAAGGCTTATATGACTGTGGAAGTTGCCAAATCAAATACCTGCACAGTAAACGGGTAGACTGGCGACTCCGGAAAGAGATAATGCTCTAAACTCCCAGAGTACTTTACAATGAAAATTTGGGGAAGGAAGGCATTAATTAAGTAGAACAGGCATTGGGCAGAGGTAAAAGGTACAGGATTATGTAAGGTAGGGACAGCACTGCCAACTGAGGACGAGCTTAAAAATTTATTTTCATACACATACTGACAAACAGTATGCACAGAAAGAGAAACAGAAAATTCTCTACCCCACTCTCATATTCCTTCCCTGTTCACCCATTTCCTATAGTGAAGCAGGGCCAAGTACTCCTCGGAGATTAATCAAATTTCCTTCTGTCCACTTCTGATTTTTCATGAGGTCGGAGGACATCTGGGTTCTGCCACTCTTGTCCACATGCTGTGGTCTCCCCGGTGAACCACGAAGCAACTGAGTCTTGTTAGTTCAGAAGTAGCACTGTGTCTTAGGACAGTAAAGCATGGCACTTGCATCTCCTATCAGAAAACAAGGGCCACCCTCTCCTAATCCCCCTCTTTGCTGAGGTCTCTTCCTCCCTCCCAGATCAAACTGGCCTCTTCCAGTTCTGTGCAAAAGAAACAAAGCGCCCGGGCCCCTTGCCCAAGTGCTGGCCGCCAGCACCAGCACCGCCAGCACCAGCACCGCATTGGCGAGGCCCGTTCTCCACCCCAGGGTGTGGGGTGGGAGCGAATGCAGATGCCAGGCTCTTGCGAAAGTCCTTCCTCCCCTCTCCCTCTCCCACCCCGGGCGCGCTAATCCTCTACCCGCAGAGCTCTTCCTCGGGGCGCAGAAGTCTGTCCGCGGAGAGGCAAGTGTGAGCTGGCGCTTATCTTTTACTTTCTGCTGCTGCTGGCGCGGTGGCCACTTGTTTCCGTCTTCGTTTCCCGCCGACTCCTGCTGTTGTAGGTTCCAGCCACGCCGGGGCGCCAGCTCGGACGGGCGGGCGCGGTCCAAGGCCTGGGCGGCCGCGCGCCCCCGGGGACCCGGGCCCAGGGCGCCCCGAGCCGGGCCTCGCCCTCCGCGGGAGCGCGGCCTCCGCTTCCCCCGAGGGCCGCTGCTCCGGGCCCGCCCTCCCGCCAGGAGGCGGAGGCGGAGGCGGAGGCGGAGGCCGCGGCCTGGCGCGCGGGGTCGCGGCGGCGTGGGCGGGCCGCGCGGCCCGGGAGCGGGGCGCAGCCTCAGGTGTCCGGGAGGTTTCTCGCCAGGCGGAGACCGGGCGGGCTGGGCAGCGAGCTGTCGCAGCTGCGGGTCGCGGGTGGAGGTGGAGCGGGGCAGCGGTCAGGGGCCCCAGATCTCCACGCGGGGCTGGGGTGGCGACGCTCACCCGCGCGCTGCGGGAGAGGTGGCTGCGCTCCCCGGGCGCCCTGTCTCTCCAGCCGCGGGCTCGGTCGCGCGTGGCCGGCGCCGCCTCACCGGGTCCTCTAGTGTCCCGCACAGGTGACCGGTGCGCAGCGCCTCGGACTCGGGCGGCCCATGACAGTTAAACGCGGATGGCAACGGCTTTACTCTTGGTGTAGCTTGCAGAAGGAACCGACCGAACCTGTCACATTGTCAAGGAGTATAAATTGGGAGAAGTTTAGATTTGTATGTCTCTTTGTTTATAGAATATATTACTGCACTATGATTTGTTTTTAAATTTTTCTGTTTGTTTACTTTTAATGAGAAGCTATGTTCTTTTAATTTCATATCATATACTTAAAATTGGAGCCACTAAAATAGTCCAGGAGAAAAAAAGATGCATTAAAGTAAATTTTGCACCTACTGAAAGGCTGTAATTAGACTCAGTATTTTATTTATCCATGTATTATTGCTGTGTGTTTGCAATACAGAATAATTACATTCAACTTGGGGACTATCTGGCTATCTACAATCTAGTTATCATCCTAATCATTTTTACTTCCCCTTCTTTTCCCTGTACTGTCCTTCCAACTGCCTTATCCCAGTTTTCCTTCTCATCTCCAGAAAGTATGTGTTTATTTCCCCCATTCTTCTATTTTTAAAAATTTTGTTCTTTAAATCATTTATGGTTTGAGTTTCTCATATTAGAGAAGCCAGATAATATTTAACCTGTGTCTGATTTATTTCACTTCGCACTATGATCTCAAGGTGCACCCATTTCCCTACAAAGTACTCAAGTTTATTTTCTTTATGGCTGAGTGTCCCTTGTGTGTTAACGCCACGTTTTCTTTATCCAGTCATCTGTTTGTGGGCATATAGGCAGCATCCAATATTTACCTGTTTAAAATTGGGCTGCATTGTGAATCACGTACTCTTTTAACACTGTAACGTAGTGTCGTTCAATCTTTTAGGAAGATAGATGGGGGAATAACTTGACCAAATGGAATTCTTACTTTTAATTTTTTGATGTATCTGCATACTAATTTCTATAGTGGTTGCACTAGTTTACCTTCCCACCAGCAATGTAAAGGGGTTTCTTTTCTCGCACCATCTCCACAGCACTTGTTGTTCTTTTTGTTCTTGACAAATAACCATTCTCTTTGGAGTAAGATGAAATCTCAGTGTTGTTTTGATTTGCATTTCTCTAATGGCCAAATATGCTGAATATTTCTTTCTATACTTATGGTCATTTGTGCTTTTTTTGAGAAGCAGTGTTTATTGATTTTGAATGCTCACTTTTTATTGTGTCATTTACTTACTGAGTTTTTTATGTATTATAGAAATTAATCCTGGGTCAAAGGAATAGCTGGCAAGTTTTTTCTCATTCTGCAGCTTGTGTGTTTACTCTGTTGGTTGTTTTCTTTGTGATGCAGTTCCTTTGTAATTTGATACTATCTCATTTGTTGACTTTTTGTATTATTTATTGTGCCTATGTCTTTGTCTCCAAGAGTATTATCTATTTTATCTTCCCACAAATTCAGTGTTTCTGTTTTAATATAAGGTGATTGATCTACTTTGATTTTATTTTAGTACAGGATGAGAGATATGGGTCTAAATATTTTCTTCTACATGCAAAAAATCGGCTTCCCCAGTACCATTTTTTGAAGATGCTATCTTTTCTCCAGTGTGTGATTTAGAACTTTGTCAAAAATCAAAGGCAGGTACCTGAGATTGTATTTGCATCCTCAGTTCTATTCCATGATCAGTATGTCACTTTTTGAGTCACTATACTACTGGATTTGTCGTGGTAGCTTAGTATAACTGATAGTATAACTTTAAATCAAGGATCATAATGTCTTCTGCTTTCTTGTTGCTCAGCATTGCTTTTGCTATTCTGGATCTCTTATGATTCCATGTGACTTTTAGAAGGTTGATGGTATTTTCACTGGAAATGCATTAAATTGCTACATTATTTTCTGAGAGGGTGGCCAGTTGGACGATATTGGTACTGACTGTCCAGTAACAGTAAATATCACTCCATTTTCTAGTGTTCTTTCCAATCTCTGTTTTAAAAAGTTCTGTTGTTTTTATTGTGGAGATCTTTTGCTTATTTGGTTAGGCTAATTTCCTGGTATTTAATTGTTTTGAAGCTATCAGAAAAGAAATGTTTCCCTGATTTCTTTCTTGGTGGTTCATCATTGATGTATAGGAAAGCTACTGATTTTTCTGTATTGTTTTTCCACTTTGCTAAATTTATTAATTTTAAGTGTTTTGTGATGGAAATTTTAGATCTTATATGTAAGGCTCGTGTCATCTGACAATAAGGATAGTTTCATTTCTTTTCATATTTCTCTTTTTTTTTTTCTTTCTTGTCTGATTGCTTTTGTTAGAGTTTCAAGTACTATTTTGAACAGGGATAATAAGAACAGACAGCATTGTCTTATTCCTGGTTTTAGAGGCAATAATTCATTTTTTCCTCATTTAGTGTAATGTTGGCACTATAGTAGTAAAAGTGGCTTTATTAGTTTGTAGTGAAGTCCTTCTATACCAATTTTCGCTTTGTCAAAAGCTTTTTATGCATCTACTGAGACGATCATGTGATTTTTATCCTTGCTTCTGTTCATGACATGTAATGTTATTATTGATTTATGCACATTAAACTGTCCTTGTATCTCTGGAATAAAGCCCACTTTTTCATGATGTGTCATCTTTTTAATGATTTGTTGTATTCTGTTTGTAAGCATCTTACTGAGAATTTTTGCATCTATGTTCATTAAGAAGATTGGCCTCTAGTTTTCTTTGTGAAGCTTTTTTTTCAGTTTTTTTTAGTACATTTCCAGTATATAATGATTGGAATACGTGTTTTCAAACTACCTTTTTATAATCTTCTGGATTTCAGCAACATCGATTTTGATTTTACCTTTTTCATTTCTAATTGCATTGATATGGTCTTTTATTTTGGTAAATTTGGCTAAGTATTTATCAATCTTATTCTTTCAAAGAAACAACTCCTTGATCCTTTGATCTTTTGTATTTTTTTCTTAATTTCATTGATTTTTCTCTCTGACTTTTATAACTTCTTTTCTTGTATTAGTTTTGAATTTGAATTTTTCTTGTTTATTAGGCCCTTGATATGAATCACATTATTTATTTGGGATCATTCTATTCTTTTAATGTGAGCATTCACAGCAGTAAATGTCCCTCTTGCACTTGTCCATAGGTGTTGGAATGTTGTGCTTCTATTAGGATTTGAGAAATGTCATTACAAGTTATCCAGGCCTTTACAGTTTCTGCTGAGAAATCTGCTGTTATTTGATATGCTTGCCTTTGTAGGTTTCTTGCTAACCAGCTTTCTCTAACAGCCTTTAGTATTCTCTCTTTGTGCTATTTGACAATTATGTGTGATAGGTTGTTTTTTTTATCACATTCATTTGGGGCTCTTTAAGCCTTGTTTACCTGAAAAATGAATTCTTTCTCTAGATTTGGAAAATTTTCTGCTGTGATTTTGGTAAATAGGTTTTAATACCTTTTGAGTCATCTCCGAGTCTTTTCTATAGTTTAAGAACTGTTGTGCTTTGGGTGTTTGTATGTGTATGTGTGTATGTTGTCTTCTGGCAGATATTTGATCCAGTTCGCAAGACTTCTTGTTTTTACAGTACACTGAGTACATAGTCTACTATATAAACATTGTTTTCAAGTTCTAAGACTTTTATTACAGTCATTGTATCTGCTACCTGTATTTTCAGTTGATCTTTTCATTTCCTGGATTTCTGCTTGGTTTGTTTTTAGAATTTGATTCTTTACCAAAGTGATCATTCATAGCTTGTTTTGTCTTGGTTAATTCAGTCAGCTCATTCATTGTGGCCTCTTTAATTTGGCTACACATTCTATTGTTTTTCATCTATTTAATTATGTCCTATTTTACCTCACTAAATGTCTTATGGATTTGCTTATTCCCTTCTTCTTTGATATCCTCAAACATTTTAGCCATTTGATTTTTGAGTTCTTTGCCTGGAATTTTGCCTATGAGATGAGGTATTGGGAGTTAAGGGTTTGGGGATGCATTTGTTACCATGTTTTCTTGTGTTTGTATTTTGTTTTCTTTGTGAATTTAAACTACTGCCTTCTTAATTCTTATACTCTTATTTTACATATACAAACACCTCATGTATACTGTATAAGCCAAATGAAAAGAGTAGAAAAGAAAGAGGAAAAAGCATACACAAGCACACAAAAGTAGAGTCCTCTTAATACATGTGGACAAGCCCACCTGCGGTTCCCACTGCAGACAGTGCTTGGTTATGTTTGGGCTGCAATTTTGTGGGAATGACTAGCTGGATATTTTTTTTCTTTGTCCTATAATCAGATGAATTCAGTAGTTTCTAAAGGAAGAAGCGGGGAGGACCCTGTGAAGGACCCAGTGCTTTACTGATCCCCGGGCCCAGGTCGGAGGAGGTGGGTTCCTTGATCTCTGCCCCTTCTCTCTGTGGCATTCCCTGAAGCTGTTTGTGTCTGTTCCCTCCATGTTCCTTGCATGGTGACTGCACCATGCATTCTTGATGACCCTGTGGCTTTTTGACATGCCACGCACACTTAATTCTCTGTTTAGCTGCTCATAGATACTCTACGCAGCCAGCAATGAAAGTTCAGTGGCACACAGAGCTGGGCAGGGCCGCATCCTTCTGCTTGGGATGTCAGCAGCTTCTGGGAGCCAGTAGGAGGGCATTTAGATGGGCTCCTGGCACAGCGAGTAGATCGACAGACTATGAATAAGATTGAGGATCTGTAGCGCTTGGAGGGCAAGGCTAGGAACAGGGTACTTCTCAGGCACAGAACCTGGCACTGACTGTGCTTGCCCTGGGAGTGTGCCCACTCTTCCGATGCCTCAGAGTCTCCTTTTTGCCCCTGGATCACAGCGTTCATAGCTGCCGAGCGCCCTTCCCTGGTCCAGCTCCCTGTTCAGGAGCGCCCTTGTTTGCTCCTGCTTGTAAGACTCATCGTTCTTCACTCAGTCACTCCTGATTTTCTGGAGCACAGACTCCGTAGTGGCCCAATTTGAAGGAGTCATCTCCTGCATCTTCCCCACCTAGGTTCCATCTTCCAGCATGAAGACAGCTGTAAGAGGTACTGGGACTTGAATGCTCAGCTGGGCACAGAATGCCACAATCCTACTGCTGCTCTTATACCTAGACCACCTACTCTGGGATGCCAGCGTTTTCCCAAAATGGCATTATTGTTTGTCCCTATCTACAAACAACGCTGTGTATGACAGGTGTGCAACTGCTCGTTTGGGTGCTACTTGCAGCTGCCACCAAATTCAGCCTTCTTCCCCACAAGTATGGATACTCCCCCAACACAGAAGTGTAAGCAGTGCTGGGATCATGACCTGCCCAATTGCTCATCTGGATGCTGCCCACAGCAGCCCTGCTGCCTCCACCTTTGCTGCACCTGACTTCCGCCTCGGGGATTAGATACGCTCCCCAAAGCAATCACTCACCAGCCCTGAACTATGATTAGTGCTGCAGTCAGAGCTGCTTATCTAACTGGGTGCTGTGTACAGCAGCCATGCCTCTATCTTTCAGGAGTTCTTTCCTTGGGGAAATACACTCTCAGGGTAGTGTATTAATTGGACCTGCATATAACCAGTGCCAGGACTGAGAGGATTTTTTGACTTTTTGGCTGGATTTGTACATTGCATCCCAGCCACTGCTGCTGTACTCAGATACTTTCACAAGATGACGTTTGCACTAATTCTGAGCTGCAAGCAGTGCTAGGCTCGAGTGCCTCCTTGTTTCTGTCTTTAGTCACTCTTAGAACTGGAAACTGTATGGTAAGTTTACTAATTGGCTTTCTAATATTAGGGTTTTTTGTTCACCTGGTTCACAAGTACCCGTGGGTCCTGGGAAGTATCCTCTCTCTGAGCATCTCGTGTGCTCTGTTAGCTCTAATATACCATGGTGGATCTTCTGATGCATTCCATATTTTAATTGTACGTATTAGTATTAAGACACAGTCTTCTACCTGACAACAAGTTTTATGATGAAACATTGGCATCGTTTCCATTAAATTTAAAAAGACAAGTGTGTTTTCTATCATATCATCAATTCTACACTTTTGTGTCTAGGAAATTAGAACAAATCCATATTATTTTGATTAGAAAAGACACAGAAGAGCCATTTTTACACATGTTGTATTTCTCAGTGGAAGTTGGGACAGAAAGGGTTATATGTTGGTCAGTCTGTCATATGTACTCTTTTAAAGACTAAAAGTCCACAGATATTTCTTCTAAAAGCACTGTATCTTTGCAAGGCTTCCACACAGGCACAGATATCTGTGGCAAAGTTTATATTTAACACCCTTCAAGAATTCAGCAAATCAGATAAGATGTTTTCCATGGAACAGTTACCTGGGTCGGCTCATTCACCAGTAAACTGATGTCAACTCCAGCCTCAGTCCTTCAATATCAGTGACCTTTGCATACAAGTAGCTTACCAAAATTTCTCCCAGTTTCCTTTCAAAACTTACCCTTGAGTCAATCACCTTCAACAGGCCCATAGTTTAATTTGGGATGCATATTCCTATAGCAGTGCTCTGTTACTGCCAAATTACCATAATTATTCTTCAAGCTTCTATCTCTAATTGTTTTTTTAGGTTGACATCCTTCACTGTCTAAAAAAAATAAGTGAGAAGCTTTTGAAAAACAAGAAATTTGTAAACTGACCAGCTGCATTAACTCTCAGCTTATAAAAAAGGTTAACAAAACTTCCTTATGTCTAGAAAAAAATTTTAAAAAAAACTTTTCAGGTAATCAACAAATAACAAAATATGCAGAACTTATTTTTAAAGATAAAAGACAAACACTATGTAGAAATCCAAACTATATGTGTGAAAATGTATTTATAACTATTTTCCTATGTGAAGATCTCATTTCTTTTGAGAATAATGTCTAAATTTAATATAATCTTAAGGATCTTTTGCTTTATAACTCCAAGTTTAGTTTATGTGAAAAGCAAACACTTAAAAATAGCCAGAATTTAAAAATAAATTATGTGGGCTTTTATTTCAGATAATGAGAACAATTATAAAACTCTAATGATAAAGACAGGGAGTAGTCCTATAAGAGACAGGTTAGTGAAACAAAAGTGTCTGAGACCAAGAGAAAGTAGAATACTGGAACTTTATTTATTTTTTTTTTTATTTTAAAGAGAATAAAACAAAAGAGGGCAGAACAGAGCAGATCAGAACAGGACAACATGGGCAATACAGTACTTTACATTAAAACAACCAGACATTAACAGTAGCTATCACAATATCTCTGCTATAGTTAAGCATAGTTTCAAATACAATAATATCAAACATAACAAAATAGTATAAAACCATTCAAAGAGTGAAAGACTTACAGGGCATTCTGAACCGAATAACAGAGAATGATCAATGGGTACTATAATATCTCATTTTCGATAAAAAATTTTGTTTATACTATCACACATATTCAAATCCCAATAAGACACAATGTGATAGATAGATAGAACCAATGGTAGTAGAAGAATAGAAGCATGGTAGGACTTCTAACAAGGATGATATTAAATCAGCAATAGGTGTCATAATGTTTTGTTTTCTTCAAAACAGCTGTTCATACCATCACGCATGATATAGTCAAACAAAACACAAAACCATTCTAACTGATGAATGAAAACATTGAAAGGCTTCAAAGCTATGAGATGGGGACTCATGCTTACCATAAAATCTTATATACTCTTATCAACCTCATACTAGGGAGACTATACGGTATTTACACATGTGAGTCTGGTTTATTTCGCTTATGAGTATGGCCTCAAGTCATGTCCATTTATTTATAAATATCTCAATGTGATCATTCTTTATAGCTGAATAATACTCCATTGTATAAAAATGCCACAACTTTTTTTTATCCATTCCTCAGTTTATGGGCACTTAGGTTGTTTCCCAGATCTGGCTATTACAAATTGTGCTGCTATGAACATGGGTGCACATATATCACTGTGGTATGATGTTTTCAGATCTTCTGGGAATATGCCTAGAAGTGGAATAGCTGGGTTAAATGGGACCTCCAAACTCAGCTTTTTGAGGAATCTCCAGACTGACCTCCACAGTGGTTGCACCAGCCTACACTCCCACCAACAGTGTAGAAGAGTCCCTTTTTCCCCACAGCCTCTCTAGCACTTGTTGTTGGTAGTTTTTTCTATCCTGGCCATTCTTTCTGGGGTGAGATGGAATCTCAGTGTGGTTTTAATTTGCATTTCTCTAATGACTAATGATGATGAACATTTTTTCATGTATTTATTTGCCATTCGTATTTCTTCATCTGAAAACTGTGTACTCATTTCAGATGCCCATTTTTGGATTGGGTCTTTGAATTTCGAGGGTCTGATTTTTTTTTAATTCTTTATAAATTCTAGACAGAAGTCCTTTGAGGGACAATCCATTAAGATTTTTTCCCAATTTGTGGGTTTTCTTTTCACTCTGCTGGAAATCTCTTTCAATATGCAGAAACTCTTTGATAAGATATGGTCCCAGTTATTGATTCTGGGAAGTTTTTCCCGTGCAGTTTGACTCTTTGGAACTTTATTTTTTAAAATTTAAACAAAAAAGAAAAAACACCAAATAAAACAGTTTTAGAAGTATAGTAGGAAAGTAATAATCAACACATTGTGCATTCTTATATTCACAGTAGTTGTTCAGAGTGTGAGGTATAGGCACAAAACATTTCTCCAAAAACTGCTAGCACAAAACTTTCCTCTAGGTGAACCAAGAGTTACCAGCTATATGTCGTGTGTGTGTGTGTGTGTGTGTGTGTGTGTGTATGTGTGTGTGTGTGTGTGTGTGTGTGTGTGTGTGTGTATTTTTTCCCTTTTCCCTTCCTGGAACTTTAAATCTGAGAGTAAAAATAATGAGAAACATTTAGTAGATCAGTCTTGGATACCAAGGCATTTTCAGGGGGAAAACTAATTAATAGAACTGATTTTTTTCCCATTCTTAATGCACATGTATGGTCTAGATGAACTACTAATTTAAATATAAGTGCAGTATAATGAAACTTAAAATATAAGAAGAAAATCTCTATGAAAATATGTGTACAGCATAATTGGAAAAGATTTTAAAGCATAATATGATATAAAAAGCACCAATTAAGAAAAATATATTGGTTTTTAAACATTTGCATTTTCAAAATGCACGCAAACATGGGATTAATTAACAAAAACATTTTTGCTAATATACCCACAACTCCCCAAATGGCTTTCAAAGTCAGCATTTGGGAAGCTATTAGAGGAAGTGAACCAAAATGTTATGGCAGTGATCAGCAGCAAAACCGAGCTTCTCCGAGGCACAGAATCCAGACAGCTGGCAAATAACTTGGCAAAGAAAAACAAAACAAAGAAAAGAAGGAGAAAAAGGTGAAGAGGAGAAGAAGGAGGAAGAAGAAGAAGAAGGAAGAGGAGGAAAGAAGAGGAACTCCAGGAAGAGGAAAGGAATGGATAGGAAAGTTCCGAGTTACAGAGATGTTAAAGCAGTGGGCCACATGGCAGAGAAAAGAATGAAGCAGTCTAAAAGCTTAACTCAGCTCTCAAGAAAGAACAGCTGTTTCTGCATAGCCAAGATAAGGCTCCAGGGTGAGGAGTTCCTGAGAGAAATAGCAGACAGGATCAGCAGCACTAACCCAAGAAGAGACTACAGCCATTATAAACTCCAAAGTAGTATGTTGTTTTACTCCAAAGTGACTCTACATAGCAGGCAACAGCTGAGAAGAAATCCAGGGGAAAGAAAATCAGGAACAGGAAAATTATGAAATGATAGGAATAGGTCAGTACCTTATAGTATTATCTTTCAATGTGAATGGTCTCAATTTCTCAAAAGACACATATTGAGAGAATTAATCTAGAAACAACAGCCAGCATTATGCTGTATGCAAGAAACACACTTAATCTAGTAAGTAATTCACAAATTAAAAATCAAAATAATATTCTATGCAATGGAAATCTTAAAAAAAGTAACTATCCTGTTTTCAGACAAAGTGAACATTAAGCAAAGTTGATCAAAAGAGGCAAAAAAGATCACTACATATTGATTAAGGGAGCAATTCAGCAGGAAGAGTTATAATTATGCACATTTATGCACCAAACACTGGAGTGACCAAATTCATGAAGCAAACATTTCTGGATGTAAAAATCAGATAAACACCAACACAGTTATACTGGGGACTTCAGTACCCCACTTACACAAATAAATGGATAAACAGGACAAAACCCAACATGAAATAGTAGAGTTGAAGCAAAGCTTCGAACAAATGCACTTAATAAATCCCTATAGTGTTCACCCAATGATAACAGAATAAGCATTCTTCTTAACAGCACATGAGATTTTCTTGAAAACAGACCACATGTTAGCTCATAAAGCATCCTTAAGTAAATGCAAAAGAATTGAAAGTATCCCGTTGCATGATATTAGATGATAGTGTAATGAAACTAGAAATCAGTGGCAAACCCAAGAAGTTATGCAAACTTATGGAAAATAATCCTTCATGAATATCCAGTGGCTCACAGAACAAATCAAATAAAGAAAACAGCTTTGAGAACCCAATGGTAATGCCAACACAACATAGTAGAACTTAATGGGACACAAAGAAAATAGTCCTTTCAGGCGAGTTTATAGCTGTGCATACCCACATCAGAAAAAATAGAGCCCAAATAACCTGATGATGCTCCTTAAAGTCTTAAACAAGAACAATCTAAATTTAGTACAAGGAAGGAAATTATACAGATAAGACAAGAAATCAATGAAATTGAAACAAAGAATCAGTGAATCAGAGAACTTGTTCAAGAGCAAAATAGACAAACCCTTACCCAGTCATACCAGAGAAAGAGAAAGAGAAAGAGAGGGGGGGGGGAGCCATGTCAGTGCAATTACAATTGAGAAAAAGGTAAAGTTACAATGGACTCTGCAGAATACAGACAAATGAGTAACTACTTTCAGAACATGTACTCTAATAAATTGGAGAATTCAGAAGATATAGGTAGATTCCTAGACACCAAATCTGATCAGTTACCAAAACTAAACCAAGAAAATAGAAAAATCCCAAATAATCCAGTAACAGGCAGTAAAATTGAAGCCTTAACAGCAACAACAACAACACGTAAAACTAACAAAATGAAAACCCTGAGTCATGATGGATTCAGCATTGAATTCTGCAAAAAACATTACAGAAAATCTAATGCCAATACATCTCAAAATCTTTAATAAAATTGAAAGCAAAGAGTACTCTCAGAATCATTCCTGGAAGCTAGCATTACCATGATTCCAAAACCAGAAAATGACCTAGGCAAAAAGAGAACTACAATCCAACCCCTTTGATTAACATAGGTGCAGAAATTCTCAACAAAATGTTGGCAAGCAGAATTCAATGAGTCATCAAAAAGATGTTACATCATGACTAAGTCATCCCAAGGATAGAGAGATGGGTCAATATATGCAAATAATTTAATACACCACATAAATTGAAGGAAGAATAAAATTCACAAAATCATCCCCATTGAGGCAGAATCCTGAAGTAAGTAGGTATCTTATCTCAATCTGTCATAAAGCCTTTTTATGACAAACCAACAGATAGCATTATATTAAATGATGAAAAGCTGAAAGTTTGGCTCTCTGAAATTAGAAGCAAGACAAGGATGTCCATTATCACCTCTCCTGTTCAATATAGTACTTAAAACATTAGCTAGAGCAACCAGGCAAGAGAAAGAAAGAAAAGGAATATGTATATGAAAAGAAGTGGTATTATCATTATTTGTAGATCATGTGATCTTTTGCATAGAAGACTAAAAATTCCACCAAAGACTCCTGGAATTAATAATCAAGTCAGTAGCATAGCAACACACAAAATCAACACATAATTTAAGTGTTCTTGTGAACCAACAATAAACTCCCTGAGAAATGAGGAAAACAACACCATTCACATTAACATCCAGAATAATTAAGTACTTAAAATAAACCTGAACAAGGAAGTAAAGGTCCTCTATAGTGAAAATTACAGCACGTTGAAGAAGATCAAAATGGACATCAGAACATGTAATAACACACCCTGTTCCTAGATAGGAAAATCCAATATAGTCAAAATGACCATTTTTCCAGAACTGCAAAAGATCACGTGATCTACAAATAATGATAATACAACTTCCAGAACAGAGTTAATGGAATCCCAATCAAAATAGCAATAGCAAAAAACCAAAAAAATAGCAATTGCATCCTTCAAAGAGTTACAAAAAATAATTTTGAAATTTGCATGAAACCAAATTTGAAATTTTGAAGTTTGTAGGAAGAGCAAAAACAATTCTGGGCACCAAGAGCAAAGCAAGAGGCGTCAAATTCCTAATTTCAAGTTAAACCATAAAGCTACAGTGGTAAAAACAGCATGACACTAGCACAGAAACAGACATGTAGCTCTGTAGCATAAAATATAGGATGCAAAATCAACTGCAGGCACATTTACCTGTCTGATCTTTGAAAAGGACCGGTAAATATGGACTGAAGGAAACATACCATCTTTAACAAAGGGTGCTGCGGAAACTGGCTATCTGAACACAGAACATTGACTCTAAACTCATATCTCTCACCGTGTATTAAGCTGAAATAAAAATGGGTCAAAGATATAAATGTTAAAGTGAACAAAAAGTTAACTTGCTTGAAGATTAAAAAAAAAAAGTAAACCTCTTAACAGTGTTCCCGCTGACTTGAACAACCCTGTGCTACATGACTGTCTCACTAGGTGCCTTGTGCCATGGATGGTACATATATGTCTGTCCCATCCAAAAGCTTGTATGACCAATGGAAATGTCTCATACTACCCGATGGGACAGTTTTGCATACACCACCAGGGCTGCCTAGAGTGAGACAGGAATTTTGACCCCATTGTGAACAGGTAAATGGTGGTGTGGTCTGCCTTTCTGGTTTATATCTAAATATGCTCAAAGAACCTCATACACTCATAGGGGAGGATTTTGGAAGGTGACTGGATTACGAGGCCATTTCAGATGTTGGAAGGTGACTGGATTATGAGGCCATTTCAGATGCTCAGAAGAGGTGGGTCATAGTGTGCACGAATTGGAAGGGTGTATTTCCCCAGCCCTGCCTTGATTCTCTTCTTCCCCAAGCTGACATAAGCAGCTTGTCCTCTGCCACGCCCTGTGTCATGTTGCTTCTTTCCTGCAGCTCTCGGATCATAAACTGAAACTGTGTACACTATGAGCCAAAGTAAACCTTTCCTGCCTTAAATTGTAGATGTCAGACCTTTTGTCCCAGTGATGAACAAAGTAAAACAGTGGTGTAAGAAAGAAAAGATGCATGGTAAGCAGAATTTAAGGAAAGTGGAGAAGAAAATGAAACTACAAAAGAATATGTGAGTTTTGACTCTCAACTACCCTGTATGCCACAGGAATATCTAATAGGATTGGAGATGAGGATCAGAAATTATAAACTTTGAGTAGACTAAATTATGGGAACAGAAAGCTTTAAGGTGAAGGTCTGTGCCATCATTTCCACAGCACACTTAATTAAAAAAAAATGGAACCCATTGAAAAGTAAGGGTAATGGACTGGTGCTATAGTGGAAGATGGCGGGGGTGGGGGAAGAATGCTACATTCCCAATTTCTTAGGGTTAGCTACAGATTCACCAGATGCAGGGACACAGTAGTGTCAGACTGCCTACTTAGAAAGCAGGCAGATTGTAAGAATACTCATCCACTGAACTATAGAGATAGCTGCTGAGTTTCAATGACAACCTAGGGAGAGCCTTTCTGTATGGCTAGTGAAGTCATGAAATAGTAAGTGGAGAGGAAATATCTGTCACTAATCAAGAAGCAGAAAAATGAGTAACGCATCTGCCTGTCTTTGTTACTCTTGTTGCTGGGACAAAATACCTAACACCTAAAATTAAGGTAGGAAAGGTTTACTTAGCTCACTGTTTGTGGAGGTTTCAGTCCATAATCAGCTGGCGCCATGGCAGAGTGGCATGGCACAGGGCAACACTTCAAGGCAGCAGCCAGGGAAAGAGGGGGAAAGCGCAAGTCTCCTTTCCGCCTTTATATTGTTCACAGGCCACTCCTCTCCCAGGGTGAGTGAAGCACTGACAAAATCTTCTTGCTCTACTCTTGCACAAGATGGAGGTGTTCATGAAGAACACTGAGTCTCCTAGTTAAACTTCTACACTTCTCAGGTTGATGCAGTGTATCAACCATAGCAATCCACCCCTTGTCAACTTGGCAGTAAGACATATTTCTTTAAACAAACCTCAAACACAAAGGCATGCTTATTCATAGCAGTGCACAACTTGAATACTATTAACACAGGTGTACTAATCTTTAGAGACCAGCATTAAGTCTATCAATGTTATAATTCATTAGAATCATGACATTGTTCCCTTGCCCCCTCAAGACTCATGTACCTCCCTTTATGCAAAAAGTGCTCAGTCCATCTGCCAGAGTTGCCAAAGTCCTAACATTTCAGCATTGCTGAAAAGTTCAAGTCCCAAGTCTCTGAGACGTAAGGCAAACTTTAGCTGCAGGCCCTTGTATAAATGAAAACAAAGTCAAAAAACTTCCAGCATGCAGTGGTGCAGGTTACAAATGGGGATACAAAAGATTGGGAACAAAGTAAGTCCAAAATCAGCAGGGCAAACATTAAGTCTTGTAGTTGGATGTCTAGCATCTGACACAATCTGTGGCAAATTGTAGGTTCCAAAGGCTTTGTGTGGTTCCACTCCTACAGCACTTCTGGTGGTTGTAGCTCCCATGGCTCCTCTCTCAGGCCCACTTTGTTCTCTCCCTGCAGCTGTCCTTAGATGATCCAAAAGTAGCTTTTCCAAACTTCTGGGTCTCCACTGCACCTTTGGCTTCACACTCACAGTTTCACACATGGCCGTTTCAGGGTCACCCTGCCTTGTCTCCCAGGCCTTCTGAAATTGCGGTGGGAGCCTTTTTAACCTTAGAACTCTTGCATTCTGTATGCACCTAAAACCAGCACCATGTGGGTAATGATGAGTTCTGCTGCCAGTTGGAGCAGTAGCCAGGATTTCTTTTCTCTTCACTGTAGGGGCTAGATTGCCAAGCACTCTGAATCTAATTCTGAGGAACAAATCTCTTATGCCACTACCATTCTGGAACATGGTGCTCTGAAGCTTTTGCCTCAAAGCAGAGTCTTTCACTTTTGCAGGTTTGAGACTACACAAGTTTGAAACTTGCTGCTTTTTCTGATGCCTTCAAGCCATCTTTTTTATTCTGTTCCTTGCCAACAGGTGAAATTTCCTCAGCTCTGTCTTTGCAGTCCACAGCTTTATTGGAGCTTCCTTTCTGGCCAAACTCACAATGTTTTAAACCAGCTTGCTGGGCTCTTTGCTGTTGATTTGTAACATAAATCTGGCAACACGTCCCCAACAATAGCCATGCCACTGCCTCAACATTTGACGGCCTTGTAATTTCTTCTGCCAGATCAATTGTGCTGCCCTTAATTCAGTCTCAGGAAACATCTCTGGACACAAGAAAAACATAGACAAGCTTTTTGCCAAGCCATAACACATCATCTGGAGTCCAGAAACCAATGTAGTCCTTCCAAGCAGAAACCTCCTGAACCTGATCTTTACTAGTTGTCTGGTCTTCTGAGCTCTGACCAGAATCTCTCATACAGAACACCCTAAGCTGTTTCAGCTCCATTCCTTTAGGCAGCATCTCTGGACCTTTCCAGATTCTTCCCACAAGCCATTCCCAAAGGCTTTTGAACCACTTAGTCAGGTATAGTCACAGCAATGACCCCATTCCACTGGTACCAAATTCTGTCTTGGTTACTTTTCTCTCATTTCTGGGACAAAATACCCAACACCCAAAATTAAAGAAGGAAAGGTTTATTTAGCTCACTGTTTATGGAGGTTTCAGTCCCTAATCAGCTGACTCCAAGGCAGGTGGCATAGCACTGGGGCAACACTTCAAGGCAGCAGTTAGCAAAATCAGCCAGAGCACTACCAAACCTGCTTGAAAACAGAACCTATACTGAATGTGGTGAAGCGTGTGAGGCCCCCTCTTGCTGTTGGATTAGGTTATTAACTAGTGTTGGTAATTGTGGATCACAAAGGAGAACTTTTGGGGCAGTGTGCTAACTAGAAATCTAAGAAGGCAATATAGTGAATCTTAACGTAATGTGCCAAGTGATGTACGTGGCCCGAGGCTACTTTTTCCTTCAGAAATGAAAAATCCTACATTGCAATGTGCTTCAGTAATCTGAAGTATAATGAACTATTGCTGATATGAGAATTCCACGGTAAGGTAAAAGCAGCACAAAATGGAAGTAGGCATCCTTAAAGGTACATGCTATTTCAGTGGAAAGGAATGTGCAGGGTTTCTGAGAATGACATAAAAGGGAGTATGAGTAGATTTGATAGTAACCAGTACTCCTGAGGAAAAAGAAGGCCAACCAGTTGTAGTTTCTAGGGGCTATGGAAGGCACTAATGCTAGAGCATCATTTCAGACTACTGTGCATCCTGGTTCTGTCACTTAGGGACACTTCCTGTATAAAAATCTGTGAAATGTGTTCCTGCAAGCACTGGTTTAGCAGTGGAAGAAGGATCACTCCCAAATATGCATGATTGCAGCCAATCAGAAACCATGTATGGAGGTAAGAATTCATTCGTTGTCTTTTTTTATTTCTTTGTCTTTGAGACAGGGTTTTCCTGTGCCGTTCTGGTTCTACCTGAAATTACTTTGTAAGCCAGGCTGGCTTCAAACTCTCAGCTCTCCCCTTGCCTCAGCCTTACTGGCATGTGCCACCATGCCCAGCCTGGTTGTCTTGAAATTAGTAAATGGTCACGGTTTTAGTGAAGATGGGGGCAGAGTATGCTCTCATACCTGGAAGTCCTAAATGCTTTGTAGCCCCATTAATCCTAAAAAAGAGATGAAATGCATACTATTGCAGCACAAATGTAATATTGCAGCAAAACTGATACTGCTTTTCTATGCTGGACTGACAAAATGTTCATGTTGTCTTAAAGGCAGTTAAAATATTAACCTCAAGTATTAAAATCTACCAAGAGAAGTAGGCTATTTATCCTTTAATTAAGTATCAAGTCAAGAGAAACAGAGTTCCAGAAGTAGTTTATTCCAATACATGCAAAAACAAAATAAGCAAAAATAAAAAGAATATTTGGAAATGTAGACAAAAATCCATTTAAAAAAACTAACAAGCACAGACTGCAAGTAACAAGCCAAACATATGTCCATAGAAGAAACTCACCAAATGGTTTGGGAGACAGACTCTTCCAGTGTGACACTCTGGGGTATCTAAAATGCCAGCAGGTCACCAGCAATGAAACTATAGATTGTTCTCAGAGAATCTGACTATCAATGCCATTTTAGAGTGACTGCTCACAAAGTGCAAACTCACAGAGAGATATGTTTCAAGTGACAGCTTTAAAATACTGTCTTGATAGCCCTAAAAATTGTACTGTGTCAGCTCCAGATACCAGTCTTAAAGAGAAGAATCCTAGATGCTCACTATCATATATGCAAATTAGTATTCAGTTGTCAAAGTAGCTGTCAGCCAGCTGTTTGGTGTGGTTACAGCTTTGATGCAAGAGAAACCTCAAAATGAATGTTGTGTTGTCAAAGCATGTCACATAAATCATAATTAAAATATCATTTTCCATAGGTTTAAAGGAGTCAGAATACAGCAAAACACACAAAAGATTTCTGTATTTTACTAATTAAACTGAGTCACCTCAGATAAGATCTGATCAAAAACTTGCCTGTCACCAGAAACATTGTAGGTACTGGCAAGTTGGAAGAGCAAACTCTTCAAAACATCCTGAGAGGATTTACTCTGCAGTCACAGGTTATAAAATCTATTATGTGGGCTTGCAGAGTAGGAAATGATCATTCTTTCTATATTCTAGAGAACTATGGCCACTAGGTAAGAGTTTGCAAAGGTATCACAAAGAAACAGAAGAAACATCTATGAAACTGCAAAGGCTGAGAATTGTATGACCAACACAAAGCTCCACTAATAGTCTTATGTGGGCAGTGTGAGGAACCAAGGTGGATCATGAAAAATGACAGTAGAGTACAGAGAATTAATAATAGCTCCCAAACATATTGTTGTAGGGAACTTTGCTTCTTTGTGTGAATAATTAGTATTTTGCTGAAGGCACAGTTGTGCCTGTGAAATTTAGTAATATACAGAAGGTGATGGAGTAGTGTCCATTCTGTTCCATAGGATACCCCAAGGCCTTGACTCAGCTCTCCAGACAGATACATACAGGCCTAACATGTCCAGAAATCAAATATAGGTTATACTGGTTCATTACTGTGTTAGCCTCCTTCCTATTACAGGGACAAAATATATGAAACCTCTAATTTAAGGAGAAGAGGTTTAATTGGCCCATGGTTTCAAAGAGTGTAGTTGTTGTTGGCTCACTCCATAGAAGACTGCACTGCAAAAAGGTGTGATGATGGAAAAGTGCTCAACTTTTAGCAGCCAGGAATCAGAGAAGGAATGGAGGAGCTGGCAACAGGAATAACACCCTTCCAGGTGATGTACCTAGTGTCACACTTTACCAGGCCCCACATCTAAAAGCACATTCAGCTACGAACACATTGGATTAATCTACTGATGAATATAGCACCCCATAATCCAATCACCCTCTGGAAGCTCATCCTCAAAACACATGAAACCTTTGGGGGACATTTGATCTAAACTATAAAAATTATTTATGGGAAAGGGCAAGGTATTCGGTGTAGTTTTTTTGTCTGTGTGTGGATATAACCACTAACCCAAAACATGGTCTCCTATTGTTGGGCTGTTATGATTTGTATCTAGAAGTCCCTCCAGCACTTCATGTGTTCATAGGTGGAGCTTTTAAAGATGACTGTTTAATGGGGGCAGAATAGCTGACTTGCTATGAGGAGGCAGGTGTGGTTGGAAGAAGTTGTCATGGGGGTATGTAGCCTGGAAGAATGTATTTCACTTTCTGCTTCCAGGATTTTAGGGGGTCTTTTTTGTTGGTGTCAGATACTGAGTTCCAGCAATGAGAAAGTATCTAAGACAAGGGCTAAAATATAAGCAATAGTTGAAGACTTTAAGTGTGAATCTTATGTATTTACATGCTCCATAAGATAGTGATTGAGGAACCCACTTCAGAGGACATGATATACAAGAGTGGACGTAATAAAACGAAATCCTGTGGACATTCTATATCTATCCTGTGGCCCACAAACAACAGAGCTGTGCAATGAGAAAATAATGTCTTCTAATACCAAATAAAAGCACCTACAATGTATGCCAACCTGCGTTTGTGCACAGAAGTGTTTCTTTAAGCTATTAAACTTATGAATGGCAACCCAGGGGTCCCCGTGTCTCCTATATCAGGCTAGGAAAGCACAATGAGTCCATGCTAAGGCCAAGAGTGTGGAAACAAACCAAGGTGCGCTTGCTTCTCAGTTGGACCTTAATGAATATGACATGGCCATGTGCATCCCTTGAAACATCAAACCAAAATACAGTTTGTTAGGATGGAAACTGTCAACCCACCAGGTGGAAAACATTCTTTGTCCTACAGGGTGCAAAAAATCTCACCATAGTGATCTGTATTCCCTTCATAGTGCTGGTCATGGGGCCTGAGAGTCCAGTGGAAGACCTCATAAGCAAATTATCTTAACTGATATTGCCCCATCATTGAAACACTCACCAAATGAGTTGGAGATTGGGGAAATTCATGAAAAAGCCTGTTAATCATCATTTGCTTACTTCTTTTTCTCTTCCTTTTCTGCTGCATGTGTCTGTTGCTGATGTTGCAGGGTGATGCTACATTTGAGAGTGACGTCGCCATCCCCACCGTAAAACACCTCTTGGAAGGCAAGTACTCTCATAGAAGATGGAGAATATAGACTGTAAAACTATAATCTATATTGGAGTGGAGTGTTGTAAAAATATTTTCTGAATGCATGCCCTCAAAGTGAGTTGTAAGGCATAATGACTAGAGGAAACACACAGTGTACCAAGATAACTGCCACTGTTTGCAACACTAGCCACTCCTAGGAGATACCTGGTTTCCAACCCTTTTTAGGAAATTTGACCAGGTTGTAGGGAATCTAAACAATTAATTTAAGTAGAGAGCAAATACATTAAGAAAGCAACTAGATGGCTCTTTTCCTTCTCATTTGATGATATAAAAGACTAGACTCACATTTTGCAAGCATGGTGATCATTCTCATCCTGTTTCCACCCAAGACTCCCCCCTCTGTAAATTCCCCTTTAATAAATCTTTAAACATCTACTAACCTGGTGTTGTCTGCATCGTTCTTTGGTCTGAGCTTACCCTTTACTGAGGAGAGTAATTTTTGGTTCCAGTAGGATTTTTTTTCCAACAGTAATGTAACTAAGAAAAATATATCCTTACATATTGTAGGTGAAAATATGAATTAGCAAAACTGTTTTCTGTATAGGTGGTAAGATTTTTAAGTATTCATTTAGTAATTGGAATTTATCTTGCAACACATGATTCCAACTATTCAAATAAAAATCTGTGGATGTTTGCTGTGAGATTGCTTATAATACAAACATTGGAAACACTTCTAAATCTAATCTATTAATATTTAGTCAAATAAATTGTTAAAAACATTATTTTTGTTAAATAGTTATATGAGTATTAACTCTAATCACTGATAGAAACATTTGCCTATAGTATAAGAGAAACAAAAGAATGAGATGAAATACACTCTATTTAGACAACCTGTCAATAGGTTCTTTTGTTTTTGTTCTCTAATTTGTAATTCATATGGTTTCTGTCTATAAATAGTACACATTTTCTGTTTTAGTACATATGTACACATATGTCTATGTAAGTGGTCTGATACCTTTTTTGTAAGTAAGTTCTATTGACTTATAAGGCTGTGTAGAAATACAGACAAAATTATAGCATGATTGCACATGTTCCGTTACATCTATGATGTGAATATGCTCATAAAAAAGGTGCTGTTGTAGTTAGAAATGAAGAAAGATTCCAAGAAGCTCCCCCAGTTCATACCATTATTTAGTCTATCTTTTGTTACTAATGACATAACCCAACAGCCTGAGTCTGTTTAAAGGCAAGAGGTTTATTTGGCAAATGCTTCTCAAGGTGTAAATCCAGGGATCACACTTGGGAATGTTCTTCTTCCTGGCAGTGTCTTGAGATGGTACAGGCTGGAGACAGGGAGGTAAACTGTGCCTGTGTCTCCTCTGGTCTCTGTCATTTTATAGATCACTAAGATTAAGTCATAGCTGTTGCACTCTAGTGACCCTATTGAATCCTAATCACACCCCAGATACCCCCCCTCTAGACACCATGGAGTAAGTTTCTATCTTCTTACTGCTTTACAATAGAGAGAAAATTTCAATACCAAAGGCTTGGAGAACACTATCAAACCATATCAAAACTATGGTAATATTCTTTCTGAATATTTTACTCATCATTCTACATAAATGAAAAATATTGTTTCATGATTTTTATTACCTGTATCAGATTAACAGTGATGAAAATTTTGACCAAAATCTCTGCTGGAATATGAATTCACTATTGCCAGGAGTTCAAATTGATTCACCTCTTTTGCAATGCATTTTGACAGTTCTGCACTTTAGTTTGAATGTCCCCACAGGCGTAGGTATCAAAGGCTTGGTTTCCAGGAACGTGGTAGAACCTTTTGGTGAGGGGCCTAATGAGAGACTTTGCATCACTGGACACATGACCTGAAAGGGTCATGGCACTCTGGGCCCTTCTTCCTCTTTCTCTTTTGCTTCTTGGCCCATAGGTGAGTAGTTTTGCTGTCCCATGTGCTTATACCATGATCGTTGCCTCACCAGAGGCCCAAAGAAATAAACCTAACTGATCATGGGCTGGACATGAAATAAACATTTCCTTTTTAAAAGTTAAATATCTAAGTATTTTATTACTGTGATTTTAAACTAACAGAAAATATCTACCAAAAATTTAACAATTAGTCTTGAGAGTTTTGAAATATGACTGCAATACCTACAGTTTCTAGTCATAGAGATAAAATCATACCTGTTCTTTTATACCAAATTTGAAATAAGATTTCCATCCCTATTTTCATACCATATTGGGCATTATAAATAATCTCATATTCAGTTGACTTTACATACCAACATAACGATGGAGTAGGTGCCAGTATATGGCCAAGAGAATTGCAGTTTAAAGTTTATGTTTCAACAGAACAGTGCAATAAAATATATGAATGTATTAGTAACTGAAATACAAAATTCAGGGGAGTATCTCCCACTTGAATTAAGTAACAATCCAACAGATCTAAATGAAGATTTTAAAATAATGCAGTTCCATTTTTTCTGTGAATCTGGTGCACAAGACATGCATAAATACTGTGGTTTCCTTTGACCCAGGATATGAATGGTCACTTTCAGAGGAGTCACAAATTCAGTCCAGAGATACAGAAGTACAGTCTAAGGTATCTGTGGTAAAGAATGCGGCAAAAGGTTGTATGTCACATACCTCACTAAGTATTTCATTCAATATATATTTATTGTTTGCAGGAGTGAAAAAAGTTAAGCCTTTTTCTGAAGACTTTATGTTCAAATGGGAATTTCTACCAACGTTTAATCCCAAGACTCTCATCTATCGGAAATTCTATGAGAAAGTTACTCTCTCTCTATTCCCCCACGAGGCTGCGTTACCGCTAAGCTGTGTATACTATTGTCCGGTCCCTTCCCCCACCCCGTTCTCGGACCACAGAGCCTTGTTTTCCAGGTAGAAAACAATTTCTTTATATCCAGTGGGCAATAGCAGTATGCCTGAGACCATGAAAATTAGATGGATTAGCTTCTCTAAAACTCTGTGAAGAGTTGGGGATTTAGCTCAGTGGCATAAGAGCCTGCCTGGCTAGTGCAAGATTATGAGTTCAATTCCCAGTGCCAAAGGGACAAAAAAAGAAAAAGAATATCAATGAAGTTTTTTGGGAAGTAGTTTAAATTTAAAGATGGTCAGATTCTATGCAAATTTTGATTGTAGAAATGATAATCAGTTTTTTAAAATTTTTTTTAAATTTTATTTTAAAAGAGAGTAAAATTAAACACAACAAAACAGAACAGAATGGGACATAAGAAAGCATGAATTTCAAAGCTAGACAACCAGAGATCTTCACTATCTGTCATACTGTCTCTTGTATTCTTCCAAATGGTTGTCCTTATCTTTGCATATGGGGAGCTCATACTAAATAACATAGCTAATCTTTTCACAAGATGTGTAGTTCACTGGCTCCCACTTGCTAGGCAGGGGGGGAGGGGGGCACAGGGCGGGGGACAGGACGACATGAGATGTCTGATTCTCAGCCCACACGCAGGCAGGATCACAGTCGTCCCCCAGAGACGGGAAGAGTTCTCTGTTCTCCCAGCACCCCAAGTCAACCTTACGGTGCAGGTCCCTCTCCTTCTGGCTGCCGAAAGTCTGCCACACTTTCAGACGCCCCCCAGAGAGGGGAGGAGCTCCTTGTTCTCCCTGCACCCTGAGTCAATCACATGCACGGTGCAGGTCCTGAGTTTGGGGGTCTCTCCCCTGCAGGCCCCCCAAAGTCTGCCATACTCACCTGCTGTTTCTTTCTGATGAATTGACCATTCCATTTCCAAAGTTCTGAAATGGCCAACAGACCACAGAAAGAATTCTCTTTAGGCTCCTGTTTGAAACCAGCAGCTACCGCGATCTGCTGGCCTTGCTTCAGGGCCACGATAATCAGTTTTTGATACTCTGGTCCCTTAAGCTTCCTCATGTTTTATTGTAGACCTCAGAAATATATTTTTAAATGTTAAAAGAATGGAATATATGTTATGTCTACTTAAATTCTGTCACAAGGATGCAGCTATAATCTAAAAATATAATTTCTGGAAAGGAGCGGGGTCATTTTTCTGAGTAACTCAGTCAAATCTGGTTTGAAGTATTTTTCCTTAGAAATACTTTCACTGAATCTACACTGAAAATTTGTATTATATTGATTTATTCTGTTACAGAATTCTACTAACCCACAATGTCTTCAAACTCATGGAGATCATCCTGCCTCAGCCTCTCCAGGGCTGGGTTTACAAGCATGTGCTACCACGCCTCGCTGAATTTGCTCCTTTTTAAACTTCTGATTTTAAGGATTACTTGCCCAAGGATTGATTCTATCTCTGTTCCTCTTTATTTTGCCTCATTTGAAGTAATGTGACTTTGTCACATACTTTGAAATTAGTGATGAATTACTTAAAATATGTTTTACAAAAGAAAAAATTGGGTCCATTTGAGTGTGAGATAAAATTATATATAGTGCCACCATATACCTGCTATTCTGTAATAATTTTTGAATTAGGGTTTCTTTTTAATCTATTAACCTCATAGTGCCTGCCTGGCAAGTGCAATGCTGTGAGTTCGATCCTCAGTACAAAAAATAAATAAATCTATTTACCCAATGTAAGTGAAATATTCCATTTTCAGTAATGCATAATTAGCATTTTCATTATTACTAAATTAATAATTAAATGTAGTGAAATCATAATACAGATAATTTGTATATATAAAGAAAAATAATATTTAATGCTCATATAATTATCATGTGATTTGGGTCCATGCTGAAGGACTCTTGATAAAAAGAATATTTAAACAAAATGTTACAGAATTCTAAAAACATTCACCTATAGGCCAATAATCTCACAAAAATTATTTTGTGCTAAGAGAATAACCAAAGATATAGTCAAGGATTGAGGTAAAAGTATATCTTGTAGCATTAATCATAATTTCAAAAAATAAATGGAATATTTTGAATAACATAGCTATCGACTTCCTTGTCATCTTTAGGTTATGACTGTAAAAATATTTACTATACCTGAGATACAGTCACAGAAAATGACTAGAGTATTCAAAATTACAATCCTAACTTTGTTGTACTATCCCCCTACAAATGCATGCACATGGAGACCTACAAACCCACAAAAATATTATGCTAACATCTTAAGGATGGTTGCTTTGTGCCAGGCTCAGCGGCCCATACCCATTCTCTTAGCAGCCCTGGAGACAGGTGAAAGTATCACAAGCTCAAAGCAGCCTGGGCAACGTAATGAGACCCTGTCCCAAAACAAAACAAAGGTTGAGAATATAACTCAGTGCAAAGGCCCTGGACCACAAACTGCTTTGGAGCCGTAGAGTCAAGAGTATAGCTTACATTTATCTTACCTATAATCTTCTGCATGAATAATTTTTTTCTGTAAATAAAAATGCATTACTTTGATAATAAAAGTATACTGTTATATATGTTAATATAAGCGTCTAAAATTGTCAACATTTCTATTTATTTGCAACAACTATAACAAGATAGCCATTGTTTTCTGTGGATATGGAAAGAATAGAATGTTAGCCTTTCACTGCAAGGGCAAATAGATGTTTTTTTTAGGTGCAGCATATTTTCTTAAGACTATTAGCATTGCCAACCAAACAAAAATCAGCTCGCTTCAAAACAAAGATAATTACATTCATTTGGGGCTAATTAGATTCTCAATTTGGAGGCACAAATTCAAGTAGACTTAAATTGTGTTCTCAAGGTTAAAGAAAATGACAGCTGTGTTTAAAACCTAAAATCATAAAGGAGTTGTAAGTACAGCATTTGTTAGTGAGGAATTGTGATTGCTACTGTCAAGAGTAAAAGTGAAACTTTCTTCCCAGAAAGGGACTGGAGTAGTCTGTTTCAGAATACTTTGGAAGAGGAAGTCCTTTATATAGAGGATCAGCATAGGCTGAGGATGTTCAGAAAACTGATTTGGCCCAGTGCTAAGGTCGCCTCACACTAAGGAGTAAAGAAGCACGTCTGCAGCCTATTTCAAAAGTCAGAACTCACATGGGTGTGCCTGAACCCAACAGGGCCCTCTTGTTTTAAGTGTCCTAAACCAACAACATTCCAGTTTAATTTTCCTCATTAACTGCATATTATTAAATCCACCCAGCCTTGATCCCTATTGTGAATATGAGGTTTGCGAAACACTTGAGATATATCAACACTTACCTTTCCCAAAAGCTTTATCAAAGCTTTTTTGTAAACAAATACTTCATACCATTAAATACTAGAGAAATGTAAGGTAAAATAGTCAATTTGCTATTTTACAAGTGTCAATAAGAAGCAGACTTTAGTATAAACAAAAGAAAGTATTTTTTCAAAAATAGGTATCATAGTTTAGGCATACAACCAAAGGTATCTGCAGCTATTTTGAGGACAACAAGAGGCATTAAGGTAAGCATTGTTGATTTCCTATTGCTTTGGAGTCTGGTATCACTTACCCTGGTTTGTTTTTATTGGCTTTATTCTGTTTTGTTTTGCTTGGTTTTATTCTCTTTAAAATAAAAGTTTTAAAAAAACTGGAGATGAATCCAATGAAAAAGAGACAAACGGGCCATTCTCTCAATGTACACAGTTACAAAAATCCTCAAACAGATACTAGAAATCAAAATATAGCAAATCATCAAGAAGATTATACATCATGAACAAGTAGGATTCATTACAGGGAGGCAGGGGTAGTTTAAAATACAACAACAAATATAGTACACCATATTAACAGAATCAAGGATAAAAACTGCTTGAGTGTCTCAATAGATCCGGGAAAAGTATCTGACAGAGTCCAACATCCATTTCTGCTAGAACCCTACAGAAAATTTGAATAGGTGATATTTAGCTTAATCTGATAAAGGCCATCTAAGACAACCCAACATCCAACATCATACTAAATCGTCAAAAATTGAAAACTTTCACTCTAAAGTCAGAAACAAGACAGAGATGTTCACTATCACCACTTCTATTCAGTATAGTATAGTTCTGGAAACATTAGCCGGAGCAATTAGACAAGAGGAAAAAATGAAAGATATCATGGTAGGAAAGCAAGAAATTAAATTTTCATTATTTCCTGATGCATGATACTCTACACAGAAGACCACAAAAACTCCACAAAAAAACTTCTAGATTTAATAATCAAATTCAGTAGTGCAGCTGTATATAGTCAGAAAATAGATGTCAGAAAATGGAAAGATATTTGACTGTTTACATTGCATCCCCTAAGTTTCAGTATGTTGTATTTGCATTACTGTTTAACTGTAGAAACTCTCGAATTTCTTTAATTTCATCTGTGACCCATTGGTTGTTCAAGAAGGTGTTATTTAATTGTCACCTGCTAATGAAGTCTTTACAGTTCAGAGAAGACCTAATACCACTACTCTTCATACTCTTTAATGAAATTCAAAGGGAAGAAATGCTCCCAAACTCACCCCTGGAAGCCAGCACTACTTTGGTAACAAAATGAGATGAGTCCAATGAAAGAGACGTACAGGCCAATCTTGAGACTTCTATATGTAAATAGATGCAATTTGAGGCCATACTCACAAGTGAAATAAATCAGACTCACATGTGTAAACATCGTATTGTCTCCCTGATATGAGAAGCTGAAAGAATAAATAAGGTCTAAAATGTTCAATAAATATAACAAAGTGAGAAGAAATTACTTACAGGAAAAAGGAACTAGAATGGGGAAAGGGGAAAGGATGGAAAGGAAAAGGAAAACAATGCAAGTCAGTTATAATGTTAGTGTCTCTTACTTCACTGAAAGGAAAAGTTTGTGATAATACTTTTATGGATTTTTTTTTATAAAAGCAAAACAGAAAAAAGGGTAGATCCAAAATGTATAATAAATACTGTGCTAATATTGACTGAAGAATTTTTTATGTCCATATCTTATAATGACTACTTTAAAAATAGCAGTATGCAATGTATTTACTGTTGTTATTCTATTTTTGTCTTGAAATTTCGTTTTACCCTTTTTACATAAAATAAACAAAGTTTGCTTCACCTGTCACATGCAAGGCAATCTTCACACATGACAAATGTATGTTCCCTGCATATGTTTCATTTACACTGACAGTGCATGTCCTTAGCTTCCTTTCCTACATGCCAGTCTTGTCACCTCTCTTCTTGTTTTGTCAGGAGATTCCTGCTATATTGTAAAACATACATTTAGTGGGGAAATAAGATAGCAATAAAACAAAGCACCAGATATAAAATGAGTGCTTAGAATAGACATCAACATTTTCACATCAGCTTTATACTTACAAAACATAAAAGATGACATCAAAAATAAAAACCTACATGAGCTACAATGTAAGCACAAATGAAAGTCTACCACAGAAATAAACTTTGCTTCAACTGTCACACCCAAGGCAGTCTTCACACATAACAAGTGCATGTTCCATAGACAAGTGTCACTTACATTGATAGCACATATTTTTTGTTTGCTTTTAGGGTACAATCAACATATTCTTAGTTTTTCTGTTGTCACAGTGGGTCTTTTGATGCTGTGCCTACCTGTTCACCTGTCAGTGTGTACTTCAAAAGTTTTTGGGTAGTTCCTTGGGCAGAAACATTTTTTTCCTCTGCTGTAAATGATCTCTTATAAACTCCAATCCTATTCCTGTAAGAAAATTTCTCCGTGATGTTTTGCACTTGTGATTTTCTTTGGAAACTCTCACATTATTTATGCTACATATGTTTAGGATTCAGCAAAACACAACTACTTCTCAATGCTTTGTATTTCAAAGCATAATAATTGGTGCATAACTCATCAACAACACTTACTCCACCTTTGCTTTTGTTGTAAAAAGTTTCTGTCTGAGACTTCTGTTTTTGTCAAGGTTTCACTATCAGTATTTTCATCGTGGTGAAATGTTGATATCAGCAGAACCAGTTGATTTTTCCTTGCCATATATGAGATCAATCTTACATCTTTTTTAAATCCAAAGATTGTACTATATGATTCTCTGTTTTGAAATTGCAACATTTCTTTCATAATTTCTGCTTTGTTCCTGCATGCAGTTCCTGTGCTGGTCAGTTTATGCTCTTTTAGCAAATGTAACACCAACTGGAAACTAGTAAACCAATTGTCAAATGTCACATTCTGATTAATTTGAGAGATGGAAGCAACAAGTCTGTTCACAACATCATTCAGTTTATTATTTCAGGAATAAGGACCTGATGACTGAGTTCCTAGATAAATGTCTAAGTTGAAAGCATAATGTCTTTGCATCTATAAAACACAAATTATTACATCATATTTTGACATCACTTTTCAGTAAGTCTTCTACATTCCTGTGATCACCAGGAGAAATCACTGCCAAATACAGCAGACCTAGGAATGCTTTCAGTTCAGCTAGTGAATTGTCATAATGAATACATTTTCAAGTATGCCTATTGGTGTGATCTCCTCCATAACTTGCAAATACGGTTTTTCATGTGCCATTGTACTGATTTGGGTTACTTCTAGCAGAAAAAATAAGAATAAAACTTTTTAAAACAAACCCTGGAGTATTGTGGGTCTACTGGACCCTCTGTGATGCTCAAGTAAACAACTCTAAACAAAGTGATGTGAAACATAAGGTGAGAAAAATCTCATTTTGGCACTGCTGCATATGTGCAAACTTTGCCATTAGTCACACCAAATAGATCAACACATATATTGCTTCCTTTATTCGTCAGGGAATGGTACTGAGGTGGATAGCTGGCTACTATCACACTAAAGTCTAAATTTACAGTAAAAAGGTAAGGGATGGATCCACTGAACCCAGTTTTATATAGCTGGGGATTTAATATTTTATATAGCTGTATGTGTGGTGGCATTTGGTATAGACAGATAGATACACACATACATATACATACATACATACATACATACATACATAGATATAGATTTAGATATAGATATAAATATAGATGCAGATTCTCTTCCTGTTGGAGTGTTTCCTTAAAAATGTATATCTTCTTTGTCTCTCTTGATCAGTCTTGCTGTGAAACCCACTCTTTCTACAGATAGAATAGCTACTCCTGTTTTTTTCCGTTGTTATATAGAGTATCCTGCATCCTTTGATTTTTAGTCTATGAATTTCTTTTTGGGTTAAATATGTTTCATGTATGTGGCATATTTTTTGATCTTGTTTCTTGATTCACCTTGACAATGTTTCTTTTCACTGATGAATCAAAACCATTAACATTGATGGTTATAATTAATATTCATTGACTTATCCTTGCCATATTATTTTCCTTGGTTGTTGGTTCGCTTTTTTTCCCCCTCTATTAAGATGCTGGCTTGCATGGTGAGTTCATTCTTTTGAAGGCAATGAAATTGTAATTTTTTGCAACAGTTTCTAGAATAGTCTTCAAAACATTTTGGTGTACTGGTTTGGTGGTCATGAATTTCTTCAGACTTTTTTTTTTTATCATAGAAGTATCTTATTTCTTAAGCAATATGGAAATCTAGTTTTGCAGGGTAAATCAATATGGATTGGAGTTTTGGTTTGTTTGTTTGTTTGTTTGTTTCTGTTAGGGCTTGAGATACTTCAACCTCTCCTTAAAGGGTTTTGTTGAGACTTGTGTGGGGAATCTGATGAGCTTTCCTTTATAGGTGATTTTTTTTTTCACTAACAGCTTTTAATAGGCTATTTTTGTGTTGAATTTGTGGAATCTTGTAGATTTTTTTAATCATAGCTAATTGGAGTTCTACATGTCTTACTTACCTGTAAATCAATCTTTAATTGTCTATTCTTGTGTTGAATTTGTGGAAGCTTGTTGTAGATTTTTTAAATCATAGCTAATTGGAGTTCTACATGTCTTACTTACCTGTAAGTCAATTTTTATTTTTCCTGTGCTTTGGCAATTTTCTACCATTACATATGTGAACAGGACTTTTTAATGACCTAGTAACTCCTGATTTTTCATTGATCCTGACCCATGTTATGTTATTCTTCTTTGCATCATCCAGTAGCTGTTGAATTACTTTTTGTTGTCCTTTTCTATTTTTAAGAAACATTTCTTTTCATGATTGTTAAGTACAAACCTGTCTTCTAGATCTGATATTCTGTCCTCATGTTGGTTGATTCTGTATTTACTTTTAATAGAATTTTTACTCTAGATATGTGTTTGAATTTGTTTCATGAATTTTACTTCTTTCCTATGTTGTTTCTCATGGTTTCCATCATTTTTCTAAGCTTCTCTATTTTTTATCTGTATTTACTCTAGATACATTAGCCATGTCCTTCATTATGGACATTATCTCTTTAGTTATCTGAGAAATTATTTTGATCTATTTTTAGAGCCTCATTCATCTACTTTGTTACTTCCACTGTCACCATTTCAGAGTTCCGGTGGGCAACTTTTGATTTGTTCCACCTCCCTGTCTCCTGGGTTTGTCTTTGGTGAGCTAGAGGTCTGGAGTTGCATTGTTACTTTCATGTTTTCTCACTTTGTATTTTTAAAACTTATTTTCTGTGTTGATGCTTGTAAATCTCTTATGATACATAATTTTATTACAGGTATGAAGACCTCCTTAGGAAATGGCTACTTTTCAAAGTTGTCTTCTAGGAGTGGCTTGCTTTTGGCTTTTGAGTCTGCCACATATTCCTACCTTTTCAATTTATTAGGGGATGAGAAGTTGCTGTCTATTTGGTCTATGCCCTGTTTCCTTGGTACTGTATTATAGTACTGTTTATGACCCTTAGACAATCTCAGTCTTAGCACACAAGGAAAAAAACTGATTAGAACGATAATCACCTTAGTTAAAATAGTAAAACCAGTAACGAAAACAGGATCAAACACACCTTAGAAAATGTCACATTGTGGTAACTTAATTTACCACCTTAGTCATATGAATAAGGTTTTAGTTATATAACAAACTCTAAAGCAAATAAGAAAGTTGGAAGCAGTTAATATTATCTTAAATGAGTGATTGTACCCCCTAGGGAAAAAATTTAAAAGGGATAAGGGGAAAAGATAAAGAAACAAAAAAGGAGAAAGAGATTAGAAGCAAAGTTTAAGGACAAAAGAAGATTACCTAAGCTTTTGGAGACTGGTAAAAAAGACAGGAGGGAAACAAATACAAGACTTAAACAAAGCAAAACTAAAAACTAGGTTCACATTCCAGAAAAAAATAAGAATATACAATAAAAAAGAAAGAGGTTTCAAGCCTGTAGTTACGTTTTGGGAGCTACCATTTTGTGGTAGTATCCACTTCAGGGAATGTCTCTGATGTCATTAGTAGACAAAGGAAGACAGAGCCTACATCTGTATTGTATGATTACAGAAAACTTCCAGAAGGCTTAGGGCAGTGTGGAGCATTAGCCCAGCCAGGCTGTAGTAGAATAGAGTGGGGTTCACATTCAACTCTGCACAAGTTCATGCTGACCTTGGTCTCTAGTTGTGGACCTGTGACCTGAGTTGCTCAGCTCAGAACAATATGAGTGCTTCTTGCTGGCTTGAGCTCAGTTTCCTGAAGCTGTGTGTCTTCCCAAGCTGCACCTTAACCGTACACTGGGAGCCCCAAAATGAAGACAACCCATGGTTGCTCCAAGTTCCAGGTTCAGCTGGCCTCATCCCAAAATGGCATCCAGTCAGTCACCTTTTGTGGGGACATTTTGACTGCAGTCACCTCCACTGCAGCCCCCAGCATCCTCTGCTCTACTCTGTTGGTGCATTTTTCTTTTGAGGCTTCCATGGTCCCCCACTGTCATTGTGTCTCTGTAGGCTCAAGGCTCCTCTCTCATGCCATGAACTGGAAGTCAGAGAGAAAGCACAGTTTACCATCTCCTTTTTCTACACTGAGGTCTGTGACTTTCTCACCCTTTGGGCTCCAATTCTCCTTCAGAACTTTCCTGGGTCTCAGAAATTCACCTTCCTCTTTGTCTTCCCCAAGTTACGACACTCTACTGTCCAGTCTCCCAGTCTCAGAATAGTTGACTTCCCACTGCCCACCATGTCACTGTCTTCCCAGAAGTTCCCAGTCTGAGGTTTTAAGAAAGTTCTACACAAGATTCACAGGGTAAAAAAACAACCTCAATAATTGTATGTTAAATATTTAATGAATGTTATAATTTCCTAATTTTCAAAAATGCCCTTAATACTGTTTTCCTTAGCTTCTTTTTTTTTAAAATTCTAACTTGGGAAATCAATTAATTTGGATGATGTAACCTGATGTCCTTTTTAAAAATCAAGGCAGATGCTATGGTCTAACTCACTTGTATTTCATTCAGCTAAAACTCAGAAAGAACTTTCAGCATTGTCTCCATTTCCCGTATTCTACTTCTTTCCATTTTAAGCTTAATATTTAAAAAGCACAAGAAATGTTATCTTCTAGAACTATAAATAGTTGAGATGAGAAAGAAGAGGTTAATGGTATCAGCTCAAAGCTCAATATAGTCTTACACATGAATCTTCAGTAATACATGGTAAATGGCTAAAAGTCTAACATTCTTTAAAAAATATATTGCATATAAACATTTATTTTGGTTCCCCCACTCAGTTTATATATTTTCAATTAAAGGACAATGGAGTCATTTAAGCCACTCTCATGTTAAGGACATCTCTGAGATTTGCATGCACACTCTGGACAAGTGTTCTTACTATTGTAACTGTGTTTGTAAATGCATTTAATTCACCACCAGGCTTTCTCTCTTCCACCAGGTATCTCATCTATACAAAAATTATCATATCCTAATAGTTAAATATAAAACCCAAAGGAAAGAATATTTTGGCATAGAACTGCAATAAATATCTATTTCTTCTGCCTCTGTTAAGAAGCAGGTGAAAATATACAAACAGTGACTCTGCTTTATTTCTTCTTTCTGGGTTTAAGGCACTAGGACAAGTCAAGACTCATGGTTTAGAACGGATATTCCAGGATTCTAAACCTTGTGCCTGGAGTGTCTTATCAATGCAGAGGCTCCTTTGTCCATAAGCCAGTACTTATGCCAGTAAATACTCAACTGTAAAGAGCTAACTACTCTTCTGAGTTTTGTAATTGAAGTTTCCAATGTTCATAGTGTGGATTTTAAAGCTTGTGCTCTTATGGGGCTTTGTGAGCATGTCACTGTTTATGAAGGTGAAATTAAAGAGTCTACACGTATTGGCTGAAAGAGTGGGTGGCACGAGTTAGATATGTGTAAATTCTGCCTTCCCGTAAGGCTCCACCTAAAATATCATTGCAGACATGCAAGGTAACACACTCCAGCTCCATCATCCTGATCTTTTCAAGCTCATGATTCATTCCCTTGTTATCATATTGAATTTGGCTTAGGTTCCTCTGTACATAGTCTAAGCATTGAAAATACAAAATCTTCTGTAGTTAAGGGCTGTCTGGACCTAGTTAGCCTAATCTGTTATAAAAATATAGCTCAGTTTTCTAATCTTTTCCATCTGACACATACCTAAAAGCCAGTGTCTCTTCATAGTATGATACATATTTATCTTTAAATGGTTAGGAAATTTAAAATTATTGATTGAATGGTAAGGAAGAATTACATTAACAACCTTCATGCTTGTATTAACTCAGAATTATATTGCCTTATATAATATGCTAGTTAATCCTGGATTGTTACATTTATAAAAGAGAAATGAGAACGTGGAGCCATGGGAAAAAAGAAAGCAATGTCTCAAGAAAGAGTGATGATAAGCTCTCAGAGTACGTGTTAGGCAATTACTGAAGCTTATTGATATTAATTGCTTTTAAAATTATTTTTATCTGTTAACTTCTTATAGTCATTAATTTTTACCTTGGATTGGATATGATTTCTACTTTCTGACATGATTGAAAAATATTAATTTATGGGAATTGTTCAGTTTTTTATACTATATCTAGTCCACACATACCTGATGGTGAGTCAGCTGAGTCTTACATTAAAAATAGAGATTTCTAAGATTTGTCCCTGGAGATACTGTTTAAAGGCCTGGATCCCAAATTCAACAACTGAAAGCTTTTTCTCTAAGGCCAGGAACTAGACAAAGTTATAAATTCTCACTAGTTCCATAATACTAGAAGTCTAGCCAGAACAATAAGGCAAGAAAAAGATAAAAGATATCCAAATACTACAAGAAAAAAGTAAAATTATCTGGTTTTGTATATATATGAGAAAACTATTGACTCCACCAAATATCTATTGAACTAATAAATGAACTCATTTAAATGTCAGGATAGAAAATCCACAAACAAAAATTGACTTCATTTGTATATACTAACAATAAAGTGTCTGAAAAAGATTATGCTACTATCTAGAATAATATAAAAAGGAATAATGTATTTAACCATAAATTTAATCAAGGATATAAAAGATGTGTACACTGAAAAGTAAAAATAGTGATGAAAGAAATTGAAGAAGCAAAAGTTAATGTTAAGACATCCAGTGATCTTGGAAAAGGAGTAATAATATTGTTGAAATATTTATACTACCCACATTATTTACAGCCTAATTGCAATCTCTATCAAAATTCTTATGACATTTTTTCATAAGAAATAGAAAGTGCCAATCCAAAAAGTTTTCTAGAACTGTGAGAATTTCAAATACTGAAAGCAATACTGAGAAAGAAAAAAGTGGATGTATTGTATGTGATTTCAAAGTATATTTTAAAACTACAGTAATAAAAGCAGTATGGAATTAGCATAATAGTGAACACACAGACCAATGGAACAGAATAGACAAAACAGAAATAAATGTACCCATATATAATCAAAAAATGTTACCCTGAAAAACAACCAAGAATACACAATAGAGAAAGGACATTGTCTCTCTAAATAGTGTTGGGAAAATTTAATATTCATAGGTAAAACAATTAAATCATGCTTTTATCTTGCACTTTATGCAAAAGTAAACTCAAAATGGGTTGAATACTTAACTTGAAAGACCAAAACTCTACTATCCTAGAAAAAAACATAAAGTAATAGTTCCTTGCCATAAGTCTTGAGATAGGCAACTAGTGTGAAAATAGACAAGAAGAGATCCATTGCCATTTTACAGTAGATTAATGGAAATACAGAATCTTATGCTAAGTGAGAAAAAGTCTAACAGAAATACAAATGTTGCATGAGCTAAGAATCTGTGAAATCTAAGTCAAATTTATGAAAATAAAGTAAAATAGTAAATCCAAGGAGTAAGGTGTGGGGAAATTTTGGAGCAGTGGAGTGATCAAAGCATAGACACTTTCAAGTACAAGTAGATTCTAGAGAACTGATACATAGCATCAGGACTAATTATAATACATTGTGTATCAGAAATTTACAAAAAAATAGATTGGAAACTTCATCGTAAGAAAGATACTCATGTGGGATGACGGATGTGTTTATTACCTTGATTGTGGTAATCATTTCATATTGTATATTTATGTTAAAACATTGACACCTAATACTTGTCATTTATACCTCCATAATGCTAAAAAATAGAAATATTAACGTATTTAAAAAGAGAAATATTATAAAACTATAAAACATTCTTTTAGAATTTGAAGTAATATCAATATAAAATGAATATTTATGTATGTATGTTCATTTAAAGAATAACAATCTAGGGCCTGGGGATTTAGCTCAATGGCATAAATGCCTGCCTTGCTAGCACATGGTCTGTGAGTTTGATCCTTGTTACTGGAAAAAAAAAAGAATAACAACCTATCATTTCTATTCCTTATTACTATTGTCAAGAATTTCATGTTCCTTGTACTTCATCATTAACTCCTGTAAAAGTAATTATTGCTTGATTTTCTGTTATTCACTAGCTTTTCCTTTAAGATTTACCTTAACATATGTATCAGGAAAAAAGAATTATTTAAATTTTCTACTTTGGAATGAAAAATAAAATCAAACCAGAGGCTCTAGTGACTTTTTCAATCAGTACCATATTTCTGAGATACATCCCTGGTCATGCATAGTCTGTAATTTGTTCTTTTTCATTAGTATATTATTTTCTGATTAAAGCACAATGTATGAAGTCTATTGTTGAAGGCCATTAGTGTCCTCAGTCTATATAATTCAGGAACATACTCAAACATATATCCTGTGTACATCTTTACGAGTTGCTTAAAGGTATTACTTAAGTAGAAATTTCTAGGAATGAGGCTTCTGGAAACATGTGATAATATTTTTACCATTGAAGGAGAGAAACAATTCCTTGAACAACTTTTCCTGGCCCAGAACTAGGATGTTTTGTTGTCAGAATAATTTTATATTTCTTGAGATTGTACAACTAACTCAGCATTTGTGTGTAGTAGAGATGGTTTAAGCCCAGTTGGCCCATACTTAGATAAACGATCACTCGGGCTAAAAACCTACATATTGCCATATGTCATGATAGTTTTCTCAGGTCAATGCAGTATCCACACTGAACACATATGTTGTTAACCTACACTATGTTAGTGACTTTCCCTTCCTTTAAGCAACACAAACAACCACATTCTACACTTTGACAAGCAGGGTGAAATACTGGAAAGTACATGGGCCTTGGATTTGGAAGTACTTCAGTTCAGTAAGCTTGACTATTTACTGAGATATATGGTTAGGTTTCTTTGTATCTTTCAGCTCATTTCTTCCAGGCCAACAGAAATAGTTCCTCACAAGGGAAAGGGAAAAAAAAAGAACTATTCCTTTGGGGGCCTGAGATGGTTGACAGAGAGAACGTATTTGGTATTTGTCTCATATTTGCATTTTTCAGTGACGCTGTTGTCCATGTTACTGATCTTTCTGGGAAGGAAACCATCTGTTGTGTGACCAGTGGGATAAAGATGAAGGCTGACAGGCTAACATGAAGCCTAATCCTATTCTTATGCTGTTACTTTCTTGGTTCTCTATTTACTAACATATAGGCTAAGAGAAGACACTGACATTAATTCAAGTGAGTGGAAGTCAGCATGTTACTCTCTCAGAGATACTCATGAAATAGTATAAAATTGGTTACACCTATATGAGGGCTTTCTTAACTAATTGAATCTCCATCAACCTTTAAGAAAATTACATTTTCCTATGATTGGTCCATGTAAAAATCTATCCTGAACTTCCCAAATATGTTAATAATTTTTCTGCACCATAGCAAATGCCATAGCAAATGAGATCATTTATAGAGATAAAAGGTTTATTTTGGCTCATAATGTTGCAGGTTATAGTCCATTACATGTTGGTCCTGTTACTTTGGGCCAGTGACAAGACAGCAGGCACATCATGGTGAAAGTTTGGAGTAAAACTGCACACCTTGTAAAGAGAAGTAAAAGAGAATAACAAGACTAGAGTAAGGTCCCACAATCCCTTTACAAGACAAGACCTAACTGACTTATAGACAACCAGTAGGTCTCCATCTCTTAAAGATTCTACCAGTTTCCAATAGCATCAAGGCTGGGATCAAGACTTTAATATATAAGCTTTTGAGAAGCATTTAAGATCCAAATTCTATATCCGTTAACTCCAGTTGATGGTTGATATATCAGAGACCCGTGCATAAGGACCAATATAGCAAAAAATCTTTGTAAACAGTGCTTTAAGATGCTGTTATTGGACCAAGTTAGTGTTTTTCTGATCTTTTTGGCACTGCTTCACTATTTTTAGTCTTTTACAGTTTAGATCCTCTGAATCTACAAGAAACTACACTTGTAATTTGACAGCTCTTTCAATATTCATTTAATCAGACACATACAAGTTAATTTCAGTAGATAAAACATTTTCATTAACTCCATTCATATTCAAATTAACACTTTTAGGATTAATTTTGTTTCTCATAAAATACTATCATCACATTTTGTTGTAATTTTAAGTTTTTTAACTTTTTTTTGTCACCCTTAAATTGCATTGTTGTCTACCAGTAGTTGGGCAATATACATGTGCTTCACCATCTTGAGATTCTGCAAGGTATATATAATTCAATATTTGTTAGCAGTATCTAAATCTGGTGAAAATTTGCAATACTGAAATGTCCATCCCTTCTTTATATTGATTGTTTTTAAAGCAATTTAAAAGACTTTTCTACAGAAATTAACAGTTATTTTATATGTTTATTTATAAATCATGTGATCATTAGTTTTCAATGGAAAGAAATTTTATGGGTTGTGTCTGGATGTCTCCCCAAATTCTTATGCAGTCATAGGTAGGGCTTTTCAGAGATGACTGGATCTAGAGTTTGTGATGCTGGGACTAAGGCTGTGTGATTACTAAATTAGTCCGCTGGTTGGTTTGGCATTGTTCTGAGTGTGGATAATGGGAAACCCATCCTAAGTGTGTGTGGCGTCATGCAAAGCGTGGGTTGTCTGAAGTAAACATAAGGGACAGAAAAGAGAGCTCCTTCTCTCACTTGCTACTTCATTGCTTTGCTTTCTTCTTCCCACCATGAACTGTTTTCTTCTCTGTGATGTACCTCTGCCATGCCACTCTGTCTTGGAGCCAGATAATTATGAACTGAAACCTCTATAAACTGAGCTGTGATAAACCTTTCCTCCTTTAATGTTGGTTGTTGAATATTTTGTCTCAGCAATGAGAAAAGTAACTAAGACAATCACCCAAGTATATTTAATTCCTGCATATACCTATTACTCAACTTCATGGATGAAGAAAAGAAGGAGGATTTAAAAAGTGCATTTGGGAAAGCCAACTAGAATCTAGATTGGCTGAAGTCCAGGCACACAGTGCTTATCTTTGAAAATTGGATGAAATGGGGACACTAAACATGAAGACTGCTTCCACTCATGAGTGAAGATTTCCTGATCATAAATATTGCAGTACAACATATTTATTTTTCCACAACATAAAGCATTCAACTCATCTTGGTTCCTTTTCTATTTGTATTTTAGTTTTTTTAATCATCTTAGCAAGCTGATTAATTTAGGATCCACTGTATAATCTATTAAAATAGTTATATTATGAAATTTTTAAATGCAGATAACATATAAGATCAGCTTGATGCAAGATAGTTTTAATCTTACATGTAAAAAAATATTGCCTAAAGATTAAAATAAAGGTTTTAAATCCTAAAGAATAGCCACACATCGTAGTGCACCCTTGTAATCCTAGTACTCAGGAGGTGTCATGGCTTCAATCTCGATGTCTTCCCAAAGCGTCATGTCATCATAGATGGGGAGTTTTGTTGGGGCCATCTGTATGTCAATATTTATTTTGGAGGTGGCTGGATCTAGGTTGTCTAGTGCTGGGATCAAGAATGTGGTGCTGGGATTGAATCTTGGCATGATGCTAGGATTAAGGCTGCCCTATTCTGGATGTGAACGTTACCTGCCCTAAGGGTGGGAAGCCTGGATATGATATAAGGGACAGAGAAAGAGGGCTGTCTCTTGTCACTCGTCCCTTTCTGCTTGCTGCCATGCTGCCTTCTACCTGCCATGAACTATTTCTCCTCTGTGATACCCGTTGGCCATGCCATCCTGCCTTGGAGTCAGCCAACACTATGAACTGAAACCTCAAACTATGAGCCAAATAAATCTTTCCTCTGTTAATTTTGAAAGTCAGTTATTCTGCCTCAGCAATGAGAAAAAGTAATTAAGATAGAGGCTGAGGAGGATAGGGAGTTCAAGCCCAGCTTGAGACACTTAGAGACTTAGTGATATACTACTCAAAAAGTGTGTATAAGGGAATGTAGCACAACTTGAAGGCACTGGGTTTAATCCAAGATTAAATAAATAAATAAATAAATAGTACTAATAAGATTCATCAGTCAATGTCTGGTTGATGATTACACAGAAGCTGCTCTGGTACCATCTCCAAATCGGGTTTTTATTTTGCTTCCCCTTGGCACAGAGCACCAGAGGCATGGACTGACTGACCTATTCACAGACAAGGCCAATACCCAGGGATGGAAGCCAAGGTGACAATGTTTTTGTTGACAATTGGATTTCTCTGTGTGCCAATATCTGGATTGCCTCCATTTCATTGACAATCTGTGGCCAATTCACCAGCAACTGTGAGCTGAGAAAAATACACTGCGGCCTTTCCTCCCAAATAAAGGTTATTGGATTCTGATAGAGGCAAAGGTCTATAGTTGATCATACCCAGAGAGCATCACTGAACAGCAGACGTTAACTGTCTTCCAGTGCAATGAACCAACAAGCCTCAGTGCACGTGCAAGCGCGCGCACACACACACACACACACACACACACACACACGAAAGAAAAATAGAATCATTATTAGAAAAGGCAACAAAATATCTTCAAAAACTCCTAATTCTTCAAAACTGGTCC
The DNA here is from genome assembly GCA_004027295.1 of Dolichotis patagonum. NCBI lineage: Eukaryota > Metazoa > Chordata > Mammalia > Rodentia > Caviidae > Dolichotis > Dolichotis patagonum. Next base: position 272,452 of record PVJX010000014.1, on the reverse strand, counting down.
ATGAGGCATGGAGAGAAGGAATCAGGGCAACCCACCTGGGACCCCTTCTATCTCTGTGAGACAGAAGCTTTCTTTCTCTCAATAAATATATTCTGCTCTTAACCTCCATTGTTCCTAAAATTTATTCTTCAATTTTAGAGAACACAAATTCATACCAGACATCTAGGAGATGGGGAGTTTCTTTCCCCTGTATCATTCTGAGGTCTTCCACTGAGATCATTGAACAGAGGTAAGAGTTTGCTTTGTTTCATAGCCTCTGGACTGGGACTCACAGAGGTAACAAGTGTTATGCTTCAAATTTTGTTATGTCTTTGCCCATTACTTACAATTGCTTTTGCTTTGTCTCTTATATAGTTTTGTTAAAATGACAATAAATGCAAAGTTATAAGGTTATGACCCTTCTTTAATAGGACATTTTTATTCCTGTTTTGTTCTTGTACATGTTGCCTTTGGAGTAGTTAAATTTACTGATACTCCTTGCTTGACTTTAAACAACAGTGCTAGAGAGAATAACATTAGAACACACCAAGTAGTATTTAATATCAACTTCTGTAAAATGAGTCTTCTTAAATAAAATCTAGCTCAGACTTGGAAAATATGCATGCCTATAGTGAAGCGTGGGACTCTTCCACCAGTTAAGTAACACATGGTATGAAGTTGTGGATTTTAAAACCCTTACTCTAAACTCATAAAGTGCTAGGTACTGATCTTGCTCAGGCTTTTAACTATCCCTTATAGAATTCTGAGAAACAGTGCTTACTCTGCCAGCTAGTTAAATGCTCTTAGAGCAGCTGCTGTTCTTAGAGTACAGGTTTCCCAAGCACCTTCTGTGAATCCCCACTGAAGCCAATGACCAATGGAATGTTGATAAGACAGGCAGCTAGATTCCTTTCTGGAGACTGATCTTTAGTTGCATGGGCCAGTAGAAACTGAGAACAACTGAAGGGTCATGGCCAGGACTACTCTCCAGCAGTAAACTGAAGGTTCCTCCATGGAAACTGGCGCCTGAACACAGACAAATCTCCATTTATCTGTGGTGTTTATATCTAGCTGCTAGTAAACTAGAAACTCTCCTTAAGCTTTTCAGTTGATTTTAAAATCACTTAGACTACCCCTTCCTTCAGATATTAGGCTAAGGCTGCTGGCAACCACTGTTTATGTTTCACAGCAGCTAGCAGGGGACTGACTTGCTTTTGTGCCTTACGTATGTTAATTAAGAGAAAGAAATCGCACTTCACAGCTAGATTATTCAAAAGGAGGACAGAGGAAATTTAAAAAGATCTATACTAACAAAAATATAATAAAAAGATCAATAAGGCAGTAGGCAAGCTAAAAAAAGATACAACGAAACATATATTGTACCTAATAAAATGAGTCTAGAGAAAACACTAATAAAAAGCTAGCTTAGATAAGCAAGATGTTACAAGAATGTCCAGCACAGAAAAGAAGAGTCCATAAAATATATCAAGTAGAAGTTTAGGAGATTAAAATTTCTATTGAAATTATGAGCAGCAGAGTAACCAATGTGAGAACAGAGTGTCAACAAGAACACAGAGCATGATGAAACTTCTGATCATTACTGGGCATTTGCTTCAGATTACAAATCATTATCAGATTATTCCTAGCAATACATTACACTGCAGACACAACTACAGCACTCTCATCTGTTCCCACATTTGCTGAGATGTAAATTATGGTTGATTAATCTGATATCTTCACACCAATCGAGCATCTGGATTTTTTATTTTCTTATATTTCCAAGTAGGAAGAGGCATCTACTATGGATCCTATACATTCATAGAGACCTGGAACATTTGTATTATACTCTTATTTTCAGTAATAGCCACAGATGTCATAAACTTCATTCCACCCTGAGGACAAATATCATTTAGGGTTAGGGTTAGGGTGCAACTGTATTTATAAATCTCCTATCTGCCATTCCTTACATTGGCTAAACCTCAGTTGAATGAATCTGAGGGTGATTTTCAGTTGATAGAGCAACTCTAACATGATTCTTTGCCTTTTGCTGAATTTTCCCATTCGTTATTATAGTGTTAGTTATAGTTCACTTCCTATTTCTTCACAAAACTGGATGAAACAACCCCTCAGGCCTCAACTCACACTCAGATAAAATTCCACTTCACCTATACTATGCAATCAAAGATATTTTAGGCCTTATATTTATAACACTAACTTTACGAACCTTAGTCCTGTTCTCACCAGACCTTCTAGGTGACCCAGATAACTATGCATCAGCAAACACCTTAAACAATCCTATGCATATTAAAGCAGAATATTTCCTATGTGCATATGCTTTCACTTAATCTGTAATAAACTTGCAGGAGTTCTAGCCCTAATATTTTCAATTTTAATCTATTCCTAATTTTACACTCATCAAAACAATGCAGCACATCATCTCAACCACTCAGCCAGTGTCTCTTCTGAGTCTCAGTACCAAGTGCAATTGTTCTTATGTGAATTGGGGGGTTAACCAGTTGAACAACCATTCATATCCATGGGCCAATTAGCATCTATAATCTACTTCAATATTATCTTAATTCTTATACCTTTAGAAGCATAATGGAAAACAAATTACTTAAATGAAGGGCCCTCATAGTGTAACAATTACTTTGATTTTATATCCTGAAGATGGAAAAATTCATTTTCCCTAGGACAAAACAATAACTCAAAGGAGAAACAACAGGCCACACTTACCAGCACCCAAAGCTGAAATTCTTATGAAACTATTCCCTGAATTTATAATAAAGCTTCAATTTATACAAAGTTATTTTTCCATATTTATGTACTTTATACATTCATGCATTTCCACATTAATAAATGCATGAATACATATATACATAATAGGGCATAAGCTATTACATGTCTAATTAACTTTAATTTCACAACCCTATGCTTATAAGCAAGCACAATAAACTAAGATGTACATAAATCATTCAGTTCTCTATTCCAACATCACTTCTAAACAGTATCAATATTATTTTCCTCAAATGATTCTACTTCATATAATGCATTCATTCCATTATCAGACATTAGGACATTAAATCATTCAAGTCCTTATCAATAGGCCTATCACTCTCCAGTAATTGACCTCTTAATCTTCCATCCTCTGTGAACCCATCAAACCCCTAGACAGGGATCCTTCTTGCTCTGGGCCCATACTATGTAGGGGTTGATGCTACAACAAGTTTTAAAATTAGCAATACATATGATGTTAAAAACACCATTGATGAAATAGTTTACCTATTAACTGAAGACACAAATAACTTCACCAGGAATGCTGATCAGACAATGAGGTCCTTTCTTCGGCCTCACTGGCCTTCCAGGCCAGGGGACCATAGCAATGCAGGGACTTTTCAGATGCCCCTGTTGTTGCTTCCACTACCACTCAGCCAGGCAAAAAGTCAAAGAATAGAAGTGCAGTTCTTTGTGACTCTTTTTTTTTCCTAACCCAACCCTTCACTGCCTCTTTGTAACTTCATAAACAATATAGGGGGAAATTCACTGGCTCTGCCAATCAAATGGAGATAGTTGAAGTGGAGGAGGTGAAATCATCTCGCCAGAGAGAATTACAAAGGGAGTTTTTTTCTGGATTCATGCTCTTCAAGTGTCACTTGGTAGGTTAAGCATAAATTGGGATTGTTTAAGCAAAGACTATAATTCTACAGTTGTCCCACTGAGTTCAAACTTTGAATAGAGTGACGCTAGTCTTACGTGTGTCTAAATATATCTCTGTCTTCTCAGATAACGTGATATCAAGCATACTGTATGTTTTCAGGATTGGAAAGGACCCACAGTGGATTTATGTATACACATCCCATCATCTTTCTGGAAATGAAAAAGCGACTTTAAAAGATTAAGTGCCTACTCAGGTATGGTAGTGTACATATAATCCTAGCAGTCTGAGAAGCTGAGGCAGGCAGATCTCAAATTCAGTCACAATCTGGGCAACTCAGTGACTTAGTGACACCATATCTTAAAAAAACAAAAGAAAAGAAAAGAAAAGAAAAGAAAAGAAAAGGAAAGGAAAGGAAAGGAAAGGAAAGGAAAGGAAAGGAAAAAAAACAGGAAGCAGGTAAAGGACATAATTTAGAAGAAAGACTCTGGTTTTAACCTCAGTACCAAAAAAAGACAGACATTAAACACCAGATAAGTGTGACTTGGCTAACACCAGAACGGTAAAAAAAAAAAAAAAAATGCTGATTTGTGCTGAGTTAGAGTATCCTTACTGTCTTATTATCATTACAATTCTAGGAAAGTTCTTTGCTACAGAGAAAAGAAAAGCAGTTTTAGGCCACTCATTTGAATTCCATATAAACAGCCTGCATAAATTTATACAATTTACTGAAACTCATTGGAATTCTGTATTCTTGTCAGTAAAGTATGCAGAGCAGTACTCTGTGGGATCACTGGCATAGTTAAATGACATGTTAAGTACTTGTATTTACTTACTAACTTATCACTAATTTATTAATTTATAACAGTACTTTATTACTGTCTTCTGTGTCTGCTCAATTGTAAACTAGAGATAATAAGAATTCCTATCACATCTGATTGTTTTGAGCATTTACTATAAATAAATGACAGTGCCCAGCACAGCACTTGGCAAATAGTCCAGAACTCAAAGAATGTTAGTTGTTGTTCTCAAATACTTTACTCTCATGTCATTATTTACTTATAATGACAGCCTAGTATTTGAGATGGGTCATTACTACTATACCTGAATATACTAGGAATTTTTCCTCATATTCATTACTTGAGTCTGTTTGCAAGTCTTTTATATGCAGCCTCACATGAGTAAGGGAAGCTATGATGTTATAAAGCTAATACAAATTGCAAACTTGGGGCTGAGTGTATATATACTAATGGTATAGTATCCACGTAGGATGCGTGAGACTCTGGTTTCAGTTCTGTGTACAAATGCATGTACACACACGTATTCATGTACAAATACAAACAGTCAATTGATGGAAAATTTATTCCTGATATTTTCTAGAAATTTTCTGGTTTCTGTAGTCTTAGTTGTTTTCGTGTGTGTGTGTGTGTGTGTGTGTGTGTGTGTGTGTGTATGTGTGTGCACGTACATGTGTGTATGTATGTGGCCATTTATTTTTATATATTATTATCTGTCACATAAATTGTTGTATCTACCACTATAATCTAGATATCCATCAGCTTCACTATCTCCAAAATCTCCTTTATCACCATAGCCATTAGAATATTGAAAGGGTTGATGACTGACTGTTCTTAACAAATAATAAACGAACCTGTTTTCTGTACTTGCCTCCTTCAAGGTTCCTTGATGCAAAGACTATCATCAGAAATGGTCTGAGTAAAAAGCAATCAGAGCCTTGTGTTTGCACATACACACACACACATATACACACACACACACAGCAGAATTTTACCAGTCCAAGAGACCCATGAAGGACTACCTCTGCCAACATTAATTTCCCAGCCCTTGATGAGTAAGAACACATTAGGTTTTTGCATAAGTGTACGCCGTTATGTGTCTAAGTAGCATCCTAACCTCGTTCACTTGTTTCACTGGTAGGTGGATATACAGGTTCCTCGTGGAGACATCACTGACTTTGTTGCAGAACACTAAAATCTTCACAGGATGAGGTGAGTGAGAACATACAAAATGAGAAGCAGTAGAATGTGGCCAGAGCACGTGTACCATGGCAGCCAGTGGCTGTGGCTCATACGCTGTGTTCGAGGGAGTCTATTGTTAAAATACTGTGCTCAGTATTTTCTGTAGGTGGATTACAAAACTTCAAAATCCTCTAGTAGCAGCCCATTTTTCCATGTAATTGAAATTAAATACATAAGATCACTTATAAAATGAATATATTAGTAAAAGGGAAATGTTAATTAACCAGCCGACATAAAACAAAATTCAAATGCTCCCTAGCACATGATATTTTTCCAAGATGTGTGTTCCCTTTTTCATAATTAATAAAAATGTTAGAAAACACCAAAAATATTTAGTCTCTGAGGAAAATAACCTGACCTAGTACTTTTATTTATATATGAATATACTGTAATTAATCATTTTTCCAAAGATTTATAAGATGAGAGCATAGCACCTGAATAATCAAACAGTGCAATGCTTTATTGCAGATATAGAACACTTCTAAATCATCTAATTTTCTTATTTGCAAGATAAACATCTGTATAGGTCACCAAGAAGTACACAATAATTATGCTTGTGAAATTCATAGCAGGTTTTAATCTAGGGCTTTATCTATGAATAATTATTTCACAATTACCCTTATTTGCCATAGATATTTCCTTATTTCCCCACAAACATGACAAAAGAGATTCTGAGAAATATTTCCTGGATTTCTTATAATTCCTCTTTGAATGCAAGGCATTCAGCAAGACTCATTATATGTATTAAACTTTTTGTCATTTCAAATTTTACTTTACTGGATTATCAGATATTTCTTAAGCCATAAAATGTTCATTGTGGAAAACAGAAATTGTGCATAGATCAAAAGGTTTGTGGGTGGGTGATGTTATTCTCCTAACCACATAACACTTAGATATTTGTCCTATGACAAGTGTCCAATTCCCCATTTTAGAAGCAGAATTCCTTTCTGTTTTAGTTACTTTTTACTCATCGCTGAGACAAAATACCTGATGCCCAAAGTTGGGAAAGGAAAGGTTTATTTCTTACAGTTTTTGGAGGTTTCAGTCCATACTCAGTTGGCTCCAAGGCAGGGTGGCATGGCAGGGCCGCAGTTCACGGTGGCTGCAAACAGCAAGGTGGAAACCGGCAAAAAAGAGACACACCTTCTACCTGCCTCTACATCACATCCTAGCTCCACCCCCTAGGAGGGTGTAGCACTGACACCATTCCAAGCGCTAGACAATGAACCAGTCACAAATGCACAATGCAAATTTATGAGGCCTGGGGGCCACCGACATAAACCATGACATTCCACCCCTGGCCCCCAAAGACCCATGTACAACCTTTATACAAAAGACATTTAGTCCATCTCCAAAAGTTGCCAAAGTCCTAACATTTTCAGCGTTACTGAGAAGTCCAAGTCCCAAGTCTCCTCCAATATCTATGGCAAACTCTTAACTGTAACCCCCTGTACAAGTGAAACAAGGTTAAATATTTCTGAAATGCAAAGGCACAAAATAAGCATTACCATTCCAAAAGTTACAAACGGGGGAATATAAAGCATTGGAAACAAAGCAAGTCCAACATCCAGCAGGGTGAACATTAAGTCCTAGAGTTCCATGCTCAGCATTTGAAGCAATCTGGTTGCAAGCTCCAAAAGGCTTGTGTGTTTCCACCCCCACAGCACTTCCAGGGATTTCAGCTCCTGCAGCTTCTTTCCTAAACCCTCTCTGCCCAGTTTTTGCAGCTTTCCTTGGATGATCCACCTTCTTGGCTTTTCCAAACTTCTGGGGTCTCCACTGTACCTTTGGCTTCACACTTACATCTTTACATATTGCCCTCTCAGGGGCACACTGCTTGGCCTCCCAGGCCCTTTGCAATCGAGGTGGAAGCCTTCTTACCCTCAGAATTTGTGCATTTTCCTTGCACCTAAAATCAGCACCATGAGGATGCTGCCAAGGTCTGCTGCCAGCTGGAGCAGTAGCCAGGCTTTTCTCTCTCTTAGCTATAGGGGTCCAGTGCCTGGATTGCTGGCCTCTGTTTACCTGATTATGAACAAAAGCTTTTCTACATTGCTGCCATTCTAGAACCTCATGTGGCCTCCCGTGTCATTTTGGAGCATGGTGCTCTGAAGCTTTCTCATCTGAGAAAATTCTTTCACTTTTAGAGTTTTGGGGCTGCAAAGGGTGGAGACCCACTGCTTCCTGGGATGTCCACTGGCCATCTCTCTTATCTCTCTGTGCCTTCTCAGCAATCAAAGTCTCAGCACTATCTTTACAATCCACAGCTTTACTGGAGTTTTCCCTCTGGCCAAACTCACAGTGTTTTAAATTATCCTGCTGGGCTCTTTGCTCTTGATTTGCAACATAGATCTGGCTAAAAGCCCCCAACAATAGCCATGCCACAGCCTCAATGTTTGACTGCCTTGTAATTTCGTTTGCCATATTAATCAGTCCACTACCCTTAATCTCAGTCTCAGGCAAAGTCTCTGAGCATAAGCAAAATGCAGACAAACTTTCTGCCAAGCCATAACACACATCATAGTGAGTCCAACAACCAATGCAGTCCTTCTTCCCAGTAGAAACCTCTCAAGCCTGGTCTTTACTATCAGGCTATCAGCCTTCTGGTCTCCTGAGCTCTGACCAGAATCTCCTCTACAGAACAACCTAAGTTGCTCCAGCTCTGTGCATCCAGGCAACATGTCCGAACCTTTCCAAACTCTGCTCACAAGCCATTTCCAAAGCCTTTCGAAAAACATGGTCAGGTATAGTCACAGCAATGACCCCACTCTTGGTACCAAATTCTGTCTTAGTTACTTTTTATTTATTGCTGAGGCAAAATACCTGATGCCCAAAGTTGGAAAAGGAAAGGTTTATTTCTTACAGTTTTTGGAGGTTTCAGTCCAAATCCAGTTGGCTCCAAGGCAGGGTGGCATGGTGGGGCCGCAGTTCATGGCAGCTGCAAACAGCAAGGCAGAAACTGGCAAAAAAGAGACACACCTTCTTCCTGACATTACATCACATCCTGGCTCCACCCCTTAGGAGGGTGTAGCACTGACACCACCAATCCAAGCACTAGACAATGAACCAATCACAAATGCACAATGCAAAGGCATGAGGCTTGGGGGCCACTGACATAAACCATGACACCTTCTGTCCTCAGTCTAAAGAGGATGGATGGAGTCAATTGAGTCCACAAACATCTGAGTGATTATACACAATTTGTCAGGTGAACCGTTCCTCTCCTTCCTGCTTTGCCGTGTGGCTTCCTAAACTAGAAGAGATTCCCCAATCTTAAACATTTGCTACATAGAGACAAATTTAAGACTTAATCCAAATCATTACCTTCTGCAACAAAGCTCTTCCTAAGGCATCATAAGAAAGAGCTCTGGCCTGAGAATTGTAAGATACATGCTAACATGGATATTAACAAGTCTCAAAACATTTAAGCCTCATTCACAGCAGTGTTGCCCTTTGAGGTATAATGATTCTTTACTTGCTTTGTATTTACGGTAACTCAGTGTACATTGCTTCTCATTAGAAGAACAAAACATGCAGTTTAACTCCTTTTGATCAAGATAGTTGCATTCCTATCTTTCTAGTTCAAGGACCTCGGTTGTGTATCGCACATTGGCAGCATCAAGGGGAAATGAGATGATTTGTTATAAGCAGTGGCGGATGTTGATACTCACTTCCTGTCAGACCTAGATGAAAAGCTGAAAGCCAGGCCTTTTGGAGCTTGCGACCCTCTCATGACTTAGGCTGAGGCTATGGCGTATTAGAAAAGAAGTACCTGGGGAAGGAGAACACCTCCTAGTTGTGGCATTCAGTAGTTGCTTGGCTTGTGACAAGATTCAATGAAAAGATGAATATCCTTTACTAATGAACACCTAAGCCAAGAACAGTGTCTGCTACATCTACGATGCTCAGTGAGTATTTTTCTAATGAATAATTATTAAATGAATAAAAGTTCTAATACTTGTAAGATAATATGATAGTTGGCCAGATGTGGTGGCACACGCCTGTAATCCTAGCACTGAGGAGGCTGAGGCAGGAAGATCCTTGCAAGTTTGAGACCAGCCTGGGCAAGAAAGTGAGCCCAAGGCCAACCTGAACTGCATAGCAAGACCTTGTCTCAAAAAAAAAAAAAAACCCCACACACAAAAAGATAATATGATATATATTAAATAAGTCTGGAAGATGAACAGGCCAATTATTTAGCAAGTAAGTGCAAGGAAATGTATACTTATAGCATGAAGGCAAATAAAGAGTATCACTATAAAAAAAATACAAATCAATCAGTTTGTTCATGAATGTCACAGGGTTCTCAAAACCACATCACAAGATGGGTATCAATTCCATTTTCTAAGAGACAAAGCTGAAATTCATAAGGAGTTGCTCTTAAAGAGATAAGAGCTTCTTTATTCTGCTGTAATATGAAAAAGCATTATGAAGAAAGCAAGAGACATTAAAATTCCCAGAAGAAAGGATGCAAAATACATGGAACTTAGGTAGGAACTATAGAGCTGATGAGTCTTAAGGCTTGGACAAAGCTTGATGAAGTAGCTTATTACCCCATCCTGTTTGTCCAGTGTCCTGCAGTAGTCAGCGTCCCCTGGTGGGTAAGGTAGGCAGAGGAGGATTTGGTAGGGCGTGGTAGGACCCAGATGCTTCCTCTCTGAGGTGCTGTATTCATTTCACTCACCCACTGTGTATTTTAGGAGATATATCCTTGAAATATTTTCTGGGTGTTATGTGTACACAAAGATAAATATACAGTGCTTTTATAAGGTAAATGATTTATGTTGAAAACCTACATACAAATAGCTTTGAAGTAAACAAAAAAAGTAAATAGCAAATCTTAAATACATATGCTGTAATTAGCTGTCTTAATGATTTCCATCAAATTTTCCACTTGTTCTTAGTTCTGCTGCTTCTCAACACATAAACCAACGATGTGATGACACCTAATTTTGAGTTGCGAGTTGTGCAGTTTCTAGGTTCCGCACAACTTAATTCCATGCAAGATGTCTACATCTAAGCATAGCTTTAGATAAACCAACATAAGCATGAACTATGTGAAATGATAATGATGACACTGATAATGATAAGAACAACCACTCTTTTTCCATGCTTCCAATTATATTCCATGCACAGTTCCATATGAAATGTATATACTCATTTAATTCTTGTAGCAAGCCTATGAGTTAGATACTATAACTCTCATTATTAGTGATGAGAAAACAGAGGTTAGGTATCTAGGGTAAGGTCACACAAACTGCATGTTCGTATTCTTGTATCTCCATGTGATGTGTGGTTACTTTATAGGTTTACAGATAAATACAAAGAACAGAAATAGAGAAGAATGGTGACATGGCTCCTTACATGTTTTCCAATTTAATATCAAGGCTGGGAAATGTTTGGGGTTCTGATGAGATCCTATCTGAGGGTGTTTGCAGAAAGATGTTCTTTTGCTTCTTCTCATGACACAGTGATATTAATACCTGAAACATATTTTTATGTTATTCTTTCAGTTTTTGGGCTCCCCAAATCATGTATTTATGTGAAATATGAATACTTAATCAATGTTAGAAATCTTTTTTTAACATTTTATCATCTTTTAAATTTTTCATTTTAAGAGAATAAAACTGAACAAAATAAAACAGAATAAAGCCAGTCAAAACAAAACAGTGAAAGCAATACAGAACTTCAAAACAAGATAACAGGAAATAAAAAATGGCCATCATAATGCCTCTTGTTATCTTCAAAGTAGCTGTCCATACCATCGAACATTCTAAATAAAACCAAAGAAAATGGGAAAAAAATCGAAACAAAACAGTGAAAATGATACAGGATTTCAAAACAAAATAATTGGAAATCAACAATGGCTACCATAATGCCTCTTCAAAATAGCTGCCCATGCCATGAGCCCTAATAAAATCAAATAAAACAGAACAGAAAAAAAAAATCAGAACAAAACAATGAAAGTGATACAGGATTCAGAAATCTTGATTATCACTTTTCATTGGATGTTTTTGATCAAGCTTTCTCTCACTCCTACTTTACCAATGGGTGAATATTTTCTAGTCCACCCTTTGAATTGAAATTTGACCCTTTAAGTGTGCTCATTTTATTTGGGGGGTCTCCATTATAATATCTCCCTTGCTTTGGCCTAAGGCCTCACTCAACACTACCTGGCCATGACTGGTAAAATCGAGATCTACTGCTATGGAAGTTAACAACTCTTTGCCTTGCAGAAGCCAAAGAAAGTATCAATCTTTGTATTACCCAGATTTTTCAGATCATTCCTTCCTTTTGGGCCCCAGAGATTTCTCTTTCATCAGAAATAACCTTACTATGCAAATGGCTTTTGATTATACTTAACTCAGCCCACTTAGCATCTTAGTCACTTTCCTTATCACAAAACACTCAGCACCCACATCTGAAAGACAAGGTCAACTTTAGCCCATGTTGTAAAAGTTTCATTCCTTGCATAGTTGGCTGGCTCCAGGAAGAGGCTGCATTGTGTCTGCTTACCTCACAGTAGCAAAACTAAGAGGAAAGAGTGAGACTAACAGGAAAGGAAATACACCCTCCCGGGCACGGCCCTAGTGACCTCCTTCTTCTCCTAACAGTAAGTCAACTGTAATCCAGCCACTTTCCAAACACTTGAGGCTTTGAGGAACACTTTGCATCTAAAGTATAATCTTTAGTTTTTCATATGATCAATGTTGTTATACTACCAGAAATAAAGTTGGCATGTTTGTGAAAATTGCACAAAGACTTCTGTATAAAAATATGAGAGAGAAGATTTTAACAGTAGCATAAAAATTAAAATTATTTTCTACTTTAAAGTTCTTGTTCCCGGTGGTAATTTGGAAGATATCCTTTGTTTTCTGTTTCAGATGATATACATGATATATCTGTTATTATATTATGAATTCCAGTTTCTTTGAAAATGTTTACTTACATTACTGTTTTATTAGATAATCAGCCATTTAATTAATATGATAATCATTGTAAATCTAGGCATAGAAAATTTATCTTGGGATAATTACTGAGACCATGATTTCTTTGTAACTTTCAAAAACATGTTTTCTCAGTTTTCTGAAACACATTTTTTATTGGTCCTGATTTTGTTAAAATCTAGACATAAGCCACAGCACATTTATTTTTTAAAAAAGTGTTTGGAACTGTTGCTTCTACAAAGATAGGCAGAGGATAGCTGTTACAGCGAATCACTGAAAATGAGAAAGTGTTGTTTACTTCATAAAATTATTGGTGAGTCAGCCTTTTCCTTCATTCTATCATAGAACTGAATAAAACAAGTCAACAAAAGGGGGCAGCACTAGCTCATAACATGCTTCACAACATCTGCTAAGATACAGTCACTTCTTAGCGCAATTTTGTTATTTCTAATATACGAATAAAATGAAAAGGTATTTTGAGTTAGAACATTAATACCTGCTATACATTCTAACGTACACATAAAAAGAATGAGAAAGCTTAGGTTATGTGTTTAAAATAAATTGGGCAGTAGTATTAGAAACAGATTGACAATTACGGGTCCACCTTTTTTGTCTATTATTCTTGCAACCACTACAAAAATTTAAAACGGTTAAGCCATTTTAAAATACTGTCTTATAATAATTAAATCTTAATTCATAAAAATATTGTAAAGCATTTGTTTCCAAATTTTCTGCTGTAAATAATTTTTAACCACAAGCTGATAGGCTGCATTTTAATAATCCAGATTTATTTCACAGAAGTGTTCTAAATATAGATAAAGAATTAAGTTACCACTGCAAATCAAAAGTATTTAAAATATCTATGGCATGTGGAATAGAAGTTTCTTTTATTTATTCATCTGTTTATACACTGATATGTACACTATTTATACACTATGAAAGCTTTCCTTTCATAGGCACCATTCATACCTGAGTTCAATTAGTTTTACTAAATATTTTTAGATTTTTTTGGTAAAATGATAGTCACTGCTTGATAGATTCACCTTTGAGTAAGTTTAATTGTTGATTGGATAAGAAATACCCGACAAGCATTGGCAGACTCAGTCAAGGTAATGACTTTGACTAGGGCACAAGAAAATACAGCTCTGTCCAGATGTGACCTGGCCTATTTGTTGGTTAGCCTGACAGAATACATGATTAGGGTGTGAGAATATTTCACACAGGGCTCTGGCAGTTCAAGTCAGTTATGAAAATTATTCTGGACCTACTTCTGTGTTATATTTCTCCTTTAGTTCATTTTCATTTTCCATAACATTTCTATTTCCCTCTCTCTCTCTCTTTGTCCCTTTCTCTCTCTCTCTCTCTCTCTCTCTCTCTCTCTCTCTCTCTCTCTCTCTCTCTCTGTCTCTCACCATTGAAATACCGGTGTATTTCTGTCTGCATGGAACTTGTTTCTTTTGTTTCATATATGGCCATGAGCCCTGCACAAACAAATAAAGGTGAGATGGTGCCATTTCTTTCACTGATAGCTTTGTAGCTTTCAGTGATAAAATGTGTTCATATTGTTGGCCTATGCAGAAAGCACTTTCTACTATCACTCTCTTTGGTCTGTGAATGAAGTTAATTGAGAGATAGATGCAGGAGTAACACCAGACATTAGATTCATTCTAATAAAGCTCTAGAGAGCTACATTCTCTGGCAACTGTTGGGTTATAGATGAGCACAGAATCTGAACCACTCTCACTGTGCCAGGCGCGCTGCAGGAGTATCTCTCCCTTAATGGAATCCTGTGCCTCTCTGGAGAAACTGGATTGAACCATGCAAAGTCAGAATCCTCTTAAGCTCTCTACTCCAATTATTTATCTTTCTTCTATCAGGAAAGTAAAAGAGGGAAAAGAAATGGATCAGGAGTTCTCAAATGCCATTATGTCTACATGGTAACATCAGGAGTAGCATGTAATTGTGGTAGTTTTGCTGGCTTCTTTAAGTCTTCCCTCCCTTTTTGCACAATATAACTTCTCACTCTGCAGGCCTTACATGAAAGCTGAAATAAGGAAAATATCTCCAACTTTCCCGTGTAGCTAGCTGCAGAGATAAGGCAAAGCCATGGTCCACAAGAAGTGAATTGCATAAGTTCCTTACAAAGTAATTGTGGTATACTTTCCCTTGACTGTTTCTTTTTTATTATTGGATCTAATATGAGAAGAACCCTTTCCAGGGCTCCGGAATTATTTGAGGAAAGAAACCAATGAGTAGTAAAACAGAAAAACAGGAAAAGTCTAGGTTACTGAGAACTTTAGATTTGCCATAGTTACATTTAGTTGGCATTGCTAGGACTTCTAGGACTTCTTACGAGTTAATAGGTACATCAAGTTGTCATATATTTCTAGGACTTTTTTTTTATAACTAATAGTCCTACATAGAGCTAGCAATAAAATACTTTCATGTAAGAAAGAAAGAAAACTTGTTTGAGTCTCTGTTACTCTCCTTATACCATATTACTTAAATATATTTCCTGCCATGTAGGTTTTTTTAAATATATAATTATTAAACAAATCATTATTTATAAACTCTTTATAACCATTGACAAATTATGAAATGTATTTAAACTATAATATCTAATAAAGTTTTAAAAGTTTTCTTTCTAGAACATATTCTTGTATAAATATAAGCATATTGGATTATTTTCAAATAAATTTCTGTAATTTGGCATAACTAGACTACAAATGAAAAGAATATCTTTCGTATTGATACTTCTGAATCTCCCCATTACCTGTTCTCCCAACTCTCAAACAATTGTCATCTTCTATCATATTCCAAAAATGTAAGAAAATTTGCCAAGCATTGTGAAAAAAACTAAAAATTAATAAATGTTCAGTGATTTTATTTTTAATTGATTCATAGAACAATAAAGAAGAGATTCCACAACTTAAAATTTATGAGTCCAGTAAAATTTTCAGTCTCTCATATTTTCCTAGTAAAATATAATTATTCCTACTGTATAACACATTGTCACAGCAGAAATTCAAATTCCTATGGAAATCTAGTACATGACATGATAGGATTGCTAGGGAATATCACAGACTGGAGAGCACAGTAATATCTAAAGAAAATAGCTGATATTTAGCATCAGCAGATTGTACTGTTAAAGCATATAACTTATAGGAACAGATTGGTAGTCAGGGTCCAAGTCAGGCCAAGTTACTCTGTAGCAACAACCCCAGTCTTAGTGGTCTATAAGAACCAAGATTTGTTATCTGCTTATAATATAGCCCAATGAAGGTCACTGGGTCACCGCTGTTTATTTCAGTCACTCAAGGCTGGCAAAGACACATCTTGACTTATGTAGCTATAGATATTAAGGCTTGAGAAAGTAGATGCACAAATTAATAGCAACTCTTAAATCCTGCTCTGCAGTTATATCCCTCACTTGTGGTCATAATTCATTGGCCAAAGAAAGTCATATGAGTTTGCTTTAAACTGACACATAAAGTAAACACCACATAATATTAAGTGAAGGAATCCAGAGTCAAAAGAATGTACACTGGATGGTTTCAATTTGTGAAGTTCAGTATTAGACAAAATCAATAACTTCCAGATTGTAGCTAACACAGTGGTTAACTCCTCACTCTACTGACTGGTATGGGACAAAAGAAAGCTTTCTGGATCCCAGCTTTCCTACTACCTCAAAAACAGTGATTAGACTGCTACTCATGAGCAAAAATAGCTCTCTGAGTGCTCAGCATTCTATGTGAGAAGCTGTAACAACACAATTGAGCAATAAATCCAAAAACAAATACATCACATGGTTACAAATAACAGTTGCATTTTACTTGCACTACACTATAACCCAGACCATTGCACCCCACCACCAAGAGGAATCTCCTTATTCCACCAGTACCTCTCACAGGGAAACCAGGAACTAAGGTGAGTGACCAATGTTCTCAAAACTTAAGAGGTTTGTCTGAAGGACTCCCTTTGGTTTAAATGTATCTGGATCACTGGAGAAGTCTGAATAGCAGATATAGCTGTAGATGGCTAAAAACATAAATAAAGGACAAGGGATATCAATGGACCCCACTGACCTTAAACACTGAGGACCTCAGTAGTCCTCCAGGCCGTCACAGACTCCTATAGATTTGCATTAACAAGCTTTGATGTTTTTGTGATTTTCTGACTTGAACTGCAGCACTTTGCTCACCAGAGACACCTCACTACCTAGTGCTACTATGTGTTCTGGACACAGAATGGCAACTGAATGTGACCATATTCAAGGAGACTCTGACCCCACAGCCAGCCCCAAATACTATAAACTACGTGCACACTTTTGTATCTAAACACAAGCTTGTCACTTTTTCCAACCTCCACCTACTTTACATGCTTGTTACCTGAACAGCAGATGTCACTGAGGCCCCTAATAGCCCTAGTGATCATCATGAGACCCTGTGCCTTTCACTGCCATGAATCACACAGTTTCTGGTGTTGCATATTCTTGTTGCATAAGTTCCCAGTCATCACTCTCTCTTCTATCCACAGTCAGTGCATACCCCATACTTTTTGCCCTTACACCTTTGAATTCAGTACCATGGCACAATCCCACGCAATCTTCCATTTGGAGCCCCTCGTGCCTACCCCCAAACAGAAGGTCTTTACTTTCTAAAGCCAGTTCATAAAATCTGGAATAACTGACTGACTCTTTACATGTGTTGATAACAACACAAGGAAACACAGAATAGACATTGCTAAAGGAACACAATAAACATCTAGTAATTGGCTTCAAAGAAGTGATAATCCACAAATTGTCTGGTGAAGAATTTAAAATCATTATTCTAAAGATGTATAAAATTTTTAGGTAAACAAGCTAAGAAATCAGGAAAACAGTATAAGAACAAAGTGAGTAATAAAACAAAATTAAAATAAAATAAAAACACCAAACATTCCGGGGTTGAAGAATGCAATGACCGCTATTAAAAAAAAAACACACTTGAGTGCTTCCATGACAGATTCACTCAAGCAGAAGAAAAAAATGAAGATGGATCATTTGAAATAATCATGAACAAGGAAACACAGAAAAAAGGTTAAGAAGGTCCAGAAAACTTATAACAACTAAGTGAAGCAACATTAAAATGAAACAAAACAAAACAAAATAAGCAGAAAACTGCTCAAGTCTGGGAAGGGATATGGACACTCAAGCCTGAAAATAACCCATAAAGAAATTGAAACATAAATATATAGCAAGAAATACTGTATTTGATCTTTCAAATTTTATTAACAAAGAAAATTCTGAAGGAAATAAGAATAATACAACGCATCATATAGAAGAGAACCTTCGTAAGGCTATTTTCTCAACGTAAGTCTTGAAGGTCAGGGAAGAATGTGATTAACTATTCAAAGTCCTAAAAGAAAATAACTGCCAGCCTAAATTACTATAACTCCAAAGCTATCCTTTAAATATGAAGGGGAGTAAGTCTTTCCTAGAACAAAATAAAGGAGTTTGTCACCACAAGCCTTACAAGAAGTACCTACAGCACTTAGAAGGTGGAATGAGCCAGAAATTCAAGGGTAGCCGGGACTATAGGGTGTACTCAAGACGACCTGAACTACTTAGTGAGTAGTCTCAAAAAGCAAAACAAAAAGAAATACTAATAGAATTCTTTAAATGGAGCTGAAAGCATACTAAAGAATGAAATCAAAGCATACATCTCACCAGTAAAGGTTAACATGTACTGAAATACAAAATAATAAAATGGGAGTGGTATACAAATTGGTATGTAAATTGCCCATTACTCTCAAAGTTAGAAGACAAGACTATTACCACAAACATTTTGTAATAGATTCACAATATAAAAAGAAGTAAATTCTGACTTAACACAGAGTGTGTTTGTGTGTGTAGAGGTGGACAGGGAGGATAAAAGTGTATAGTTTTTTATGGCAGTGATCTTAAGTTACCAAACTAAAATAAGTGATTATACTAAAAGATTTACATAAGTCTCATAACATAAATATAAAAGCAATAGTACCTACACAAACAAACAAGAAAATGAAATTCAATAAACCAAAATTTCAAATTATCAAATAATAACAAGAGTCAGAATAAAAGAGGAAAAGAACAGCAAAATAAATGCAAAGCCAAAAAAAAAATACTGGTACTATCTGCCCTCATCTGTCATTAGTCATTTTAATTGTAAATGTAGTTATTAAACTTGAAAAATCAAAAAGTGTAGAGTGTTTGAATGGATTAAAAAACATGTTTTGCTTAAAGGGACTCTCTTTAGATAAAAGGACACATGCAGATTAAAAGTAAATAAGTGGAAAATGATATTTCATGCAAATGATAACCAAATGCAAGAAAATGTAATAATTATACCAAACAAAATAGACCTTCGCTCAAAAAAAGTAACTAGAGACAATAAAGCTTATTACATAATGACAGAAGAGTCAATTCAACAAGAAGACATAAGTATAATTATATGCAATAGCACAGCTCCTAAATATATAAAACCAATGTTACTAGATTGATTTTATATATTTTAATATTACTAGATTGAATGGAGGAATTGCAGTATTACAAACACAGTGAGAGATGTTAGTGCTCTACTTTCAAAAATGGATGGAATATCCAGCTAGAAGATCAACAAGGAAGCAGATTCAAATAACAGATAAAATGGGTTTATATATTTCTAGAAAATTGAAGTAGAATACACATTCTATGCAAGAATACACATTCTTCAAGATAAATGACATGTGAGGTTAAAAAAAAGACATCAAATTTAGAAACATTAAAACCATACTGGCTTTCTCCTCAGACCATAGTGGAACAATGCTAGAAATCATTGACAGAAAAAAAGAAACAGGAAAACTCATGAACACATGAAAATGAAACAACACAGTCTTGAACAACTATGGAGTAAGAGAAGCAGTAAAATGGAAAATTAAAAATACTTTGTGATAAATAAAAATTAAAATTAAAATACCACCTATTTTGATGAGAAGCATCAAAATAAATATTAAAAGGGAACTTCATAGCATTACATATCTATAATAATAAAGAAAAAAGATCTCAAAGAACTAATTTACAAATTAAGAAAGTTGAACCAAAAACACCACCCAAAAATAAAATGAAAGTTAAAAAATGAGGAAAATAAAGATTACATCAGAAATAAACAATAGAAACACAGTAGAAAGAAATCAACAAAACAAGGAGTTAAAATAAATAAAATCTACAAGCTCTGAGCCAGATGGTTAGCTTGCCATTACTGTGACAAAATCCCTGAGGTAGACAATTTGAGGAATGAGGAAATTGGCAGGAGGAAATATGTGTTTCAGTTCGTGGTTTCAGAGATTTTAGTACATGGTGATTTCGGCTGGGGCAAGGGGGAACATGGAATGAGGGGTTGAGGTAGAGTAGAGCTTCGCACCATGGCTTCCAGGAAACAGAGAGAGAGAAGGGCCATCCAGTATCTCTTCAGAATGCATTGCCTACGGTGACCCAGCTTCTTTCCACTAAGCCCATCTCCTACCAACTGTACCATCACCTATTAGGGAGATCCCAGTTGCAGACTATAAAGAAGAGTAAGGCAAAAAGATGGACAAGGAAAGTAAATAAATTAAGAAATGAAAAGGAGACAGTCTAACACAGGACACAAAGTTTTTAAACAATTATATGGTATTATTAACTATTTGTAAACCAACAAATTAGTTAGTATAGAATAGATAATTTCCAAAAACATATAACTTACTAAAACTTAATTAATAAGAAATAGAAAATCTGAATAGATAATAATAAACAATGAAATTGAATCAGTAGTTTAAATCCTTCCAACAAAGAAATGCTCAGGACCAGATAATCTTGCTGATAAATTTTGCCAAAAGCTAACTCCAGCATACCCTTGCCAGACTTCATAAAACAGGTAAAAAAATCAGACTTTATTCTCTGATGTTGGAATTCCTTAATTCTGAATTATTTTTAGAACTCCTAGGATTTTTAGTGAATTTGAATCTAGACTTATTACTCTTTAAAATTACATACCCTAGTTGGAAAAATAATGTGCATTTTTTCAGTGAGGATGATGACCTCAGTCACATGGTATCTTCCAAAGTCCTATCTTACCCAATAGCTAAGTTTTTTGTTCCAGAAATGTAGCCAAAAGAAAAAGAACATCAACAGGCAAAGAGAACCTCATAGTACTACTGCCTAACAAGTACATTTGTAGTTGCCAAGATAATTGGCAATTTTGATGTTATTGAAGGAGGATTTATGTTAATAGTAGTTTATCTTACACAGAGACATTAATTTAATTGAAGACTTGCTTTCCCCTTTAGCTAAAACATTAGCTAAATTGCATTGGAAATATAAATTCCAGAGGAAGAAACTAACTGGAAGCATTGATTTTAAATAATTAATTACATACACATCCATTTTAGCATTTCATAAAGCTATAGCTTGAGAAAAGTTTCACAGCTCTCATCTGAGAAACAAATAATTTTGCTGGAAATATATAAATACTAAAGTGATTGAATATAGGAGAAAATCATCTCATTGCATTTAATTTCTCCAAAAACTTCAAAAATTACTAAAATTTTTGTGACCTGATGGTAAAAAGATTAACCAGGAAATATATTTCACTGCTTAAGGTGCCAAGTAAATGGTAAAGAAATTTAAACCTCTATTGAGTGGTGAAGCCAATGAAACAATTTGGCATCAGATTCTATAGGAACACAGTGAAGGAGGAAGACTATCTACTGTTTCTGGCTAGGAGAAAACATCTGTAATTCTCTCTGTAATGTCTCCCATAATGCTATCTGTGATGCTCTCTCTCTCTGTCTGTCTCTCTCCCGTGTATGTGCATACATGTGTATGCATGTATATGCGCATGTCTGTGTGTCCATGTGCATGTGTGTGTCTCTCTCTCTTGATGTAATGGAAAATTTCTTCACTGTCTCCAGGTCTGAGAGAGCGGACTTTGCCCAACACATCTTTAAGATATTGGTATGAAGACCTTACATATTTACGCCCTTATTATGCTTACTCCAGTAAAAAAAAAAAAACTGAAAGGGGTCAAGTCATTCTGCTAGTACCTGGTAGTATGTCGAAGCACATTTTTGTAAGCATTGCAAAATCAGGAAGCTAGGGTTCATGCTACTTTCCACCTATGCGTTTCTGCCTGCTTTAGGAAATGCTGGCTGCTGAGTGTCCTGGGTCTTCACAAAAAACTATTATGCCACTGTGGTATAACAGTAAGGAATTAGAGCTTTTAAAAAATTGTGCTAAGAACATTTGATATATCTAGCCTTTTAAAAAAATTTTAGAGATATATAAGGCAATATATTAATTTCAGACATATTTTTGTGTAGCATATCTCTTTACATTTTTTCATATTTCACTTTTATTACTTTTATACATCATAACACATCATAACTCTCTTTTCATCACTTCCTTTTTATCCCCCTGTTTAACATTCATCTGGCAAATGGAAACTTTATATCTGTCAAGTATTCTCATTTGTATCTATTGAATATTTCCATTTCTTCTTCTACCTGGCCTGGCAATAGTTCCACTTCGCTTCCAGGTTTGACTATTTCAGATGTCTCATATGATCACACAATATTTGGTCTTCTGTGACAGTCATTTCACTTAGCACAATGTTCCACCAAATGATATCAAATTTTAGTAGAGAAAAAAAGCAAAATTTCCAGGGTCACAAAGCTAATAATTAGCATATGTGTGTGGCATTCATCTTCTTAATCTAAGACAAATTATACAATGATACAAGCTTCTGAAATAAAGAAAAACTGCTGAGATATTACTTGGTTGCTACTAGATTCACTCATAAGCAGTTTACAAACCTCAAAGACAAGTGCTATTATGGTATCCTTTTTACAGTGGGGAAACTAAAGTTAAAGGAAGTTTAGTGACTTCTTCAAAATCATCTTAGCAACCAGAATTTTCAGGTGTGAAGGTATCCTGCAGACGTGCAGCAGGCCTGCACAGGGACTGTGGCCCAAGGTATTGCTTAGAGTAGAATATAAGGTCAAAAGCAGCATAAATCCAGAGATGGGATAAATTGATAGTCATCAACCTATCAAGCTTATTAAACCTTTGATTATTGGGTCCTGACCTAGATCCCCAATGAGTGTACAGCAAAGGCTTAAATAAATGAGACAAGTGGTATGATTTTAGGGCTCCAGGAGGATCAAAACCCTTCAGCTGAGTTTGAGACTCTGAGGGTTAAGACAAAGACTTCTCTGGCCTGCCTTTATTTATTAGGTCCAAAACAAAGGGCGGAGCAACTGAGGGAAGCAAGGGAAATGAGCAGAACCTTGGGAGTCACTTCAAGGATGTCTCCAAATAATAAATCATTTCAATTTAGCAGAATTTTCTTATCTTCATGATGACATGGTAGGAGGAGAGAGACTGTAGGAGTAACTCCTGCAGCTTTAGTCACTATTTCATTGATGTTAGAGCCAAGTGTCTGCAGCTGTGGCCTTATCTTGTCCTTTTGAGGTATCTCTGGCCTCACAGGCCACTACAGGCCTCAGCCAGGACCAGTGATTCACAGAGGTTCACTAACTGTGAATCAACTCCCATCACCAGACAAGGGGCCGAGGCCTAGGACAGACTCACAGATAAATATAGAAAGCCAATTAGTTAATTTTAATCCTGCTTAGAGCCACTTTATAGTCTCTCCAACATTTGATGGCTTTTTTTTTTCATGTTCTGCATTAGACATTGAGGCGTGGAGGATACCAACAGCACTGTACTCAGGACTGCCCTGTGCACAGCAGGGGGTCTAGGTTTCTGTACCCTCCCCTCCAGATGTTAGTACTCTAATGCCCCTGTTAAAGTAACTTACATAAACTCTCCCTTGCACCTCATTCCACTTCCAACATGAACTCCTTAACTTGGTTTGTACTGTGCTGAGACTCACTTGTTAATCTTTGAGAAGTAACCCAAAGGCAGAAGCCAGAGGCAACTCAGCAGTACCTCACTGGGATGGACCTTAGATTTTTAGGTGCCTGGCTTCATAGAAATTTTTACAAATTCCCAATCCCAGAGGGTAGCCTCTAAGATCTCCTTAAGCTCTTTATTTTTCCTTCACTTTTGAGAAATTCTCACTCTCTGCTGTAGTAACTTCGTCAAGAACTGAGTGTGAAGAAACAAAATTTAGAAGCAACCAGAAGCACTCCTCTGGTTTACGTTGCCAATAAGGCTATGCCTATGGATAGACTTTTAAAGAACAAGTAAAGCATGAGTATCTTCAATAGTAATCCCAAAGCAGGAGTTAGTGAGTGGTCCTAATGCAAAGTACTTTGACTGTCATGAATCTAAATTAAGAAACAGATGCCAAGTTTCCAGGGCAGAAGTAAGTGCTGAACGAATAAAAGGATCAAAAGTCAGGAAACAGATGGAAATGGAATTCAAGAATTAACAGCCAGGAACATAAGATAGAGAAGTTCTGGGAAGAAATCCAGACTATTGTGTGTTTTGGGTCTGTTTTTGTTCCTCAGTGATAATTGTTCCACAATTTTTAATATATGAAATCCTCTGAATGATACACTTTGAAAGAATCATTTTATAGTATATGAGTTGCATACCAATGAAATGTTTTTTAAAAGTATATAGTTGAGATGGGTAAAAAAAAATCCAGAAAAGACAATGTGAGAGTAAGTTATAGACCTAGTCATTCCAGAATCTTTGAGCATACGTGGTACTGAATGTGAAATAGTATCCATGAGGGATGACTATGCCCACAGTCAAAAATCATCCTTTAGACATCAAGACCCAAGAAGATTTTAGAAAGACAATGTAGTTTTCATGATTGGAAAATCATGACATTAATATTCTAGTATGTAAAAGTAAATTTATTTTCATTTCCAAGACAGATCTACCAGAATATCAATTATATACCCAAAAAGTTACACTTTACTAATTTAGTGATAGACTCATATGAATTACTTAAAATGCTTACCTAAAAGTTATTTTGTTTTATAATGATTTCTAAACACATATGTGCCCTAGTTAACAATATATCTTTTTTCTTAGTGGTGCAGGCTGGAGTTACATTTTGATTTATTTAAGCCAATTGTTTAAATTAATTATTTAAGGATTGGCTGAAGCAGAAAGGTTAAATGGAAAAAAAATAAACATGCAGTTGGTATCTTTACACCATGTCCAGATCTTGGCCACTTTTTCAGTAGATATAATCTTTTATCATATTTGTGTCTACATTCAAGGACATTTTCACTTTCTTGGGATCATCTGTCATGTACAGGAATAAGAGTGTGTACACATGGATGAAGCAATGCTTTTAATCCCATCTTGGCTATATACCATAGTAATGGAGAAAATAATTACTGTAATAACTGGCTTTGAAACACTGAATTTTTAAAAATACATGTTCTATATATTCTTAATTAGTGTTTTGGGTGAATTTTAAATCATCTCAGACTTCAATATAATTGAAACAGAGTGAAATCCGAAAATCTAATTTTAAAAAACCATGTTTTTAGATAGCGTGCTTGTACTATTTCCATTTAGTCAGCAATCAGTAAGTGGCCATTCAAAATGTTCTTTAAAAGATAGGATGCCCTTGTCCATTTGTGATAGACACCGAATCCACCTTTGTAACTACACTGTTAAGTAACTGGTGTTGTTCAGGTGTCAACTGGCAGTTTTTATACCACTGAGCAAAGATGATTTAAAAAAAAAGCTGACACCTACAAATCAAAGTGTAATGGACTGTGTGCAAATAATGACAAAGAGACAATGGTGGACTCACAGAACATAATATTTAGCCTACTGCAATGAAAGAAGATTAGCAAAGAGAGGGAATTCAAAAGGCTGGGGGGTTGGAGCCTGAGGCAATTCTTAAGCAAGAGTGAAGACCAGATGTGGAAGCTAGGCATACAAAAAGACTCCAAAAGTAGGAGATGACATGAGCAGAAGTGATGAGACTTGTAGAAGAGGGTATGAGATGTTTGCTTTCAGTTGGCTTCTGATGAACACAGTGTCATAAGTGATGAGAGAGAAAATAAACCGAGAAGTTGGACTTCATCCTGCATATGTCAGTGAGAAATTGCAGGATTTTAACAGGTAGCTAGGCTGGTTAGGATTGTATTTATTTATATTATTATGATTCGGTGTAAGATAGAGGATGTTTGAATACGTTAATGGTCGTAAGTAGGAAAAGGTAGATTATTTGAGGAAGACTTTAAAGTCAATACACAATCACACGTAACAATTGATACAAGTAGGTGAGTGAAGTACAGAGAAATTTTAAAGAAGATTCCCAGTCTCTAACTAAGCGCATTATGGCACTTCCAGTCAAGATGCAGAATATGAGAGTATGTCAAGGGACCCGAGTTTTGTTTTGAACTTGTTGAAGTTGGAATGCCATGAAATATCCATATGGGAATGTCCTGTACACTAGCCAAGGACAGTGATACATGTGGGAATTAGAAGGCTGATAATTTTGAATACAAAAGTATTTAAAATATTTTAAAAGGTGAGATTGTCTAACAAGCATGCAAAGTAGAAAAATAATGGGCAATTCAGGGTTGTTTACAAAAGAAATCTATAAAGAAAGTCATGAATTACAAAAGTATGAGAATAGGGAAGATGTGATGTCAGGGACCAGAGGGCCAAGGAAAGTCAAAAAATAAAGGCTGAATTGTTCCCACTGAATTTAGAAATGTAGAAGTCATTGATGAACGATGTGAGAACCTTTCCAAGGAAATTTTAAAAAGCAAACCAGGTTGCAAGTTGTTGAAAAATGAATAGGAGGTAGAATAAAGCATTTTTGGTTGAGAAGAGGAGAAAAGAAACTATGTTTCAGCATAGGAAAAAAATGAAACCACAAATAATGCTGGATAAAATAAATAAGTCTAAATTTTGGGGAAAGGGAAGAAAATAGAGGAAAGAAAAACTGAACATACAAGAGTTGGACATTATATTCATATATATATATATATATATATATATATAGAGAGAGAGAGAGAGAGAGAGAGAGAGAGAGGAAGGGAGTGGGGGAGAGACAAGTAGAGAGTGGAGAAGAAATGGATGATAACAGAAATAGGTGAGCCACCAGAGTTGAGAAATGGGCACACTGTGTTGGTACAGGTCAGTTAATTGAGATGGAGTCAACCAGACCGCATTACCATACTCACGTTCTCAGACTAGAACTTGAATGTTTTGCATTTATAAATATAATTTAGATATTAAAAATGAATTAAAATTTCTTTTGTGCTTTGCATTCATGGTTGTGTTTAATTTGTGTATTTTTGCCTGACAGACAAACTCTCATTCTTCTGTATCATTGGGCTTCTCATAATATGAATTTTCATGGAACTTTTTAACTGACAGACATGAAAATGTTGAGTATGTTTGATTATGAACATAAGAAAATTTTCTTCAGATATTCAGTGGTCTTGTTACTTATTGTTTTTCCTTCATTATTCTTAGGGATTTATTTTCTTCTTATATATTTGAAAAAAATTTTAGTCGATGTTTTAAATAGGAATTTTGTATGTTAAATTGTTAGTAAAGTTCTTACTGGTTTTTGTCCTGAGTCTTTCCATCCAAAATCATTATATACATTTCCTAAATTTTACAACACTTATTAAAATTTAAGGTGCTTTCATGAAGTACTTGCCTATTTTTGTTAAATTAACTTTTAATTTCTATTGTACATGTATTTTAAATTTTTATGCTCTGCTAGAAATCATACTGCTTGGGAGAAAGTAAATTTAATAAACTCATTCATAAATGTAATAATATTAACACAATTACATAATATTTGAAAAGGACAAATGGTGCAATTATTGCAAATATTTGTAGCTGGAAGTTTGACCCCAGTGCTCAAGAAACAAAGATGAGAGTATAGTGAGCATATAAGAAAGGAAACGGAGATGAGGTCTGAGGTACGGGACAAGCAGGCAGTGTGATTATTTTGGCTTCTTCTTTGAGAACATCAGAGAATAAAAGCAAGTAAGTCAGCCACTCTTTCCTGAAACACCCGAATGTGACCCAGTCAAATTCTCACACGTTACTCTTTACGTATGCACAGAGTAGGAAGGATCAGCCTTTCAGTTTCTTCTTGCCCTTAATTGATGAATCCTGGTTTCCAGAAACTCACCCAGACCAAGATTCTGTGGCTGTGCATCATTTGTACAACACACACACACACACACACACACGCACGCACACTGGGTCAGGAGAAACAGAAATGTAAGACTTGGTGATAGACGGCAAGCTTATGTTTTGGTCACCACCCATCAAAAACATCTTGCTCCAGAATCCAAAATTGTATATATTTATCTTGGTCTAATATCACAATGTCTTTCTCACATAACAGTTTACTCTCTTCATTATTTTTCTCATTGCTGAGAGAAAATACCTGACATCCAAAAATTAAATAGGAAAGGGCCAGGGATTTAGCTCAGTGGCTCAAGCGCTTGCCTGGTAAACATGAGGTCATGAGTTTGAACCCCAGTAGAAATAAAAAAAAATTTAAATAGGAAAAAGTCTATTTAAGTCAGTTTCTAGAGGTTTCAGTCCATAGTCAGTTGTGAACTGATTTACTAATCACACAACCTTAATCCCAGTCTAACACATTCTAGATCCACCCACCTCTGCTGAAGTTCCACCTCTGCCTGCAGGTATCTAGACACAAGCTGTAACACCAATTTAATAAGACTTGCTTCTTGAAATTGTGTTCTATATTATTTGTATGTAAATACAGAGCCTATAGAAACTTACAAATTATATACTGTTGAGCAAACTTAAGCATTCTTCAAGCTATTCAGTATCATTGTGTCTCCATTTTTGCTTTTCTTC
Organism: Dolichotis patagonum; assembly: GCA_004027295.1. NCBI lineage: Eukaryota > Metazoa > Chordata > Mammalia > Rodentia > Caviidae > Dolichotis > Dolichotis patagonum. The sequence continues at coordinate 243,997 of PVJX010000014.1, read as the reverse complement.
TTCCCTTCTCAAGCCCAAAGATAGCAGGATTGTGGTGTTATTGAACTATGAAAAGTACAAGTCTTTTATCTCAATTATTTTATTTTCCTCCTTTCATGGATCTAGGATTTTTTTGTTTATTTTCCATAGTAACATATCCATTCAATAGCCAAAGCTAGTGGGTGGGTGGAAATGCTTTGCTATAGAAGAGCACGTGAGAATGAATACCACTACGAAAATACAAAGTGCAGTGGAAGCAGGTGGTAGTTACTAGGAAAGTTAGCGGTAGCTTCTGTAACGGTAAGGTCACAAGGGGAAAATCTATGAATGGTGCCCCATCCAGAGTTCTCTGATGCACAGCATCATGGGTAAGACAGACACTAGATGCTTCCAGGTAGTATTTGTTATTCATTTTTCTGTTTACAGATTTTAAGAAAAACAGTTGTTATTTTGTATTTAATTCATTGTGCGCTTTCAAATTGAGACACTAGTTCACTTCATGGTCCTCATTTCAATTCCCAGGCAACCAGACCTTTTAGTATAGACACTTTAAGAGTATGAAGTAATGGGCTGCGAGCCTCTGCGTGGCAAGTGGCATGAGCTGAAGACAGTGACGCTGTCTAGCTGTACACCTTGGTACCTCGCTGGGAACCTGGTAGGGCCCTGCACAAGCACCCCACGCAACTGGGGAGCTTTGTCGTATCCTGGGACTCAAGCTGAAGGCTTGCACAGCAAACTCCACCGAGCCCTACAGAACAAAAGAAAGGGGCCGAGGAGTTAGCTCAGCAGCATAAGCGCCTGCCTGCAAGCGCAAGGTTGTGAGTTTGATCCCTGGTACACACACACACACACACACACACACACACACACACACAAAAGAGCAAAAGAAAGGATATGGACATTCAGTTGTTTCATCTTTGACAAAGGGGCCATAAGATGAAGAAAAGATAGCTTCTTTAACAAGTTTTGCTGGAAAACATAGTTATCTACATGCAGAAAAATGAATCAAGACCCAAACATCTTTTACCTTGTACTAAAATAAAATAAAAATTGATCAAAGACATACATATAATAGGAAATTTGAGTCTGCTGAAAGATAAAATACAAAAAATGATTAAAGATAAGACATAGGCAATAATTTTCTGAACAGGACCTACAGCACAAGAAATAACACCAACAATCAAGAAACGGAATTGGGGCAAATTAAAAATCTTTGGCACAAAAAAGAAACAACCCAGGGAATGAAGAAACAAGCTAAAGAATAGGGGGAAATAGCCAGATATTCTTCAGGTAAGGCACTAATATCTAGAATGTACAAAAACTCAAAAAATAGACCCCCCAAAAGAAAAGACCCAATCAAAAATGGGCAATTTAAATGAATATATATTTCTTAAAAGGAGAAGGACAGAGTGTTGGGGATTTAGCTCAGCTGCATAAGTGCCTGCCTGGCAAGCACAAGGTCATAAATTCAATCCCTGGTACAAAAGAAAAAAAAGGAGAAGGGCAAATAGCTAACGGATACATCAAAAAGTGTTCAGCATCTTTGGCCATTAGAGAAATGTAAGTCAAAACAACACTAGGATTCAATCTTACTCTTGAAATAATGGATACATTAAGAACTCATAAAAACAACAAATGTTGAGGAGTCTGTGGGGAAAAAGAAATCTCTCCACAGTGTTGATGGATGTACATAAACTAGACAATATGCAGATTTATCAGAAAACTAAAAATAGAGATTCCATTTGACCCTGCTATACCTGTTCTTGATATCTTCCTAGAAGAGTTAAAAGATGTTATATGACAGTGATACATGTCTATCCATGTATATAGCAGCACAATTCATATCAGCCAAATCTTGGAAGTGGCCTCTATACACATCAACAGATGAACTGATAAAGAAAATGTGGTATATTTACACAATTGAGTACTTTGTAGCTGTAAACAAGGAAAAAGTTGAATCTTTTGTAGGAAAGTGGGTGTCTATTGTAATCCAAATAGTGTAACCCATTTTCTCCTTGCAGTCTGGAAAGTTATATTTTTAATCCTATTGAAACATTATTGGAAACTCGGCAAGTTAATTCCAATCTACCACCTCCAGTGCAACCCAAGGCAAGAATAAAGACACTAAGACATATTTACAGTTATGGGCAGCCAAGGGGTCCTGAGTCTGACCCAGGTGAGGCTTCATGGGACAAAGGCCTTAACCCAGGGCCTCACCCAGAATTTATTAATTTGTGAAGAAGGAAATGGCTCAAGGATGAGTGACAGTGAGAATGGTAGAATTCTGTGAGTAATGTGAGCTGAGCTACCCAGGTGGCCAGAAAGCACTTCTGCAATATGCAGAGAGAGGGTATGTAGAAAGACCAATCTACATGACTCAATTGGGGTATCATTTGAAGGGTTAGGAGGCTGTTGCTTCAGTTTCTAATATGTAAACCTTTGTGCCCTGGGAAGTCAGAGCCTCTTATTTTGAGGCTTGAACCCAGTTGACATTCCTGAAGCTATGTGGCTCTGCCATCCTGCTGTGCTCAACATTTGATAGGGAGACAGCAAGTAAGGAAACTGGAAACTCTCACCTGGCTTCAAAGATTTCACGTCAGTATCTCAGGTAGCCCTATTTACACTGCTCAGAGCCAATTGAAGAAAAAAGAAATAGTATAGCCAGCTTAGTACCTATCAGTACATGGAGACAGAACCCAGTTTAACTAACATGGAGGTAATTATTCTGCACTCAAGGAGAGCCATCCAAGGAGTCTTCTACATATGCACCTTGAGACCATAAGCTAAATGAAATAAATCACACAGAGAAACTTAAATATTGCACAGTTCATTTGATATAAGAAACTCAAAGTATACATATTTACAGAGCAATAGAACAGATGATTAAAATCAGGGAACTAGACTATATAGAGATGGGAAGGGGCTAGAGCAGTGACTAAAGAGATGAGCGAGACAAAGGGAAGTATAAGTTTCCCATGGTGAAATATATTTATGTATTGCAGACATCAATTTAAAAAGGAGGGGGCTACTGAAAATTATGTGCAAAATCCTGCACAGTGATTAATTTCAGTAGTCCCAGTTCATTGCTATTTGGGAGACTAAAGCAGGATGACTTGAAATTGAAAGCCAGAAAGACCCTGTCTCAAAATTGAAAAGTAGGGCTGAGATACAGCTCAGCAGTAGAGCACTCTTCCATTCAATTCTCAGTACCAGAAAGAAAAAAGAAAAAAACACCTCTCATATCTAGTTCTGTATTGCAAGAGACACTGAAGTTAAGTTTCTCACTTAAAGAGAATTGAAAATAGATAACTTGAATCTGTAAGGAGAAAAAAAGACAAACTGTCTTATTTTTGTTGCATAATTTTGTAAATTAAAACCAACTAAGTAAAATCCAGCATTTTATTGTATGCAGTAGTTTATAACTTACATGCATATAAAACGTAACAGCAAAAACACAGAGTTGAAGAATTATAAAGACCAAAGCAGGAGGCATTCTTGCAAATTTGGTGTGTAAGATGGTTGTGACTTTCTAACATAAAACATTAACTGTAAATAGACTGCAATAAAATAAGAGTGCCCATGTATTTGTAGAAAGTAAATCAAAAGAAGTAGAGCTAAGAAGCAACAGGAGGGGAGTTTCCAAAGATGGTGGACTGGTAGGAAGCAAGAGAGAGATCCTCTCTGAGAGAGACAGCTTAAATGCCAGAATTTTACACCCTGGAGAGACCCAAACAGAGAGAGATGGACTCTCTCAACCCAGGAAGAAACTAAAGTTTAAAAAAATGCTCAAATATGAGGTCCCAGGGCTACCATTAGTGAAGCTAAGATCAGCAAACACGGTGCCCTCCTTGAGCCGCCTGAATTCCTGCCCGAGAGCGACCTGATGGACCGAACTGCACTGATGGGACAGGCTTGAGTGGCCAGAGCGTGGAGCTGAACATCCCTGTGTGTGGCTCTCCCAGACCCGGCCCTGCACACGACCCACCCAGAGACACCGTGAACTTGCGCTGCAGCCACACTGAAGTCGGAGGTCTGGGAGCCCAGCAGTTCTCAGGGACTGACATTAACATGTGGTGGGTAATGGGAATAAGACCCTCCCATGGGAAGGGAGAAACCAACTGGAAGACATGTTGGATTTGGGCAGGACAGCCTTAAATCCATAAGGAAGTGGCTTCAGTTGGTTGCTCCTCTCACCGAGCAGATTGGTGGAATCTGCTTGGATTGGGCCATGCACCTGGCCAGGACCCAGTGGGTTGCTACAAACTAATTTCCTGAGCACAGCCGCACAGTGACGCAGTGAAGGCCTGCAAAGGTTGACTGGCCCAGAGGAGAGGAGCCAGCGAACATTGCACTTGCTTGAACTTCACTCTCTGATAGCAGCCAGCAGAGGGCAGAAGCCCCAAGCCTGGATGCTCCAGAGGAACCTTAACCAACAAGAAAAGGGGCTGGGAATTACACTGTACACTTGTATGGAAGGAACCAAAAACATGACTAAAGGGAGAAATAAGAAAAAAAAAACCCAGCCCCCAACCCTGAGAACATTGATCCAGGAGAGGTAAATACAAAAGAGATTTAGGGCAGCAAACATGCAACATCAAACACAGCGGTAGCAGACATAAAGAGATATCTCAGGACCTTGTAAGTGGGATCAAAACTGAAATATTAATTCAGATTAAATAAGAGATAAGTAGATTAATAAAAGAAAGACTGGGCACCTCTCAAGAGGACACAGACAGAAGAATGGAGGAACACAAAAGGAGAGAAACGTTTAATGAAGAAAACAAGAAAAACCTAGAATTCATGAAGCAAATTCAAAGAGATTATCAGGAAACTAAAGACTCCATAGAAGACTGGCAAAAATGCTTGCAAGAAACCAAAGATACACTATCAAAAATTGAACACAGGCTTGCAATGTGTGATCATGAAAGGGAAGATCTCTTAAAAATAACAAGGGAGTAGGCAGTAACAATTGGAAGGCTAGAGGATGACAAGAGGATCTATAACAAGAATAAAGCATGTGAATGAAGAAGCAGGAGTCAAAACAGAGGAACTGCAAAGGCTATTCACAGAAATCATTAAGGAAAATTTCCCAAGCATAGAAAAAGGAAATGATATGCAGATGTATGAAGCATACAGAACTCCAGCCACCTACAACCAAAACAGAGCTACATCTAGACACATAATAATTAAGATCCCAGAAATTCAGTATAAGAATAGAATATTAAAAGCCATCAGAGAAAATAAACAGATCACCTATAAAGGAAAACCCATCAAAATCACAGCAGACTTCTCGACACAGACCATCAAGTCAAGAAGAGCTTGGAATGAAGTAATTCAAGCCCTGAAGGAGAACAATCTCCAGCCCAGACTGATGTATCCTGAAAAACTCTCTCTAGAAATTAATGGAGAAAAAAGATGCTTCCATGACAAAGAGGAACTTGGAGAATTTGTGACCACCAATCCAACCCTACAAAAAATACTGAAGGACATTTTAGAGAGACAGAGAAAGAATACGAGCATTTCAGGAACAGTGGCAGAGAGGCCTCAATGAATGGGGCAGACAGTGGAGTGGAACAGAAAAATAGACAACTAATGGCAGAAAAACAGAATAGCAGAAATAAGGCAGAGAAGATTGGCTATAATCTCTAGTATAGATGGCCTTGAAATATTAACAGAGAGAAACAGAGGCAGAGTAGATGAGGAGATAGGGTCCATTGAGATGCTCTATATAGGGAGGCAGTGGGACCCAAAACAAGCAGTGCACCCCATGGGAGTGAAAGGGGAGGAATTGTCCAAAAAAGGAAGGCAGAGGATATTGTTAATTGGGTAACAAGATTTAAAATTTACATTATTCTCATCACTCTGCTTGGAGGGATTACGTGCTGTTCCAGTTTGTCTACTTATGCTAGACTTGAGGACATGGTCAGCTATCCCAAAAGTAAGAGGACATATTATGGTAATCATCCCTAATTTCCTATCAACTTAATCTGAAGCCCTTTATAACTTATACTGTCTTATTATGACTAATCTTATTTGAATCTGGGTTGTTAGATTGCTACTTTATATTGACTGATTTTATTTAAATCTGGTATGATTGATAGCATCAAGTCTAAGAGTATAGGCAACTACACTGAAGATGATAAGATTCATTAAGATATCCACTCTGGTTTGATTATTACTTGAAGTCTTATAATGTCTGTAATGCTTTGTTTTTATTAATGTTGTTATATACTGCTGAGACACCATGGTAACCATTGTAGATAACCTTGTATTGTGGTTATATATGACTTTTTGCTTCATGCTTTTCTAGGAATTGTTTTGTTTTATCTTGCTTTGTTTTTACCTCTAATACAGAAAGGATAGATATACATTTAGAGACTCATGCATGTGTAGAGCTTATAAACAGTTTACGAGAACCAACTATATAACACATGTTGAAATGAACAACTACTTTGAAGAAAAAGAGACACTACAGTACCCAGTGCTGATTCCATAATGTCATGATGTGTAATCCAGCAAAAGTATCATTCTTTGTTTGAAGTGATTTTAGCTTGTTTTGTTTTGTTTAAGTTCAACACACATGAAGGTATGGACAGCTGTTTTGAGGAGAATGAGAGACACTATGACAGCCATTCTCGGCTTCCCTATTGTCTGGTCTTGAAGACCTAAAATGCCCTCCTTGTCCTGCTCAGATCAATTCCATACTATGTTGTTTCATGTGAATTCCCTGTCTGTGACAATATGGACAACTATATGGAAGAAAACAGGAGTCAGTACTTTAGAGAGTGAGTATCTCCAATTGTCTAGTTTTGGAATTTATGTCCCTTACATTGCTTTCTTGTGATCTGCTTTGTTCTGTTTTGTTGTGTTTAATTTTACCCTTTTGATATAATTGAATGTATATTTGAGTGGGTAAGATGGATGACCATATTGCTGTTTTTTTTGTCAGATCGTGGAACAGAACTGTTAACAGACTCACTGTTTGAATGTCTGCTTTACATGTTTTAACTTTATAATTTGAACAACTATTTCCAAGAAGTCAGTATGTAATTTGTCAAGTAATAATCTCTTAGGTTTTTTTGTTGTTATTCTTTTCCGTTTTTCCTTGGAATTCTGTATTGTTGCTACCCTTTATTCTGTTTTGTTTTTCTTTCTTCTCTTAAAAAAAAAAGAAGCAACAGGATGTCTCAAATAGGATTAGTACAAAGAAATACTATATTTCTCCTTCTTTGAAGTGTTCACGTTGGAAGATTATCTGGTCACAAAATTCAGAAACACAATGGTTGAGTCATTCTGCCTCTCATACATAGGTACCCATATACCCATATTTACAGCAGCACAGTTCATAATAGCTAAACCATCGAAGGAGCCCATGTGCCCATTAACAGATGAATGGATAAGGAAAATATAGTGTATTTACACAGTGGACTACTACTCTGCCATCCAGATAAATTTGCGTCATTTGTATGGAAATGGAGGCCCCATGAGACCATAACGTTAAATAAAATAAATCAGATACACAAGCTTAACTATCACATGGTTTCTTCTATATGAAAAAACTAAAGTACAAATAAAAAACAAAATAAAAGGTAATAGGAAGTAGAAAGGTGGATCTTTTCTCAAAGGAGGAAATTTTAAGACGTGGAGGGAACAGGGAGGCAAAGAGAATGAAAAAAGGTATTAAGATGTACTATATACCTGTATCAACTCCACACAAAAAAGTACACACTGCAAACATATACTAATAAAAAATACGTAAAACTGATTTGGGGGGTCTATGATTACTTCCAATTACTTGTCTTTCAAAGCAATGTTGCAAAGACAGGTTTTGGTGTTGAAAGATTGACATCTTTCATGTAGCCTTTGTGTACATTTATTTCATAAGCTCAATGAAGCGGGTTGGTAAACAACACAGGAATCCAAACAGCCAAATTGGTAAATCTGGAATTTAACTAGTTGAGCTCAGCAACCACTCGCGTAGACCCGTTTCAGAGTCTTACTTAGTGGCCCTGAACTGGAAAATTACAACGCTTTTAAACAGAGCACCACAAAAGACATCCTGTTGGAAACAATTTAGTGAGAATCTTAGATTAATTTTTAGTTGACACCTGTATCCTGCTTCTTTGTTGAGCAGGTTAATTTTTTGTCTTGTGGGTTCAGCTCATTCTAATTTTCCTATGGGACTTACACCCTGAGTAATTTTCCATTCTCCTGAATCAAATACAGGACACTAGTTAAATGTAGGGTTCAAGATGGTGTCAGTTATGTCAAGCTACAATGCTCAATTTCTTGGCCTTTCTCATGAATTTAAGTCAACGCTAAGAAATATGATTGCATTTTGTTATGGTTTTGTTGCCAGTTTCTTTGTTTTATGCTTTGAACAAGTTTCTCTCCCTTAGACCCTCCGCAACTGAGAAACACAATGTGAATTACTAAATCTTGACACAAACGCTGAAAATAGCATACGTACACAGGAAAATGGAAAATTCTCTACCCCACTCTCATATTCCTTCCCTGTTCACCCATTTCCTATAGTGAAGCAGGGCCAAGTACTCCTGGGAGATTAATCAAATTTCCTTCTGTCCACTTCTGATTTTTCATGAGGTCGGAGGACATCTGGGTTCTGCCACTCTTGTCCACATGCTGTTGTCTCCCCGTGAACCACGAAGTAATTGAGTCTTGTTAGTTCAGAAGTAGCACTGTGTCTTAGGACAGTAAAGCATGGCACTTGCATCTCCTATCAGAAAACAAGGGCCACCCTCTCCTAATCCCCCTCTTTGCTGAGGTCTCTTCCTCCCTCCCAGATCAAATTGGGCTCTTCCAGTTCTGTGCAAAAGAAACAAAGCGCCCGGGCCCCTTGCCCAAGTGCTGGCCGCCAGCACCAGCACCGCCAGCACCAGCACCGCATTGGCGAGGCCCGTTCTCCACCCCAGGGTGTGGGGTGGGAGCGCATGCAGATGCCAGGCTCTTGCGAAAGTCCTTCCTCCCCTCTCCCTCTCCCTCTCCCACCCCGGGCGCGCTAATCCTCTACTGGCAGAGCTCTTCCTCGGGGCGCACAAGTCTGTGTCCGCGGAGAGGCAAGTGTGAGCTGGCGCTTATCTTTTACTTTCTGCTGCTGCTGGCGCGGTGGCCACTTGTTTCCGTCTTCGTTTCCCGCCGACTCCTGCTGTTGTAGGTTCCAGCCACGCCGGGGCGCCAGCTCGGACGGGCGGGCGCGGTCCAAGGCCTGGGCGGCCGCGCGCCCCCGGGGACCCGGGCCCAGGGCGCCCCGAGCCGGGCCTCGCCCTCCGCGGGAGCGCGGCCTCCGCTTCCCCCGAGGGCCGCTGCTCCGGGCCCGCCCTCCCCCCAGGAGGCGGAGGCGGAGGCGGAGGCGGAGGCGGAGGCCGCGGCCTGGCGCGCGGGGTCGCGGCGGCGTGGGCGGGCCGCGCGGCCCGGGAGCGGGGCGCAGCCTCAGGTGTCCGGGAGGTTTCTCGCCAGGCGGAGACCGGGCGGGCTGGGCAGCGAGCTGTCGCAGCTGCGGGTCGCGGGTGGAGGTGGAGCGGGGCAGCGGTCAGGGGCCCCAGATCTCCACGCGGGGCTGGGGCTGGGCTGGGGCGGCGACGCTCACCCGCGCGCTGCGGGAGAGGTGGCTGCGCTCCCCGGGCGCCCTGTCTCTCCGGCCGCGGGCTCGGTCGCGCGTGGCCGGCGCCGCCTCACCGGGTCCTCTAGTGTCCCGCACGGGTGACCGGTGCGCAGCGCCTCGGACTCGGGCGGCAGATGACAGGTAAACGCTGACAGCAACTTCTGTTTAAGGGTAGTGTTAGAAGCTGTCTCTCACATTGTCAGTTTGGGCAAAGTGGAGAGAAATAATGTATTTGTGGTTATACTTGCGTTCTAAAAAATAAAACACTCAAATTTCAAGACTTAAATTTTTCTGTTATTTGTTCTGTGGTTTTGTATGCTCCTATACTTATGATCTACAGTGTCGATTTTAGTGTTATTTTGCATATTTAAAATGGAGCCACCAAAGTAAGCATAATGAAGATATTTATACTAAGGTTAATTTTCAGCCACATTAAACGGGCATGGAGCCAACATTTTAATTCGCATACTGTTGTAGTAGAAATAGATAACATCAGGCTGTCTGTCTGCTGTCGTGGTTCATTATGAAACAGAAGCATCCTTGCCGTTAAATTGGAAAAGGCAAGACTGCTGATTGTCATACTCGGAGGTTGTTGTGAACTGCATGGGACTTTAGAGAGCACTAACTCTGATTAGAATCCAGTACACAAATTAGCGGAGCAGTGGCATTTAGGTGTAATCTCAACAGGAGTCTGAGACAGAGGATCACTGTGACTGCTGGCTAGGCCAGCCTGGGCTGCGTAGTGAGTTCAAGGCCAACCTAAACCACATAGTGAAGCTTTGTCTCAAAAAAAAAAAAAAAAAATGCAAATTGTCCACTTTCTGTGTTATACAATTGTATTCCTTGAACGTTCATGGGAAGTAACTGAAAAACTCATAGAAGGAATAAGGAAATTTTGCATAGTTTCCAATTACACTGTGTTAAGTTTGTAGAACTCAACTGAGGCTGTATATGTAAACTAGAAAACAACAAAATAAGCTTCAATTTGGCATGAAATATCAAAAGTTGAAAAAATATTTTAAAAATATAAGCTGTAGGACCTTAAGTGAAAATGTATTACATGTACTATGTTGTTTATTACATGTATCCATATGTTACAAATACAATAAATATATATTTACCTACATGTAATATCCTTAAAATAGCTATATTAAAATAATCCTATTTTAAATGTTTTAAACAAAATTATTTAGATTTTATGAAAGAAACTAGACAATAGAAATATTTCAACTAAAAAACATGAAGCTTTACTGTGTTATATGTTATTATAAAATCAAAGTGATTAAAATATAATAACATAGACCAAGTACCAGATATTTCAACAAAATTATGGAGACATATTTAAGAACAAAAGGAAAACTAGTATTTGATAAACACTTTAAATGAAAAGATGAGAAAGAAATAACCTTTAATTGATCATGCTTGGACAACCAGGTATTTAATGGGAAAAACTAACAAGAAAACTGAAAATGTTCCTCATTGTTAATAGAACATGTACTAAATGGCTTTGTAATTTAAATCTAAACATGTGAAACTAAAAAAACAGGACAAGTTAAATATTTACACACATGCATGTGGGGAAAGCATTGCTAAGTATAACACAAAACCTTGACTCATTTAGGGATATAATTTTTATTAACACAGGTATACAAAAAATAGACAAATGAGTACATTGTTGAACAGAAAAGATAATTTGGCTTAGAAAAACGTAAAATTGGGCTGGGGATTTAGCTCAGCGGCACAGTGCCTGCCTGGCAAGTGTGAGGTCCTGAGTTCAATTCCCAGTACCAAAAAGAAAAAAGAAAAAGAATAACCTAAAACTCACTAATGACTTTTAAAATCTACAACCCAGTTGAAGATAATTCAAAGCAGGTGATAAACGCAAACGATGATAAAAATAAAGACTATTAATCCTGTTATCCAAAACGTTCAATTAAATACATAACTTTTTGCCTACATCATTAGTTTTGAAAGTCTGATAGTAGTCTGATAATGTGATGAGAGGAGTAGACTTACAAATTTGGAGTGAAATGTGAATTAGCAAAACACGGTAAAGTGATAGCTATTAAATTTTTCAAATATTCATTCACTTATTGAAATTTATCCTGCAAAACATGCTCCCAAGAGTGGAAGGATCTACTAAAAAAATTTCAGATTAGCACTGTATACACAGAACATATAGAAACAGTTCTGAAGCCACTGATTAGGATAATTTATGATACATTCAGAGGTGGAATAATATATGATTTAACACACTGAAACATTTAGTAAATCTAAATGTGTTTATGAGAATATCTGTCAGTATATTTTAAGTTGTAACACAGAGGCAGAAACATGGTCGCTTGTATGCACACACATGTATTCTGTGTATACACACACACACACACACACATATATATATACTTATTTTTAAAATTATAACTTGGAATAGAGAATGATTTACTGAAAATTTCTACGAGGCATGCATGTTCCTTGTGTGATAGGAAAAATAATAGTTACTGTCTGTGATTAGTTTACACATTTCCTTTCAGCATATATTAGTTGTTTACTCTAAAAAAAAAATACTATCCTTCACAAAGCTTCCCACACTGAGTCTTTGTTTTGTTTCTCTTTAAATATCCTTTTTTTGATGTTTTCTTTGGAAGGACCTTCCTTTTACTTCTCCACTAATACTAATGTCTATGATGCTTTTTTTAAGACATTGAATTTAGAAATTTTGACTGAGCTTTCATAACTTTGTTAAAAATAGGAAATTTAAAAATGTTCATATTCCTCATAGATTTCACCACTGTCATACTAAAATTTACCTTTGTAGTCCCCATTCTTAGGATGAGAGCGTTACATCTCCTATTCTTAAGAAGAAAAACATCTAAAAGGCACCATAAAAAAAAGAAAATAAAATTTTAAAAAAGGCATCATAAAAAAACTTCAGACCATTGCATGGGGAGAAAGGAGTAATAATAAATGATAAATTATGAAAAATATAAAATACAACAAAATTTTAGTACCCTTCATTTAAAAGGCACACACATTCATATTCAAAAAATAACAAAAGAAGAGTTGACAGGCAGTTCACAAATGGAGATGAAATGGCTTTCAGACATACTAAAAACTGCTTGATCTCCTATTATAAAGTATATAGCAGATGAAACTAACTTGTTTTCTTTTAGCAACGACCAAAGTTTTGGCAAAGCACCACATGGGAAATGTAACTTTTTGTCTAGTGCATAAGTTGATTCAGTTTTTTATAATAAGCAATTTTACAATATCAAAAAAACACAAAACATTGATCCACCAAATGTACTTGCAAGCATTTCATGCACAGATATAGATAAGCAAATGTAAATTATCTGTTGCAGCACTATTGATAATCACATAAACTTAAGAGTCTATTTCAAGTTTCCTTATTAAGCCAGTTGAATATATTACAGTGCAGCCCACTTTAAAAAATAAGGCTATGTGAACTGAATTGTCATCAACAACAACACATTTTAGTAAATATAAAGACATGACACAGAAAACTATATGAAAGTTACCATTTTTATTAAAATGTATATAAATTAGTTTGTGTGTGCTTAGAAAAATCTCTTTATAGACAAAATCTAGTGTGCAAATTGGAATTGGAAACTGGAGCAGGAGAAATTTTATTTATCTTGTAAATCTGTGTGCTCTTTTAATGATTGTTTGCAGATGACATGTTAAGATTTTTTTCATAAACATAATTTCATATCAAGATGATTTCAACTAGGCCCAATGGTGCATGCCTCTCATCCCAGCATTTGGAAGGCTGAGGCAGAAGGATCACCCCAAGTTCAAGGGCAGCCTGGGCTACATAGTAAGTTCAAGGCCAGCCTGAACTACATGGTGAGATTCTGTCTGGGGGGAGAGAGAGAGAGAGAGAGAGAGAGAGAGAGAGAGAGAGAGGGAAAGAGAGAGAGAGAGACAATTTCATTGTAAGCAGTATGACATCTTGTTTGAATGGCCAGAAAATAAAGCAATAACAATAAGGCATTATTTGGCAATTTTCCAGATAGCATAATTGGTATGATAATGTTTTCTTAAATGTGTTATATAAACACCATAAGAATATTGTTCTTCTGATATTTTTCATACATTGTATAACAAATATTTCCTTCTAAACTAAAATGGAACAATGTGATCTAACAGTATGTTTAATAAAAGCTATCCATGGACCGTCTGTCAGTTTGCTTTCACGCAAGCTGATCTTCGATTTTAAAATAAAACCACATAAACAATCTGCAAAATTCACAAGACCTATTAAAAAGAAGGAAATATTCTACTATATACCTTTTATTTGAAGGAATTCATGATATGAATGAAATAAAAACATTCATGTTGTTATAAAAACAACAGTGTAGATACCATGTGTCTTCATAGGGTTAGCCCACCCTATGCTGTATGATGTATTTTTCAATTTTTTTCTCCATTTTCCCTACTTTTACTTGTTGACCCAGTTGGGTTGAGGCGACAGATTCTGGCCAGCCTTCTTTGTGTTGTACTTTAAACGTTAGTTTCGTTTTCAGTCTTTGCCAGGATATTCAGAGCTATAGTGTGTATACTCACCCAAGGATCAGTCAGAGGCCTGTGCAGTATTCTTTTTTATTTCAGTTCTCAGAGTCTTTGTGAGAGTAGATGTTTAGATTGAGGTATGGATGTTTAGATTGAGGTATGGATGTATTTGGGAATTCATAAACAACTTTATTCATAACAACCTTCCCAAGCATTTTCTGCTCTGAGCTCTATTTGCTATTTACCTGTTTCCTGAGCGTCTCTCTTTTTAGGTTCTGTAACCAGAAAACTACGGTTTTGGTTTACCTTTAATTGTTGGGTCCTTCTCACAAATTCACATACGTTCAAGACCTAGTCACAAGACGGCAGAGAAAGAGAGAAAAAGCAACAGAGAATGTGGCTTAGTGGTCTTCAGACCTCATTGCCATGTACAAAGAAGATTCCTTTCCTTTAGTATTTTTCAGGCCTGTGGGTTTTCTTATATAAAGTCATTCCTTCTCCAACCAGGTGGGATTACCAGAATCTGGGACAAGAGAGAATTCAGCAAAGGAAAAAATTTTTAGTGAGTTGGCCAATTTCTTGAACTTTAGAAATCCCCTGCTCAAACTAGAACAAAAGGTCTTCTGGAACTATCTCTGTAACTGATTCCAAGTATGTATTATAATTCAGGCTGCTCTGAAACAGTGTTGGGCTAGGAATACCAGAGAAATATGCAAACTGAATTTTATCTTGATTATACTTTTCTGCTATTTTTCCCCTATGGTTTGCTGTTACCATAATGAGAAATGTGTGTGTGTGTTTGTGTGTGTGTGTGTGTGTGTGTGTGTGTGTATTGTAACAGTTCGCAATGATTTTGGTAATCTAAGGAAAGTACTACAATCTGGTTCCCAGAGTTAATACAGATTTGGGGCATAATTCCCAGTAAGACTGTCCTCACTTCAAATACCAGCCATAGGTTTAGGGGATTCCAGGTCATTTGCTAAGTGGTTATAAATTTAAGCTTCCCATCATCTTTCAGATTTGATCATTTGCTAGTGTGAGTAACAACTCACACTAGTACTCTACTTTTGATGATGGCTTTATTATAAAGAATATAATGTCTACCTCAAGATGTCATTACGAAGAATACAGGATATCATGTCTGAACAATTGCATACTAAATCCATCAACAAAGATGGGATACTATGGTACATAGTATAAGACTTTGGGAGAACAAGCTTTTATTCTGTCTTTGCTACAAAGCAGAAGGAATCATCCAGATAGGATCTTCTACTTCCTTTTCTCTAAGAACTGAAGGTCTCAGAGACAGACTAGACCCAGGGTTTTAGAACACATATATTGGCTTCCAGGCTTTGGGCCTAGAGATTCTCACCAGCCCAAAGGCTCCTCTACCCAAAAATCAGAACAGATTTCAGTTAATAGTCAACTGCACTGTGCTGATTTTGTGGATTCTCTGACTGAAGTTTCAAATATACATGTTACAGGTTCTAAACCTGTAACATTTGGGTTTTACTTGGCTTCGTAAGAGTATCACTGTTTACAAGAGTGAAACTGGAGAACAACGATGTAACAGTACAATATTGGACAAATGATATTCATGCAAACTGTCTTACTATAGAATGTGATTTCATACAAGCACTGCCTTGCAAGGCAGCAAACCCCACTTACACCCCAGCAACACCATCTGTGGCTCCTGCACTCTCTGTTTTACTCCAATCAGCTTAGATTCCCTGTATGAATCAGATGTTTTCCAAATACCAAGACCTCTGCAAATAGGAGCTCTCTGAATTTTGTAATACTAACCTGTTATGGAGACATAATTCAATCTTCTAAAGTGGTTTCCATCTGATATAAATCCAAACATCAGTCTCTTCAACAAGGCATTTTTTTCTGTTGCTGAATGATAGGGAATTTTGAAACAAGTCACTGAATATTAAGAGATAATTAAATCAACAGCATTATATTTGTATCAACTGGAAATTACCCTGTTTCACATAAAAAATTGGGTAAAATAATATTGTAGGAGTACATAAGGAAAGGAAGAGAATATAGGGTGGTGAGAGAAAAATATCGTAACTTAAGGAAGAGGGAAGGTAAACAACATAGCACCTGCAATTTGTGAGGCATTGTGTACATATATTGTCTTTTACTTCAATTCACTGATATAAGTTGCCATTAAACTTTATAGATTTCTAAAATGTTACTAGTTATTTTAAACTTGTTATTCAATCTCTTTAATCACAATTTAATTCTTAATTTCTACCTGGTATAGTAAAGAGCTGTTATTTTCTTTGTATGGTGTGATCTTCAGTGTGCCTGATTGATTATAAGAATCACTTGGGATTTTGACAAAAGTCAAGATTTTGAGGCCTGTTTCCAGAGGTAGTACTTCAGATTTGGGCTCCTGATTTCTGTATTTTTCCTTCATGTTTTGCACTGTTTGAAAATGAAACATTTTACAAGTAGTAATATCTCAAATATATGTCTTAGATTCAGCAGTTATTAGTTTCTACTTTTGTAATATACTACAGTTTTCCAAGATTAATAGCTAAAGGGATGATAGATACATGCATGGATGGATGTATGAATGGATAGATGAATAAGTGAGTAAATAGATAATTGGCCAGCTTTTCAATGAGTTACTTAAAAACTGTTCTAATTAGTTTCTTTTCTGGTTCCTTGATGATTTGCAGTCCTCAGACTTACAAAAAGGAGCAACAGACCTTTAATTAGAAGATCTGAGTTAACCCAGAGCTTCCAAATGGTCTTTTTAAGTTTGAAATGGTGTTACACATAATATGCATATTTAAAAGTATGTGTACCCTTTAAAAACTAGTCCTGTGTATCAGCACTGTTTCCATTAATATGAGAACTAGAATACTGGAATGGATTTAGAGCCTTTTGGAAGCCACTGTGTAACCTGACCCCTATATCAGTTCTGTCTTATATGGAGCCATTTTCCTGCTTTTTTTCATTAAATACTTAGCATTTTCTTAAAGTTGTCCTCCAGATATGTATCAGTGGGTATTTTTTAAGATTTCCAATTGAACATGCTTAAACGGAATCATACTATACAAAAGGTCTGATTTAAAAATACAGTGAATATTTAAATTTTTAAAATTTATCACATAAAAGACACATTCCTATTAATAATCCTCAAAATACTCCCTTTTTCATTGAAAATAGCTATCCCATCCTTGAGACTTTCTAAAGCAATTGTGGAAGCCCTTTTCTGCCTTTAGTTGGGCTGTCGTGGCTACCTCGATGTCGCAAATCAATTCAGAACATTTATCTTTCATGTTCACTTTGACTTTGACGTCAGAGCCTGAAATCACAGGGTACCAGAGCTGGTGAATAATCCATTAGATGGTGCCTGGCAGATCCACTGTGTTTGTTTGTTTGGTTTTTGGTCACACCTTATAAAGACACTCATGAAAGACTTGTAGAACCCCTTTAGAAGGTGGCAAGAATGATGTGTTTAAAAAGTGACTGGGAATATTTTGAGAAAGACTGATGGCAACGTGTCTTTTACAGTAATAATTATTTGTAAATTAAAAATACACCATAAAAGATCTCCAGTCACCCAGCATCAGATCTCACCTGGATTGCTGCTGCCATCCCTCTCTGCTTCCTGCTTTTTCTCTTGCTGTCTAGGGCAGCCTTAGGCAGATCTGCGTACCGCTCTGCTTAAAATCTTCCAAAGACTTCTTCCAGTTGCAAGGACAGTGGATTCCAAACACTCTGCCATCGCTTCGCTTGTCCTCAGACCTCTGTCTTCATCACACACCTCGGTCCTGATCCCCGGGGCCCAGTTACCACAGCGTCTTTCTGTTCTTTAAATATCATCACTCATTGCCAGCTCCGCGCCTTCACACTCACTTTTCTGTCCACCAGGAACTCTTCTCACGACTTGTGGGTGATGTTTTCTCTTCATAGCTCAGAGAGCTGGGAGGCCCTCTCCTGAGAGACTGCCCTTGACCTTCCTGGAAATTACTGTCCGTGTTTTTCTTAAAACTTTCATGTAATTTCTCCTTAGCTATACTAGCTAAATTTAAATTTAAATATTTTTCACATGTTTTTTGTTCCACCTATTAAAATATAAAATGCAGCAAAGTGGTCAACAGAGTATCTGGTGATTTTGGTGTTTGTCTTTCTTTTATTTTCCTTTATTCTTCTCTGTAATCATACCTGGTACTGTAGATAATGAGAGAATAGTATTTATAGAATTAATGAAGTGATGAATGAAAGAACATGCCTAAAGACATTACAGAACTTGCCATATGTATTAGGAAGTCATAATTATATATATATGTGTTTTATTTATATATACACACATATCTTAAGACACTAAAATATTTTCTTTTTCAGGGTAATTGGAATTCTTCAAAATGTCAGGTATATTTTTGTGAATAAATTTGAAGCTGTTTCATTTTCAAACATGAATTCTGTGGGGTTTTTTCCTTAAAAATATAGTTTTTTTCATTTTGAAGTTTTTTGTTGTTTAGCATTTGTATATGCACATATATTTGTGGATATATTCATTTATGCATGTGACTATTTCTGTTTATATTTGTAAAAATGCTTAAAAACATCTATTGGTACAAACCTTCTGAACAATCTTTAAAGTATGTGAGAGAAATTAGGTAAAGGAAAATTAAGGCTCGGGAGCTAGGTCTGCAGAGTAGAGGTAAAGAGCTGCAGTGACAGACCCTGCATTTTATAGTACTTGTATAAAGTGAGAAACACCAGAGTTGTGGTTTATGTTATCTCTGAGATACAAGTCAGCCAGTTGTTAGGAAATTCAAAACTTTTTCTTAAAACGTTCAGGGAGGAATTTGTCTAATCACATCCACAGGACAAGGTGTAATGTCACGATGAAAGACTTCAGTTCCTCCCTTAAAACAACTTCAGTTCCTGCCTTAGAACAACTCCTGTGACTAGCCTGTTCTTCCGGGCTGCTGCTAGGAAGCATATAGTAAGCGTGCAGGTCGCTGCAGATACAGACTGATTGTGGTATGACACCACCACCAGTTTTAAAACTACTGAGTATGGTGTTATTTTGAATTTATTTATGCAGCACCTTTCGAAGAGGAACAGGAAAAAACTAGAGTTCACTCTGTATTTACTTCTTTTCTCTAAATGATAGGAGAAAGTATTTTCACTGTCATGGGAGCCAATTTACCATGTCAATAGAAGTCAAAATGAGGTCAGCCGACCCACTGGTATAAAAGTTCACTGCTCTAATCACAGATACAATGTAATTCTGCAGTTTTATTTTAATCATTGTTTGGCTTAAAATTGAGATTTTCTAATAAATTGATATGTAAGATATGATGAATTATGGGTTTTCATAACAAATGAGTATATTTCATATTGAGTATATTTCTTAATGAATACATACAAGAAAAAGCAACACACTATACAATAATATCATTTTTTTGTAAATCATGTATATATTTTTTTCTCTCAAGCTGTAATACCCTCAGCCCCTGAGAAGCCTGTGAATGAAATGGAAAATCAAACAAAAACTCCAGATACAAGACCTGATGCCCCTCCTGACTACCATTTGCATGTTGTTCCAGGTAGGATTAATATATACAGAATATTTCTTTCCTCACTCCAGAAAGCTGCAGTAATAGTTAAAATTGATTTTTAAGTAAACCAATTAATGAACTGAATGTGGATAGTGTGCCAAACACAGAGTTCACCAAAAAAGTATATGTGTCAGAAAAAGAAAAACTTGTATAAATTTTTTAATACTAAATTAAATGAGACACGATGAGATTAATACAGTCACCTTTGACCTCTACAGTTGCAAGAGGTGCTCAAAGTGGTGGCCGTTAGTTTCCAGATACTTATTAGTGTGGTGAGGGCCAGCGATTTAGCTCAGTGGCACAAGTGCTTGCCTGCCAAGTGCAAGGTTGTAAGTGTGATCTCCAGTACCAATAAACAAAAGCAAAAGTGCAGAGAACTGCTAAAGTGGGGATACGTGTTTTTGGCAGACTTTGCAGTTTACAGTCTGACAACTAAAACATATTCCTGTTTCCAGAAGACGTACCAGCTCCTGAGGAAGAGATTGTACTCACACGGGCAGCATTCTTGACATTCTGTTATAGTTATATAAAGAGAATGCTGTAGGAGCATTGAGCATGGAATCTGACTCTGAGGTTTGAGGAAAACCCTAACTGAGAAAGTCAGGTTTTGCTGTCATGATCAATATTTCACAGTCAAAGCAAAGAGAGAAGGATCACATGTTCAAAGGCATGTGTTCACAAAGATCTGGTATGAGACCAACAGGGGACAAATATTAAAAGTGCAAGGAAATGGAAGGGAATGACCTTAAGTGTTGACTAAAGAGCTTGTTCTGCGAATATTTTTATTAATCTCAGTACACTGCTGATTGTGACACAGAATAGGTACTTATACTCTGCCAGTTTAAATTTGAGTTATTATTTTTTTTTAGAAAGCAGCTTGTACACATATAAAACTTTGAAAATTAAAAATCACACTTACTTTTGGCTTTTGACAGTAGTGGGGATTACATCCTCATCCTAGGATATGGATTTAATCAATGTAGTTTTTAAAATTTTCATGACTAAAAACAATGAATGTATTATAATACTATTTCTTTAAATACGTTCTTAAGTGGGTGTATAGAGGTGCAGGCAGTGTGGTTAGCCTCTGAAGGGACTTATGTAACCCTAGTAGCCACAGAATAATGGCAAAGATGTTTTCTCACTGTAGGAATATTATCCATAAGGTTTAGGTGGCTGCTGCGTCTTTAGTGTTTTCTGGAAGCAGCAGGCTTCCTCTCCCCCTTTCCCTAAGGCATATTCATGTTTGCATGTCAGCTCTATTTAGCACCTCATTAATCTTTAACTTCTACATACAGATATTGACAGTCCCAAATTGTAATGAAGTTACCTGAGCATTTCTCTGTATTTTACTTTAGTAACTTTCAACATGATTTTTATATTACGTTATAGTCACTGATCAGTGTGTCCAAGAACCTGGATTCCACTAGAACCGAAACGACACGCTTTCTAAGAAGCAAACACTGGTTATAAACACGTTCTACTCATCTGGAAAAATACCCATTTTATCTATATAAGAAAATTAACCTCAAAAGAGTAGAACACATTCTTCAAATTAAGTGAACATGTAAGTTTAAAGAATGTAGTGCAGAGGATACCATGGTGCAATCTGTTACAAAACGTAAGATAAATTCACTAAGATCACCACCTGGAGGCTGGAAAGTATACTTACTTATGACAAATGGTGTTCTAGGAATTCAAATTCAGAAATTTAAATAATGTACTTGAAATATTGGCTTCAAATGAATTTATTTAAATCCAATTATATAATTTTCTTTTTTATCGTAGTGCTGGTTATGTATTCCTATGAAAATAAAGTTTCACATTATTCTTGTGTAAAACAGTAGTCAAGGAAGAAACCATTGTTGTATGTAGTCCATTTAGAATGAAAATGGCATTTTTTAAACTCAAAGCAAATGTTAATAGTCACAATAACTAAGAAAAGTCAAATACCGTAAAGCACTCTGTCTCACTCTAGTACAAGATAGGTCAGTGCTTTGTAACAGAATACTGTAACAGAATACAGAGGGTTACTATGCATGCACAAAATTAGATATGTTTTGTTCTGTTTGGTTTTGTTGTGCTTTGTTTTGTTTTTCTGCAGAACCAACCAGAAGTCTTAAGGGTAACATCAAAGTTTAAAAGGAAATACAGTCTGCCAGTTTTCCACACACAATTTCATCATGTTTTTTCCTTCACTTTTCTTAACATGAGATGATACAGACTTGTACAAAAATCACTTATTACATAAACTTATGTGTTTCTTACTAGTCATGTTTGTAGTAAGTAATGATCATATTTATTGTGGGGAGTTGGTACATGGCATGTCTTAATTTTTTTTATGCCTCCTTCATCGTTCCCCTTCTTGTACCCCTTGGTGTATTTCCCATTTGCAAAATTTCTGTCTTTCTGTTTGGGAGATAAAACAGATTTTTGGTAAAATGTATTTCTACCAACAGCTTTACCAGTATTTGCTATTATTTGCTATTTTGATGATAGTCATACTTTCTGGATTAAATTGGAATTTCAGTGTTGTTTTAAGTTGCATTGTTCTAATGGCCAGGATGTTGGACATCTCTTATGTTTTTATTTGGCCATTTGTACTTCTGAAAAATGTCTGTTCATTCTAGTTACCCATTTGTTAATTGGATCTTTTGTTTTGGGGGAATCAAATATTTTAATTTCTTCATGTATTTTTTATATTATTCTTCTATCGGAAGTATAGCTGGAAATTTTTTTCCATTCTATTGGCCGTCTCTTCATTCTCTTATTTTCTTTATTGTGTTATTTTTAATTTAAAATAATCTCATTTGTTGACTCCTCATGTTGTGTCGTGTATAATAGGGTTCTGTTCAAAAACTGCTTGCACTTGCCTGTGACTCATCTATTTTATCTTCCACCAGATAAAATGTTTCTGTTTTCTATTTAGATCTTTGATCCATTTTGATTTTTGTTAGGTACATAGTGAGAGAGATAGGTCTAGCTTCCCTCTTATGTATCTGTACAACCAGGTTTCTTGGCACCATTTCCTAAAGAGGCTACCTTTCCTCCAGCACGTTTTTGACCCTTTTTGTAAGATGGTTGAATGTGTCCTGGGTTCTTTCTGCATCCTCTATTTGTTCCAGTGATCCACATTTCTTCCATTGCTTTTTGGCCAGTGTCTTACTGTTTTTATTACTGTAGCTTTGTAATATAACTTGAAATCTGGGATTGTGATGCCTCTTACTTTGTTCTCTTTGCCTAGGATTCCTTTTCCTAGCTCCATGTGAATTTTAAGATTATTTTCTCTAGTTCTGTGAGAAATGCTGTTGATACTTGATTCAGATTGCATTAAATCTGTATATCAATTTTGGATGTATGGAAATTTTTACAGTGTTGGTTCTGCCTATCCTAGAAAGAAAATATCTTTCCATTTGCTGATGTCCTGCCTCAGTCTTCTTTTCAGAATATTGTAGGGTTTGTTGTAGTGGTCCTTCACTTCCTTGGTTAAGTTAATGCTTGAGTATTTCATTTTTATTGATGCTATTATGAATGGTACTATTTTCCTAATTTATTTTTTTAGTGGGTTCATTATTGGTGTATTGGAACACTTACTGATTTTTGTGTGTTGGTTTTGTATCCTACTGGAAGTTTTGGATCATCTATGTAAAAGATAATGTCATCTGTAAATACTGAGAATTTGACTTCTTTGTTTCCTCTACTTGTCTCTTTTATTTTTTTCCTTGTCAGATTATTCTGGCTAATATTTTGAGTAGTGTATTGAAAAAGAATGATGGTAATCAATATACTTATCTTGCTCTTGATTTTTAGAGAGAAAGCTTTTGGCTTTTTCTATTTAATATGATTTGGGGCGTTGGTTGGTCATAAATGGTTTTTATCAGATTGAGTTACAGCCTTTCTACACCTATTTTCTTGATGGTTTTTATCATAATAGGTGTTGGTTTGTCGAAAGCTTTTTCAGTCTCTATCAAGAGGGGTTTTGTCCTTGTTTCTGTTTATGTAATATATTACATCTATTGATTTGTGTGTGTTGAACCATCTTAGGATGGTGCCTACTTGGTCATGATGTATGATTTTATTGATGATTTTTTTGCATTCTATTTACCAGTATCTAGTTGGAAATTTTTGTGTTTATGTCCATTTAAAGAGATTGGTCTGTGATTTTCTTTTTTAGGTGGGTCCTTGTCTAGTTTTGGAATTAGAGTAATGCTAGTTTCTAGAAAATAGTTTGGCAGTGTCTATTGTGACTTTGCCTTTTTCATTTCTAATTTGATAAATGTGGGTTTTTGCTTTTAATATCTTTAGATAAAAGTTTGTCTATTTTATGTAATATTTAAAAGACCCAGCTATTCAATTTGATTCTTTGTATTTTTTAGTCTCAATGTCATTAATTTATGCTCTGGTTTTTGTGATTTTCCTCCTTGTACTAGGTTTGGGTTTGAACTGTTTTTGTTATTCTGATATCCTAAGGTACATCATTAGCTTATTTTCGATCTTGCTTTGTTTTTCTGATGTGAGCATTCTCATCAATAAACTTGTTCTCATTAAAGGTTTTTGTATATTGTATTAGCATTATTATTTGATTATAGGAATTGTTTAATTTCTGCTGTGGCTTAGTGAATGCTTAGGTGTCTGTTATTTAATAGTGATGTTTTTATAAATTTTTTCCAGTTTCTTTTGTAATTGATTTCTAGTGTCAGTGCACTATGATCAGAAAGTACACATGAGATTTTCAGTTCTTTTCTATTTCTAATACAGGCTTTATCTACTAGTATGTATATATGTGGTTGATTTTGGAGAAAGTTCATGTTCTGCTGAAAAGAATGTGTATTATTTAGTAGTAGGATTGACACTGTATTGTAAGTCCATTTGGTCAAAGATATGCTTCAGCTCTGATATTTAATATTTTTAGTTGATCTATTTGTAAAAATAGTATATTGAGATAACCCACTGTGATTATATTGGTGTTTATTTAATCTTTTATGTCCAATAGTGTTTGTTTTATGAAGTTAGGTGCACTAATATCCAGAGCATTATATTTAAAATTGTTCTCTTCTTGTTGAATCATTCCCTTCTCTAGAATGTACTGACATTGTTTGCCTCTTCTGATCAGTTTTATCCAGAAGTTTACTTTGAGAATAAAATTCCTACCCCTGCTTTCTTTGAAAAGTGTTTTCCATCCTTTAATTATCAATGAATTTCTATTTTGAGACACAAATCAATTACCAGCAAACACAAATTCTGGTAAATATTTTGAAACACAACCAGCTTAGAATAACCCAAGGACTGCTAGCCAAAATGAGGGGAAATTTAAATGCTATTAAGAAACTCACCAACATTAGCCAAGTAGCTACATTGTCAGGAGGTATCAAAGAACTCTGTACTTGCTATTAATCTAGAAAGGGGCGAGGTAAATAACTATGGTTATTACCATGGCCAAAGTCACTCCTAACATCTCCTTAAGGACAGTTAAATGAGATTGAAGAGCATGTTAAGTTATAGAGGCCATGTTGTAGCACAACAAAATAATCTTTTTCTAAGTCACAGTTAACTAAAACTTCTCTAGAGAGCTAAAGTAGCACAAGCACTTTTATTCCGAGAAAAATCACTACTGATCTCTAAAATCTCTTATTCCAAACTTCTGTCAGAAAACAGTTAAGAACATTGACTTCCAATTTGGCTCACAGAGAAGCCTTAGAATGGTTTGAGGTCCCAGATGGTTCACATAAAGCCCCAAATATAAGCAAAGGAAGGAGGAGGGCTAGTGACTATGTAGGATGAATTTAAACCTCTAGCTGAATATTGCCTTAGAGGGTATTGTCTTGTCCCATAATGGTTCAGGTGACCCCTGACCAAACTGAGTGCTCTCTGGGTCTTAAAGGAGAAGAGTTTATGTTCATGTGTGGAAGAGGATGCAGCTTGGGCAGGCTCCTCATTGTAGATTTTCCCATCACTCTTCCTGTTACACTCTCTCCTAGGAGATCGGTAATACAACTTGTCTTATTTACCTTCAATCACTTCTGAGTCCATATCCCCAACATCTATTGGCCTGCTGTGCTTTACCCTTGATTTCTAACTGCCCATAGACCTCTTCTCCTGAATAATTATGGATTCTCAAATTTAATAGTCATCAATCCAACTTTTTCATCTTGATCCTAAACTTAATTTTTCCCTACTCTGGAGGTACATAGGAGCTCAAACCAGAAACTTGTGAATCCTTCTTTATGTCTCATCCCATACCAAATCAATACTGTTATTAAATTTAAATTATGATTTCTCCATTTTCTTCTTTCACCATCAAATTTCAGTAGATTTCCTTGCCCTCCATCTGGACCCTTGCATTCACCTCCTGACTAACCTTATCAGACATATATAAAGGATTCTAAATGCAAAATAATCTCTCCACTTTCCATAAATCAGTACGAAGTTCAAGCACTTTACCCAGAGTACATAGTCTGAACTCCCACCTGTCTTTTTTCCTGCCTTGACACAGTCTGTCACACAGCCTTCTCTTCCACACTCGTGAGCCTCCTTTCTGCATCTGCTTATTCTTGCCTGCCTTTAATAAAACCTTTTTCCATTATAGAGGTGCTGGCTAGGTCTAACATGTTAGCATTCATATAAATCTTAAGAGTTAAGAATCTCTCCTCTCTAATCTCTAAACATACCCTACATCTACTTATGGTTACCCCAGTTACTAACTTCATAATAACCACTCACTTATAAATTTGTGTACCCTTCAAAGAATTGAAAAGAGATATGTATTTTCACCCCTTTCTTTTTCTAATCTTAAGCACAGTATCTGGCTTTTGAAATGGGCTTGAGGAATATTTCCTACACAAGGAACCTTGGATTTATTTTACCATCTTGTTTTCAGAGAGGATTAGGAGAATGTTTCACATTTGATGACTTTTATGAATGGGATTTTTATGAGTAACCAAATGTCTCAGGCTTAATTAACTTCAAAAGCTGCTCTTCTCTTTAACATAAATATCACAGAAATATGAGCTTCTTTCCAATTTACTTTGCAGGAAGTACTATGTTTGCCCTATTTCTCATCCCAATAAACTTCTAGGAATCTCAGGATTCCTATCTTTTAGAGATCCTGTGAACTTGTTCTATTCTCTGTGTGTGTGTGTGTGTGGTACCGGCGAATGAACCCACAGCCTTCGCACTGAGCTACATTTCCATCCTTTTTTTATCTTTTATTTTGAGACGGATTTTCAATAAGTTGCTAAGTTTCCTAGCCTGGGGTTAAACGTGCAACCCTCCTGCCTCAAACTCCCAAAGTGCTGAGATTACAATCGTGTTCCCTATGTCCGGCTGTCTTTCAACACTCCTGATGACAATCTACTATAACCCATAGGAAATAATGCAAATGTGGACATATTTGTGTGTATATGTAATACCAAGCAATACTATCAGTGTATAAAAATTTGCAATACCATTTTTAATGTTCTATTTTATTCTAGTAGAGTTGATTTTATTTTTAAAATTAGACTATGGATCATAAAATTGATTTATGGCCTACAAATATATCTCCTGTTTATGAAGCATTACATAAGAAACATGTTTTTGAAATATCAGAGTTGATAAGAACTAATTAAATAATGATATTGAATATCAGAAAAATCTGCTTTGAGACAAAAATTGTTACTCCATAACAAATGTCAGTTTATCAATAAAACATATATTTACATAAGAACATAGTTCTAAATATATAAAGTAAAAATATATGTAAATCTGTATATGTAATATATGTTATATATATAGAGAGAGAGAGAGAGAGAAAGCAAGAGAGAGAGAAGAGGGGGAGCAAAAACTTAGGAATAGGAAGGAACTCTTCAAACTTGGTAAGAGTCATCTATGGAAAAAAATCTAATGGCATACTTGATAGATTAAGCACAAAACAAGATATCCTCTATTTGTGTTTCGGTTTGTTTTCCTGTTGTCGTTTTGTGACATGATCTTACTATATAGTTTAGGCTAACCTCAAATCTGCTAAGTAGTCCAGGCTGGCCATGAACTGGCAGTGATCCTCCTGACTCAGCTTCCAAGTGCTGGGATTACAGGGATGCACAACCATGCTTGGTAAAATATCTTCTCTTGGACTTCTGTTGAGCATTGCTCTGAAGGTTCTAACCCAGCCAAGTGGGAAAGAAAATAAATAAAAGGAATTCAGATTAAAGGAAGAAACAAAACTGTCTGTATCTGTAAATGACGTGATCATATATATGTTGTAAGGAATACATATGTACACATAAGCAGCAGTAAAAAAGAGTCTTATTATTGTGGTAGGGCACAAAATCAATATATAAAAATCCAGTGATATTTTTTACATACTAACCAGGACAAATCTGAAAAAGAAACTCAGATTACAATTTTACATGCAATAACATCAAACTGTCAAGTAAATGGGTGTGGTGACACATCTGCTTAGGAGGTTGAAGCACAAATATCTCTTCAGCCCAAGCGTCTAGGCTTAGCCTGGGCAACATAGCAAGATCCCATTTCAAGAATAAGTGAATAAAATAATCAGGAATGTATTTAATAAAAGGTGTGCCAGACTTGCACATTGAGAACTATGAAACATTGTTTAAAGACATTAAAGAATACTTACATAAGGGCCTGGGATTTAGCTCAGTGGCTTCGATCCCTGATACAAAAAAAAAAAAAGAATACCTATATAAGTTCAAAGGCAACCTTGATCCTTGTTCATAGATATGAAATGTAAACACTGTAAACTGTACTGTTCCACAAATGTTGATTTATAACTCAACATGATTCTTACCATTTTATTAAAAGATCAACTAATCCTTGAATACATGTGACAATGTAAAAGACTCAGTAGTTCAAGTGATTGTTTTTAAAAAAATAGAGCCTTTAGGCTTTTAATTTCCAAACTTGTGGCAACTCTTCTGTGGCCTATGCCGTGTAATTAGGACATAAAGACAGATATATAAATCTCAGAAAGAGTATTGAGAGTCTAAAAAGTAAATGCAAACATCTATGGCCAATTGATTTTTCATAAATATCCCAAAATAATTCAGTGGAAAAGACTTGAACATATGCCTAAACAACAGAATGTCCATATGCAAAACAGTTAACTTAAAACTCTAACACCATATACAAAAATTAACTCAAGGTGTATCAAAGATTTACATATAAGAGCAAAAACAAGCCTTTTAGAAGATGATGTATGTCTAAATATTCATAATTTTGGATTATGCAATAGGTTATTAGTTATGACAGCTAAAGCACAAGCAATCAAGGGGGAAGAACATAAATTGGGCTTTATAAAAATAAATTACTTTTGTGTATCTAAGGACATTATCAAGAAAGGAAAAAAAAACAACCTGCAAAATGACAGAAAATACAACCTACAAAATAACAGAAAATACTTGAAAACCATTTAGCTAGAAAGAGACTTTTATCTTGAACAAAGAACATTTTGAGTGCAATAAATAACAAATTATCCCATTTTAAAGTAGGCAACGAATTTGAATAACATTTCTCAAAAAAAAAAAGATAAATGGGCAGTAAGTACATGAAAAAAATGCCCAGCATGATTAGTTGTCAGTATAATGAACATCAAAATCATAAAAAGGTACCAGCTGACACCCACTGAGATGACCAAAATAAAAATGAAGATGTGGAGAAAACTCTCATATGCAGCAGGTGGGAGTATAAAATGATGCAGGCACTCTGGAAAACAAGTTGTCAGCTTCTCAAAACGTTAATCATGGCGTTACCAAATAGTCAACCTGTTTCAGTCCTAAAGAGAGAATTGAAAACATGTCCACATCAAAATTTACACAGGGATTATCACAGCAATCTTATTTGTAATAGCCCAAAGTGAAAACTGAATTACAAGATAGAAATAATGAGACATATTTACACAATGGAATATTACTCAACCATAAAAATAGGGAAATATTGGTATGCTCTACAACATGGATGATACCTGAAAACATGCTTTCATGCTTCTGAGAGACATCAGATGCAAAGATTATACACTTTTGACTTCATGTGTGCGAAATGTCCAGATTCAGCAAGATCCTAGAGACGGTGATGTCCTGGTATGGGAGAGGAAGAAGCAGGAATGGATGCCAGGGGGTAGTCTTTCAGCATTGATAAAACTTCTAGATTTAGACAGTGGTAATGGTTGTTCAACTCTGAGTGTATACTAATACACCACTGAATTACACATTTTAAAGAAGAATAAATACAATGAGATGTTTGCCTTCTTAAATATTGCCTTAGAGATTATTAATTAATTAGTAGTAATGGGACTCAAAAATGTCAGATTATTTTGTAGCACATACTGTTAGCCACAATTTACAAAACAATATCTTGAAATTATTTATTTTATTAATTTAAACATCCACTTTTGAAAGCAAAAACAATCTAGTTGCATTTTTTAAAATTCCCATCATATATAGCCATGAAGGCTTCAGTAGACTTTGTAGGTCAGGTCTCACATAGGATTCCCTGCTGATAAGAGGTTGATTTTATTTAATTTTTTTTCATTTTGAAGAGAATAAAACCAAGTGAGACAAAACAAAATGAGGTCAGTCAAAATCAAAGGGTGAACATAGTATATGACTTAAAACCAAAATACAAGGTGATCAACAATGGTTACCACAATGCTTCTTGTTATCTTCAAAATAATTGCCCATATCATCAGGCATAATAAAATTGAACAAAACAGTACAGAGCAAAATCAATGCAAACAAAACATTGGAGACAAGATAGGACTTCCATAATATTCAAACTAGAATGGGTATCATAGTGAATCTTATTGTCTTCAAAGTAGTTGCCTATACCCTCAGATTTGATACTGTAAAACAAAATATATTCAAATAAAATCAGTCAAAATAAAATCAGTCAAAACAAGACAATGATCAGACAAAACAGATTCAAATAAAATCAGTCAAAATAAAATCAGTCAAAACAAGACAATGATCAGACAAAACAGATTCAAATAAAATCAGTCAAAATAAAATCAGTCAAAACAAGACAATGATCAGACAAAACAGATTCAAATAAAATCAGTCAAAACAAGACAGTGAAAGCAATACAGGGCTTTTAATTAAGCTAATAGGAAGTCAAAAATGGTTACCATAGTATATCCTGCTATCTTTGGAATAGCTGTCCATGCCATCAAATCTAGTACAAGTAGACAAACTGGAACAGATTCAAATAAAATCAGTTAAAACAAGACAGTGAAAGCAATACAGGGCTTCAAATCAAGTTAATAGGAAATCAAAAATGGTTACCATAGTATATCCTGCTATCTTTGGAATAGCTGTCCATGCCATCAAATCTAGTACAAGTAGACAAACTGGAACAGAATACAACCAAACTAAACAGAGCAATGAAAACAATATGGGTTTCAAATCATGATGCAAGATTAACAATGACTACTGCCTTTCCTATTTGGACACTTTCCTATTTGGACACTTTCATAGCATGCATTGCACATTTTGTATCCCACTAACTCCTTTAGTTTTTAGATTAGGGAGACAAACCACTATTCACCTAACTGAACCTTTTAACCCCTGAGCATGAACTCAAGTTGTATCCATTTACCTCAAGGTTTTCCTTCCTTATAGTCGAGTAGTTCTCTATTACATTAAAGTGTTACATCTTTCCAACCAATCTGCATCTGTGGGGGGGCAAGCTACCCCCACTTTTTTCTAGTTCCCTGTCACATAGAGCATTGTTTTCTCATCTTTGACTTTTTTTATAAACCCTCTTGCAGGTTAATTATATTTCTTATATAGAGCATCTGATGGACCCTATCTCCCACTCTGCCTTTGTTTCTTTTTATTAGTGTATTGAGGCCATCCATGTTAGCAATTATGGCCAACCTTCTCTGCCTCATCTCTGCCATGCTATTTTTCTGCCATTGGTTGTCTACTTTTCTCCTTCATTCTACTGTCTGCCCCATTTGGTGAGCCCCCTCTGCCACTGTTCGTGAAACCATGGTCTTTTTTCTCTCTCTCTAGAATGTCCTTCAGTATTTTTTGTAGGATTGGATTGGTGATCATGAACTCCCCCAGTTCCTCCTTGTCATGGAAGCATCTTGTTTCTCCATTAATTTTGAGAGAGAGTTTTGCAGGGTACATTAATCTGAGTTGGAGGTTATTTTTTTCAGGACTTGGAATACTTTACTCCAAGCTCTTGATTTGATGGTTTGTGTTGATTCTGATGGGTTTTCATTTATAGGTGATCTGTTTCTTTTCTCTGACAGCTTTTAATATTCTGTTCTTGTGTTGAATTTCTGGATCTTGATTATTATATGTCTGGGTGTAGATCTATTTTGGTTATAGCTGGCTGGAGTTCTGTATGCTTCACTTATCTGAGTATCATTTCCTTTTCCTGTGCTTGGGAAGTTTTCTTTAATTATTTCTGTAAATAGCCTTTGTATTTCATTTGTGTTTACCCCTGCTTCTTCACTCACATTTTTTATTCTTAATTTATAGATACTCTTGTCATCTTCTAGCCTTTGTATTGTTACTTCCTGGTTCCTTGATATTTTTAAGAGATCTTTCCTTTCATGGTCACAAATTGCAAACCTGTCTTCAAGATTTGATAGTCTACTTTAGTTTCTTTCAAGCAGTTTTGCCAACTTTCAATGGAGTTTTCAATTTCCTGGTAATTTCATTGAATCTGTTTCATGTATTCTAAATTTTTTAAATATATTTCATTGAAGGTTTCCCTTCTTTTTCTGTGTTCCTCTATTCTTCCATCTATGTCTTCCTGAGAGGTGCTTAGCATTTCTTTTATTATTTTCTTATATCTTCCTTTACTTGTAATAGTATTTGTTTTAAGTTCTTTTATAGTTTCATGAAGTTGTGTCTTTATGTCAGTTGCTGTTGCTCAGAAACTGCAGCTGTGCAATTCCAAATCTCTTCTGTTTTTACATCTCCTGGGCTAGTACTGCTTGGCTTGGAGGCCAAAGACTGTCTTTTGCTTCTTTCTTTTGTCATGTTGCTGGTTTCTTCCAGACAAGTGAGTAGTCTGGTTATAATTACTCTGAAGTGTGCTGGCTAGAGATTTCTGTTGTTTGCTGCTTTCCCCAA
This sequence comes from Dolichotis patagonum, assembly GCA_004027295.1. Lineage (NCBI taxonomy): Eukaryota > Metazoa > Chordata > Mammalia > Rodentia > Caviidae > Dolichotis > Dolichotis patagonum. The sequence continues at coordinate 211,184 of PVJX010000014.1, read as the reverse complement.
TCTGCTGGTGACTACTGGAGTATAAGCAGAGGCAGAGCTGGGTGGCCCCTCCCTTCCAAGCTGGTTAACCACTGGGTGTCTTCACCACATTAGTTTGTGTGCTGTGCGGGGCCAGGGTTGGTTAGGATAGCTTTAGGGACACCTCAACCTTGGCTATTGGACGTCACACAGGGGCGGGACTTAGTCCAAGCAATTTTCACTAATCTGCTCTGTGCTAGGAGTAGCTGAATAAAGCCAGCTGCAGTTCTGGTTTCGGGCTTATCCTGCCCAACTCCAAAATGGTGCCTGGCGAATTGCCCGCTCCCACAGGAGGGCTGAGTCCCCCACACTCACTGCCAGCCAGTGCAGTTCTCAGGTCCACTGCTCCCTTCCACTACCGCGTCTCTCCACCGAGGCATTCAGGTTTGCCAGCCACCCGCTTCACTGTGACCTTGCATTTCCAGAGTCCAGTGGTGCTTCTGGCACAGTGGGACCAGCTCTGGTGAAAGTGCATCTCCAGCTACTGCCTTCTGTTTAAGTTTTTCTTTTCTTTTCTTTCTTTTTCTTTTTCTTTTATTATCTCTGTGGGCTTCGATTCTCACTTTAGTTTCTTCCTGGGTCAAGGGAACCCATTTCTTTCCTTCTTGTCGTCTCCAGAATGCTATATTCTAGCATCTGGGCTGTTTCTCTCAGAGAGGCTGTTTACTGTGCTACTTACTGTTCCGCCATCTTCCACTCTGTCTAATTTTATTTAATATTAATAGAATTGATTTTGTTTAATCTCAACTAAAATAAATATTGAAATCTTAACAGGAAATGTCTTGAGTTTATTTCCCTTTTTTTTTTGATCCACCAGATTTGATGCAAGGTATTAGTTTTTGTTATAAATCTCCATTGGAGGAGGAAAACCTTTCTTGTCTGCAGCTTCCTGAAAGCTGAGAGAAAAAGAGTTTTTGGTGCTCATGGCTCTGCTATTCCTTGGATTCATGTAACTATAAAATACTAAGTATAGCACTTAGCACTCAGTTATTTGCAAAAGCTTCATTGTAAATATATGAACAGCAAAATAAAAATAATAGATCGTTAATAATAATTAAAAACCATGATAACTAGCAATGTATCTTAGCAACATGGGTATTTGTATATCCATGTGCCAGCAATTCCTTGAAGTTAGAGATAATCATTGTGTACTACAACATTATCGCTATTTATCTTAAAGAAACTTTGATGAAAGAAAAATAGTTATTATATGGTAATTCATTTTTTGAGTATTATACAAACATCATAAAATATTGCATCTCTTTAAGAGAATTCAGGTTCCTTGACTCACTACCATTGGCAGATACAAAATGTATGAGATCTCTGACTGAAGGTAGAATAAAGAGAAATGGTGGAAGAGTAATTACTACAGACTGAATTTTTTTCCCTCTCTGGTACTAAGGATTGAATCTAGGGCTTTTATACTAAGCTACCTCCCTAGTCCTCTGATGTCATCCTGGGTTACATAGTGAGACTGTGTCACAAATAAAGGAAGAAGGAAGGAAGGAAGGAAGGAAGGAAGGAAGGAAGGAAGGGAGAGAGGGAGGGAGGAAAGAAGGAAGTAGGGAAGGAAGGAAGTAAGGAAGGAAGGAAGGAAGGAAGGGAGAGAGGGAGGGAGGAAAGACAGAAGGAAGTAGGGAAGGAAGGAAGGAGAAGGGAGGGGAGGGGAGAGGGTGGGAAGGGAAGCGAAGGGAAGGCAAAGGAAAGGAAAGCAAAGCAAAGCAAAGGAAAGCAAAAGAAAGGAAAGAGAGAGAGAGAAAAAAGTCAAAAAGAGAGAGAGAGAGAAAAGAAAAAGGAAACTGAATCTGACAAGCATCCGGTTTGAGAAACAACCTGAGATCTAGACATAAGAGAATAAAAATCAGTGAGTGAATATAAGGCAACTCAAACTAGTCTTTAAAAGTAGTCTTTGAAAGTAAAGTATACATTAGTATATTTGTTACCTTAAGCAATAACAACAGTAAACATAGTAAAAATTTACATTAGTGATTATATGCTAGATATTGCTCTAATCTAACTATAACCTAATAAAATAAGTGCATTAACTCATAAGAAGGAATTTAATGCATTGAAAAGCTAATATGTTACTTAATATTTTTCAGATCTTGTTTTGTCATCTCTGAAAAGGAGATAATTATGATTTAAGAGAATTAAATAATTTGATACATAAACAAATCCCCTTAGATCATTGTTGTAAATGGTACATACTCAAAATATGGCACAAGTAGAGTTGGGTGTGGGGATGCATGCCAGTAATTCTGGTACTGAGGAGGCTGAGGCAGGTGGATCACCATGACATCGAGACCAGCTTGGGCTACAATAGCAAGACCGTGCCTCAAGAAAATAACTAAAAGGGAAACACTTTGTTGTTTTTAAGAACGTGATGCATGATCCATTCTATCTTCATATAAGACTTGAATTTCTTTTGGAACACAGGACCCCCTGGACCAGCTGTCCCTCCATCTGTGGGTTACCCAGGAGGTGTGCCTATGGGATACTACAGTGCACAGCAGCCCACTACCTTTCCCTTATACCAGCCAACCAGTAGTAACCATCCTATCCACTATCAGCCTGGGAAATATGCTATACCCAATCAGCTTGCTCCAGTAACATGGATGCCAGGACCAGCTCCCATGCTGAACTGCCCTCCTGGTCTGGAATACTTATCTCAGGTACTCCACAAAAATCGAATTGTTTTCTTATGAAGTAGGACTACGGGGCTCTAACAAGAAGAGGCAAAAGTCTCAGTGGAGTGAATCAGGATGAGTCCCTGATGACAGAGGTCTAATTAATGAAGGAGCAGTGGGTATAGGGGTGTTTTTAATGGAATGAATATGGCCTTCCTAAAGGAGTAAGACTGACCTTTAAGATATTACTCACTACAGCAAACAGATATTCTTTGATAAATCAGACAACTCTTTGATTTTTCTAAAGATAAGCTGGAAGAAATTATTTTTCTTGTCTGGACAACTACTAATATCCATCTGACACAGATAATCTAATTTCTATTGATGTTTTTTATTCCATTCAATTTTTAATTTTTTACATCCGTTGACACATTTGTTAATTGATAATCCATTTTTCTTCTAATGTTTGTTAGATTTGATTTCTTTTCCATCTTCTAACTGTTTTGTTCTGTCTCTGCAGTTGGATAACATACATGTTCTTCAGCATTTTGAGCCTCTGGAACGTATGTACACCTTTGTTGTGTTCAACAGTATTCTCATCAGGTGGAAATTTATGTTACCTAATGCCTTCTTCCTTCTTTGTATTCAGGAGGTTTTAGTGGGTCAAAGGAGTATAATGTATAAGCTCTTAGGCCTGGGAAGTCTTTCACTTTATCTGGCCAGCTCACCCTACACTTGACCCGTTCTTCCTCCTCCATATTTACCCCTCATAGACAAGTGAAAGAAGTAACCAAGAGGTTAAATGAATTAGCCAGGCACAGCTAATCAGCTGATCAGTAGCAGAGCTGGAAATAAATCTATGTCTGCTGAATTCTAGTCTGCTGCACTTATTTTGTACAGAAGGAGAAAGGATGACAGTCAAAATGATGCCTGCTCTGAGTTCATCCTTGCAGAACAGTGACCTTATCAGTACTTCTCTACACATGCGCTTGGCTACCACATTGAACTTGGATGTTTCTTGGCTTTTCTTTGTTACAGTTAGCTATGACCCTAGTCATTTAAACTTATTTCGTGAGGTGATTAACTTATGCTTCAGTGTGTAATTTCATTTGAATGATTTTATAATTAAAGATTTCTTAATTCAGATTTAAAACCATTCACCAGGAATATTTGTAAACTTTTTCATGTGAGAAAGCTTTCAAAATCATTTTATAGTGATCTTAGAAAGTGTCCTTGGTTTCCAAAATTGCATAATATTTGTAAGTCGTATGAATTTTTTCTGGGAATTCTAGCCATTGGCATGTATTTCACCTTAAATTTTTAAAAACTTATTTTACTTTAAGGCTTGAGAAATACTCAGATACTTTTCTTAAACAGTGACCTCTTGAGGTTCTAGTTTAAGGAGTTTCTGTCATTCTATCTTTTAGTGATGACACACTTTGAGACTAATAACAGATATGATATTAAAAATAACACGGACCAGATGGTTTACATCGTAACAGAAGATACAGATGACTTCACCAGAAATGCTTATCGTACACTAAGGCCCTTCGTGCTCCGGGTCACTGACTGCACAGGCCATGAGATCATGACAATGCAAAGACCTTTCCGATGCACCTGCTGTTGCTTCTGCTGCCCCTCGGCCAGGCAAGAGGTCAGAAAATAGAAGTCTAGTCTTGCTTTTTCCTGATCCAACCCTTTATACATGGTCATGCTTTTTCCAAAACTACTCAAGGAGGGATTTCACTGGCTCTGCCAGTCAAATGGAAGGAAATAGCAAGGAGGGAGGAAGCCAAATCATCTCACCAAAGAGAATTCAAGAAGCATTTTTTTTCTTGTGGGTTTATGCTTCTTAAGTGCTGCTTGATGGTTCAAGGCAAATTAAGGTTTTTTGGACAATAATTACAATTTTGTATTTGTATTTATATAATGCCTGGAAAATGGTGTAATTCTCAATGAACATAATCTGCTGCTCTCAACTTCTGTTTTGTAAATATTATTTTTGTAATAAGAGCTTCACATTTAATGGAATCTCTGTTTTTCATTCTTGTTCCTTTTGGATACAGTAGACTTCTTTTCTGTATTCAAATTGGCTTTTCAATAAAACCTATACATGCAGTCTGCCGAGATTACAGGCAGCCAGGATAGATAAAAGCAAATAAAAATGAGAAACTTCGTCCAATGTATGAAATTTTTGCCACATGATATGGCACAGATATTTTCTAGTATTTTTGTATTTATCTGTGTGTGTATTTATTTCACACAGTTCTATCAGCTCTGTAACTTTTTGTACCCACCACCAGAATTTCCTTACCAAAAAGTTTCATCATAAGTATCCTATTTTATAACCACAGTCCTCTCTTCCCTCCTTTTGACCTCTTCTTGCAACTGCTAACCAATGTTACATCTCTTTAAATTAGTCGTTTCAAGAATACTATGAATATCAAGTATTATACAGTGTATTAATGTACCTCAGCATCACATGGTGCCTCCGTTAAGATGTTTTTATGTTTCAGTTACAATAAATTTAATTTAAATTTATAAAAAGAATAATATAAAAACAATCACATAGTACATAATCTTTCAGGATTAGTGTTTTTAACCCACTGTAATGACACTGAGAGTCACTACACTGTAATATATATATATATATATATATATATATATATATATATATATATATACATACATATATATATATATCTCTCTATGGAAAATGTGGTATATATAAAATTCAATACTATTTGTACTTCCAGGAATCCACTGGGGGTCTTATCTCCAGTGAATGAAGAATACTATATACAGTTTTTAACAAGCTTCTTTTACTTTTTTTTATTTGTTGTTGTTGTTTTTAAATTGTCATTTCTGAAATATGGTTTTGCCTGATTTACTAAGAAGTTAGCTCATTACCATTCATGGATTGTGTCAGAAAACCTGTGACTCCAAGATTGAAGACAAAAAACATTGATAAAGCACAGCAAGAAAAATGAGTATTTGTTTATATATGTTTGTGTAGGTTCCTAAGTTCTAAGGGGTTGAGTCAGTGAAGCTGTGTATGCAGGTGATATTGTGCATGCAGCTAAAACTGCTGATCTTGGACAATTTGCGATTTTATAGCCAGTGATTATGTTTACATTAATTTACTGGTACATTTTTAACATACATAATAATCATATTCACATAGGGAATTTGTACCTGTATGTAGTGTATCTTAATTCTTTTCTTTCCCATTCCCCTCCCTTCTCTTCAATCCTTTCCTTTTCCATTTACAAAAATTTGTTTCCCTTCCATTCATATCTACGTATCTACATCTATATCTATCTATCTGTCTATCTATCTATACATATACCTATTCCTTTTCTTCTCTTCTGCCCTATCTTGTTTCCTTTCCATCTGAACATTTTCTGCCTGCTTCCTCCATTCTGGCCCTTATTCACCCTTCCGGTTTCTCATACAATAGAAACAACGCAATAGTAAAACGCATGTGTCCAATATATTTCATTTAAAATTATCCTCCAAGGTACATTCATTTACCTACAAATGTCTCAAGTTTACCCTTCCTGTGTTAGAGTAGTACTTCACTGTATATAAAAACCACGTTATCTTTATGCATCCATCCACTGATGGGCATATGGGCTGTTTCCAAGATTTAGCTATTATGAATCCTTCTGCTATAAACATAGATTTGCGTATCTCACTATGGTATGATGTTTTTTTAACTCTTTCAGGAAGATACTTAGCAGAGGAATACCTGGATCAATGGAACCTCTACTTTTAGTTTTGTTGTTTTGTTTTGTTTTGTTTTTAGGAATGTCATACTAATTTCCAGAGTTGATGTACCCATTTACACTCTCACCAACAGCGGAGAAGTGCTTCTTTTCCTGCTCCCCAGCCTCACGAGCATTTGTTATTGGTTAATTTCTTGATGGTAGACAGTCTTTCTAGGGTGAAATAGAATTTCAGTTGTGTTAATTTTCATTTCTTGAATGAAAAGTGATGTTGAACATTTTTCACATATTTTTTGTTTGTTCTTCATCTGAAAAGTGTTCATTTCAGCAGTTACAGAATGGGAAAAAAAACTTTTTATCAGCTATTCCTCAGACAAAAGATTAATATCTAGAATATTTTAAAAACTCAAAAATCAGACCCCTAAATTTAAAGACCCAATCCAAAAATGGGCATCTCAAGCAAGCAGTTATAAATCCATTCTTTGTCCCAAAAGGAAACGTGACCCCAGCCCTCACGGCTGCTTGCTAAACACAAGCCTTAGGATGGTCCAGGTAGAATAGGACACTTTTCTCCCAACATTGCTTTGCTTAGTCCTCAAAGGAATATGTACACATCAAGGTTGTGTACCCGTGTCACTGTGTGTATGGATGTGTACCACTGCCTTACTCTGTCACTACTACATTTCCAGCTGGAAGTGCAGTGTCCTCCTGGAGTCCCCATAGGCTTTGTGGCAGAACACTGGAACCTGTGCAGAGCGGTCTATAGCATCCAAAATGAGAAGAAAGAGAATGTGATGAGAGTGCGGGGACCGTGCTCAACCTATGGCTGTGGGTCAGACTCTGTTTTTGAGGTAAGCATTGTGCAAATGGTTCTACTGTTTTTTCCTGAGAGACTTCAAATGATGTGATTTAGATAATTTTATATGAATTAATAAAGTAACATGAAGAAATCATCAGTAGACACCAATTCATTTTTAAGTCACTATTAGTGGATTCTTACACATTTTTCAAATGTGGACTGCTTTTTCTTTATTTCAGTACTTGTTATAGATAAAAAGTAACATTCAAAACATTGAACTTTTTTGAACTAACCTAACTTGATCAATGTATTGTATTTTTGTTTGCACTTACTTGAACATTTTTCCAAAGTTTCCAGGATGGGAATAAAGATCCTGTGCAAGTACCCAACATATCATAGGATATGTGGAGCAAAAATTGTTTAGTTGCTTGACAGAAGTCCATCTGTCTCTCAAAAGATAGGACAACACTGATAATATGAATAAAATTCATAGTAGGTTATACTGTAATATTTTCTCTACAGTCCTTTTGTCTTATCAGAAGGGCTATAAAATGATTGCTTGTTAATATACAAGTCTGACAAACAGAGTCCCTGGAAATATTTCCTGCTTTTGTCAAAGATCATTTTCTTGCAATTGCTTTTTCATGTATATTTCCTATGACATCCAACAGAAGTGCCAGGACCCTGCTTTTAGCAGAAGGCTTTTCTATTTTGGTGTACAACAACAGGGTGGATCTGACCCACAGAAGATGGATGTGTAGCGTACAGTACCATGCCTCCATACTTCTGCTGATAGGTTTCCCTAGTGTGGTGGGCTAACTAATGGTCAATTTATAACACCAGCTGAACTGAATCAGTGTGGTTCTGATTGTGAAAGGGACACATGAGGATTGTTGCAAGAAGCGTAGAAGGAGAACTGGATGGTGTGCTGCTGAGTCTCCTGGAGAAGCTTGTCGTGCTGGTTTTCCTGATATGAACTCATATCATCAGAGGAACTTGGATCATCACTGTCTCTGAGGATGGCTGCTGTTTCTGCAGGGGAGCTCTGAATCTTACCTTGAGCATTGCTTCCTTGGTCCAGTGCACATCTCTCAGCCTGCTAGTGTAGATTCTTCTTCCCGGTGTCTCAGACTTTGTACCTTCCATCACTGACCTTTGGGCCTTCCCAGGGCAGATACGTGATAGAGACCTTCACGAGACATTGTTGTGGCTTCTAGGCCTCCAGCTGCAATTATGGAGGACATTACCATGGGCTCATGGTCTTCTGCTGGACTCTCGCGAGACATTGCTGTGGGATCCAGACCCTCAGGTGGATTCTTTGGGTCTCTAGTGTGTGATGAACAGACCCCCCACACTCTTTTGCATTTGACTCTTTGCGTGAATATTATATAACAACCCTATAAATTATGTGTCCTATATTAAATCTTTTCTCTTGTACACCTTGACTACGACACCTAGATTGGAAGTGACTTTCTTCCATTCTCCAATTCTCAACCTTTGCCATATGAAGACTTAATAATCAGTTCAAATGATATCTTTTCTGACAGGGTCCCCTTAATAAATCATTTGAAGATGAAGAAAGTGCACCTGCCTGAGAATTGCTAAGATATATCACAGCTCAGTTACTAATCAGTTTCAAGATACTCAGTCCTTTGTGTCCATGATTTGCTCATTTAAAATTAAGCAATTATCAAATTCGTTTTCTACAATGTACTTATACTGCGTCTAAGTGGAACTTAAAAACATGTACTTCAGTACTTTCCAATTATCATGCAATCATGTTCTTGTCATTGTAGGTCAAATCCCTGGATGGAGCATGCAACATTGGCAGTATAGTTAGGAAGTGGAATGGTTTGCTTTCAACAATGGGTGATGCGGACCATTTTGACATTCACTTCCCATTGGACCTGGATGTGAAACTGAAAGCCATGATTTTTGGAGCTTGTTTCCTTATCGTAAGCCTTTGGTTTTGAATAATCGTAAAAGAATCGCTCTTTCTGATGAGACACAGTAATAGTATAATAAAAAGGGATAAAGTTTTGAAACTAGCCAATTTTTATCTGTGCCACACTTTCTAGACACGTACTTTTCGAAACATTTTAACACACATGAGCCTCAATTTGCTCTTGTATAAAATGGAGATAGAAACACTGTAATTTTCAGGATTAGATACTTTAGCTATCGTATGATTAAAATAGCCAGGAGAGCTGGGGATACAGCTCAGTGGTATAAGTGCCTGCCTAACAAGCACAAGGGCCTGGGTTCAATTCCCAGTACCAAAAAACTAAAAAAATTAACTAAATAAATAACCAGGAGGGTAGTTAGATTCTGTTAGGCATCTGATGGATATAACTGTCACCAGCTCATTATTTGTCATTCTCCTTACTTAAAAATACCCACCCTTTGATCTTTAGTGAAATAAAAGAATTCTAAAACTGCCATCATTTTCCTCCTTCTGTACTGCTTTTTTGTCACTGTACTTCTTAATGATGTGCCATCCTTAGGTTTACCAATGTTTCTTCCTTTTAATGATGGCATTTGATTAATTGTTACTCAAGACGCAAAGCTTTTTGTCTGCTTTTATTTCCAAATTTGTAATTACATGTACCAATGAATGTCATCTTCAGAAAGATTTCATTACATTTATTTTAGAATGATAAATTCTCCTGGTGATACATAAAAAACAATATTGTATGCATTATATGTGTCTGTCTATTTACACATAATGTATTTTCCAATTTCAGGACTTCATGTATTTTGAAAGATCACCACCACAACGTTCATGAAGATAGAAGAGTGCATAAAATCATCAGTTACGTTCCAATTTTAGTGTGTGTGCTGCTGAGGCAAGCACAAGATCATCAATTAAGATAACAAAAATATTTTAGAGAATGTTGCATGAGGCTTAGCATCCACCCTTACTTTTGGCAAGTGTATTTCTCTGCTGTTCAGGTTATTTGGAAGAGGATGCTTAGCTTTGACAGACAGATTGAAGTTTGAATGGAAGACTACAACCAGACATACGTTTCCATTGATTGTCTGTCTACTTGGTAGATTAGGGGTTCGTTTGGAAAAATTATGACCCATTAGCTAAGTAAATTTATACAAAATTAGCTTTAAAAACTACAAACATGTGCTAAGGGAAAAAGTAATCCCAGAGTTCTCACATTCACAGGCAGTGAAATGAAGGATGGTTTCTATCTGTGGTCTTTTCTCACCTCGATTCTTTATCAGCATGTCTTGTAATAGAAGACAAATCTGATTCCAGGTGAAAAGAGTTTTTTGTTTAAAAACAAAAGAGCAGGGAGATATATTATGTTTTATTATATAAGAAAAATTTTATTGCACACAAATTTTGAAACTTTATAAACTTTGCAAAATTTTCAGTGGGAAAATCTGCCTTTGTTGTGAAATAAAGCATGTATACTTTTACCACAGTGTTTTAATTTTGCATTCAGATTTTCTCAGCTATGGCATGGATCAGCAATAGCTGCCTATGTATAAAGGTAGAATCAGGCTGCCAGGAAAATAGCTAACCAGAGCCACAACCAGTTGAGATCTCAGGATCTTAGGGACATCAGTACCCCTATAGCAAGCTTGCATTTAACACATTTATATATATATATAAAATACATTTACACACAATACATTAATATTTACTGGTCATATATGAAATATATTGAGCCAAATTTCTGATTTCCTGTAGTCAATTGTTTTGTTTTGTTCTTTCAAAATTCCTGGTGACCACCAGGCTGTTCTAAGGCAAGAACTTGAGCTGTTTTTCAGTTTGAAATGTGGTTTAGTGTAGCACTTTATAAAAGCAAAAGCTACCAGTTATGATAACGCTTAGCTGCTTTTTGTTTACATGTTAGAAAAGAAAATAATAAACCCAAAAAACATGCTACTTCTGTGTGAGCTACAGCTTATTGTTAAGAATTATGTGAGATCAACAGTGTTAAAATATGCGTTGTGCTGATTTCTATTAACTCATTTAAAACACAGTGCGTAAGTGAATGCTCTCTAACTTGCCCCTATTGCACTTTAGCCTTCTCTGTAGATGTAGCCTGTGTTCTGTAAACACAGCTAGTAATTAGATTGGAATGTGTTCTACAGCTCATTACATTTCTAAAAAGCCTGAGTGCTCTTAAGGGGGTTATTTTGAGATAAGAGCCTTAGTCCACAGGTCTTTTTGAAATGAAAGAAAGGTGCTTCCTTTTTAAATTATACTACTTTTTTATGATAAGAGTTGTTTTATTTAGTTATTTGTAATATTATTTTTACATGCTGCTACTAGCTTCTTTTAAACAATGTAAAAGCTGCTGTTCTCTAAAATAAATGCCTTATATTTGAAAATATAATCTTAGACAGATGTATTTCCTATAATGATGTTTTGATGTTTTATATAGAAAATTTGGGATTGAGAAAGTTTATAAACTTTCTATTTTTACTTGCTTATAGTCCTATATTTGAAGACTTGCATAATACTTATAGTATAAGAAAGACAGAGCATTTTAAATGTGTTTACTGTTTTTGTTATATTAACATGTCTCTTATGGTTACAGTTTTTTTCTTTAGAAATAATACCATGTCCTATACTTTGTGTTTTAATTCACAAAATAATTTCTGTATTTTAAATGGCATTTCATTGTGTAATATTTATCAGGTTAACTGGTAAGCAGAAGCTGTCCCTCAGAATTTGTGTGTTCTCATGTTTCTTCATGTGATCTGGATTTTAAATAAATGTTGTATGGTTAATAGTAAAATATTCTTATTTTGGGAGTTTTAGTATTTTTTCCAAAGGGACTTCTGAAATAATTTCTTATTGGTCCTTAACCTCATTCAAGGTCCTTGCTTTCTGTTATGGTTTGGGTTTAGATTTCCCCCAAAGCCTAATGCGTTCATGGGGGGTGGGCCTGTCTAAGGCAGCTAAGTCTAATGTTGGCGGTGTGAGCGCTGCACCCGTCCTGAGGCAGGGAGCTGGCATACAGTATGAAGGAGGAAAGGAGGTATGCTCTCCCCTTACATTTTCCCTCTTGTTCCTCACCATGAATGGTTGCCCATCAGCCACACCACCCTGCCTTGGAACCAGCTGAGTATGAACTGAAACCTCCAAAACCTGTAAGCTAAATAAATGTTTCCTTCCTTCATTTTGGGTTTGAAGTATTTTGTCTCAGCAATGAGAGAAAAGTAACCAAGACACTTACTTAAAGAAATTTAATACTAATAAAGTCATTACTATAATGTTGCATAGTAGAACCTTATATAACAAGTTACTTTTATATATATAACAAGTTACCTGTAAGTGCTAGTACAGTTATTTAAGGTCCACTAACTATAATTATAATACTGTTACACAGGAAAGCTGCTAAAATTTGTAACTGTGTCAGTAAAGATGCATTTTAAAGCATTCTTTTTTTCCTTTTTTGAGATAGGCTCTTGCTTTGTAGTCCAGGTTGGCCTTGAATTTGAGGTAATTCTCCCAGCTCAGATTCCGCAGTGCTGGGATTGTAGTGTTTACCTACATACTGCTTTTAAACACTTCAGTGAATAGTGATACACTTTTAGAATGCCCACAGCAATAGAACACAATGAAATGTGTTCCTTCAAATTCTTGTTTCTTAATGTTCTCTAAATAAAATATATGAATTTCATGCAAAAATCCAAAAGTTCCCATTTTCGACAGAAATGAGTTAAAACACTTCTTTTAATGACCAGATTTTCCAGATACACTATATATAAAACCTACTCTATAAAACGTAGGTTACCAGAATATTAATAGCTGAATTTTCCAGCCAACTAGATGTTAAACTCCAGTATAAGGTAAACAGTGATTCCAGCGTACTGAATATTGCTGTTGTCAGGGAAGCTGGCCCCTTCTCAGGCCTTTTACTGTTATGTTCAGTGTTTAATTTAATTTGTATTGAAAGATGCAACATTGGAAAACCTTTGGGTCTGGATTTAATAAACTAATGTCAGATTCTGCTGTGGGCTAGTGATAGCACATGTTTAAGATGGATCTTTTCCCATAACTTCACAATGTGTTTCCTATTTGCCTTTAGGCTTTTTAAACTGTAAATCCTGGAAAATAGAAAAGTATAATGATACATCCAAACGTAGTCAACGTGAGGCAGCATACTATGCTGCAGAATGCTTAGCATGGCCAATAATACACATGGCAGGCATTTGCTCAGTATTTGCTAAATGAATAGATGAGGGATATGTTTTTGAAATATTTAGTGTAGTAGCCAGTACAAATGTTTATCATCCTTTCCATTATTTTATTCTATCAGCATTCATTTAAATGAACACCTATTAAATCAATTATTTATGGAAGGCAAGAGGACAATACAAAGACGGAAAAATGGATAATTACCACTCTGAATGGTGCACAAAACACACACCCTTTAGAACCGTAATGGACACTTGCCAATGGGGTGTTGGTACATGCACAAGAGGCCACATCACAGGATGGTTTCAGGTGCTGTATAATACATTCCTGTCACTTAATAAAACAGGTTAAGGCAGAATGATCATGTTATGGCCAAGGACTTTTTTTGGCACTGGTGGAAGTAAGATGAATTTTATAACCGTGCCTGCAAGCTGAATATGTGGTAAATGCAATTGAAAAGATCAGCTTAGCAAGTTTCAGCAAGCAGAGCAGGGATTGACTGCTTATTGCTGCCCAAGACAGTGTATGTTTCATTTAACATGCTCGAAGAGTAGGCACTGAATTAATGAGTGAAAGCCCCACTATGGGACCAGGGATTTAGCTCAGCAGCACAGGAAAATGTGAATGAGTTCGATCTCAGATACCAAAAAAAATAAATAAATAAAAAGAAAATCCTACTATGTCCGGGACACTGTGCTAGGATTCAAGGAGACAGGGATGAATACAAAGTCCTTTACTGATCCACAAGCATGAAACAATATATTACTATACCACAATGCTAAGTAACTAGTGCATGAAACAACTATACACTTTTCATTTGATAAATGCTTATTACTGTGCTCTCACAACTATCGTGAGGTAAATGTCATTTCTGTTTCTCACAGGAAAAAATATACTTCATCAAGAGATGGTAGTAACAAAAAGAGAGGATGCTAAGCAGTTTCTTTTTCCAGCTGTAATATAATTAACGTAAAAGAAAAACACGTATAAAAGATGACAAACTTAACATCTCCTAAAGGAGGTAGAACAAATTAGGTGGAGTTCAGGTAATAGAAGAGCTATAGTGCCAGCAGTCTGACAGTTTCAACCAGAAATCTAAGACCTGTTGTCCCAACCCTGTGCTCACTGTTGCCCAGGGCAGGTTGATGGTTAGTGAGTGTCGCCCCTGTGGTGAGGGTCCAGGAGACCCTGGGGCTGAGTTGGTGGCTATGCCTCCACAATAGCGTGGAGCAAATGAGCAAAACAAGCAAATAGAAAATCCTAAAAACATGTTCCATAGGTACAAGCTAAATGGCTTTCCATTACATTTTCCCGCAGTTCTTAGTTCTGCTTCTCAACAAAGGAACCAATCACCAAAATGAAAATGTCTTGCTGCTAGGTTTACCTCAGGATTTAGCTCCAGGAAGGACATGCTTCTGGGCACGGATGGTAAGAAACCTCACCGTGAGATACATGGGATGATCCAACCTGTATCATTGTTGCCTATGACAACCACAATGGTGATGATAACGGCTACTCCTTTTTGATATCCCATGAGTGGCTCTACGTGAAATGTATCAACCCATTTAACACTTACACCTTAGAAGGTACATACTGTGATAAATCTCATTTTAGAGATGGGCAATGTAAGGTTAGGTATTTTGCACCAGCTCACATAGCTAGCTACATTTTTGATGCTGGCTACACCCAAGACCATTCTTTCATGTTTGTGTGATGTTTGGATGTTTTGTGTGTTGAAATTTAGAGAATGGAAATGCAGGAGAGTAGTGATATATCACCTCTTGTGTTTTCAAGTTTAGGGTAGGTCGGGAAAATTTGTGAGATTCCAAAGAAGTCCTGTCTGTTGGGGATCTCTCTCTCTCTGTGTCTGCCTTGTCTGTCTTATCCATCTGTCTGTCTGTCTGTCTGTCTGTCTCTCTCTCTTTCTCTCTCAATCTCTCTCTCCCCCCTCTCTTTCCCCTCTTCTCCCTCTCTTCTTCTCTGTCCTTCCCTCCCTCTCTCTGTCTCCCTCTCTCCTCCTCCCCCCTCCTCTCCCTCTTTTCTGCTTCTTTGCCATTTCTCTCTCCAAAAAGATTTGTTTTTTCTCTTTCCAGTGCCCTAAAAGTGTTTCAAATTGAATCCCACTTTTTCTATTGTTCTCTCAGTTTTCTGTTTCACAGCATGTTAAATATAAAGCCTCTAAAAAATATGGGCAAATTTAGTTTTATGAATTCTCAGCAGTGCTGTTCCCTTCCTTCAAACAGCACAAGTTTTTAAAAAAAACCATTCCCTTAATCTACATTTGCCAGTGGATAACTTCTCTCTAGTTTGCCCTTGGCATTACAGGGTGCCCTTTGGGGTTCTCATTTTCTAGGGGTGTCTGCTCCAATGTCATACCTATTTAAGCCCAAGGTCTCATGTCCTGCTTCATGCAGGTGGGTGAAATCAAAGTTCTTTGGAAAAGAAGATTGGTAAGTCCTTTCAGGAATCCAAAGAAAGTGTCAGCCTGTGCTTAATAGGTATTTCAGCATTTTTATGTTTAACCTCTACTAAATTATTTTACTATCCTAAAAGCTATACTTTGCATGCAAATATCTTTGGCTATTATTTTGCTAGAATTTCTAGGTTTTCTATACAAGAGAGTTTCAGGTTTGAAACATTACTGGCCATGAAGGTGATGTATTTTTAAAGGCAGCACATAAATTTTAGTATGAAATACTTAGAAGAAATTCTGTAACATAAATCTAACCAAATAATTCTGAACTTTCAGATTAGTATTGTGTGTTAGACTTACATCTTTATTTTCAATTTAAGATGACATTTTTCTCAACACATTATTGAATTCTAGACTATCTTAAAATGTTTAATACTTCTTATGCAACTATTAGATAAAAAATTCATTTAAAATGATGCCAGATCTTCTATAACCCAGGCTTAGAGAAATTGATTTTGGGAAATTATAAGAACAGTCATTGCACTGAATAATTTTAGAAAGATGTTTGCTCAAATTGTCTTAGCTAATAGTCATTAATTTCTCTGAATTTTAGTTTATTACTAGAGGACAAAAATAGAAAATAGTTAGCAAATAGTTTTTACAACTCCTGATTTTGCAGGAATAGGCAAATGGAGGGTGGCAGAGAAAGACAATTAGAGTAACAAAATATTTATGTATTTTTCAAACTCTAATACTCCAGAATCAGAAAGCTGGATAAATGGATGTGCAGTAGAGGGCAGCACCAGCTCGTGGAGTTCCTTGATGAACTGTGCTTTTTATTTATTTATTTTTTTTACAATAAATTACTGTTATTAATCTGTAAGCTTTAAAGACTAAACCAAAAGTACTTTAGAATTAGAAGAACCATTAAGGTCTACTTGCTCTACATCCTAGCCTACCAATGGAGAAAAAGAGATCCAGGTCATGTATCCAAAGTAACAGCAAGAATTAGCAGTGGAACCGGTATTAAAAGAATAGACATTTGTGTTTTGTTTTCATTTCCTTGCCAACATCAAGATTTTAACAGAGATTTAAAACATTGTAATGCAACATCTTTTATAACACTATACTTTTAGAAAGCAAAAATGAAAACCCAGTTTCGAATTCTTCTAATTTCAATATCATATTTAAGCCCACAGTGTTTGCCCTTTAGTGAACCCATACATTGTGGAAACGCATGATCATAGTCACACAGTTCATGCTATTCATTAACATATAATGCAAATACCAATGGGCATAATGCTGCTGCTCTGCTTTCAAATGAGAGATTAATTTCATCACTGGCTAAGATATTTCAGAAGAACTTAGACATCAGAATCATCCATTTCAGCCTGATGGAGAAATCATGAAATTTATTTTTTTCATTGACTTGTTAGATTTATCATTAATTTGGATTCTAAGTACGAAAGAACATCTTGTCCTTTCAAAAGAAAGAAGCTATTGTGCTTGCTTGTTTGTTTGTTTGTTTGTTTGTGTGGGGTTGTCACCATTCAAGCCTTTGCAGGCACTCTCGTTTGATGGAGAAAAAAGTAAAACTGGTTTTCAAAACGTAGTTTTACGAGCCAGGTATGGTGGCACATACCAATAATCCCAGTACTCGGAGGCTGAGGCAGAAAGATTAGCCCAAATTCAAGGCCAGCCTGAGCTACATAGCAAGACCTTGTCTCACAAACCAAATATAAATGTAGTTTTACAATTTCGTGATGATTTTTAATAGTCAAAACTATTTGTTTCAGATAATCATTGGGGCAAATGATGACTGTGTATCATAAAAATTGCCAATTTAAAATAATAAATGTGTATTTAGATGTTTGTGTATGGAAAGCAGTTACATGTTTTATAAAACAAAAAAACTATGAATACTGTCACAAGACAATCTAAGTAAATAATATTTCCACATCCACATCTATGTTATTTGTCTGAAAAATGGTTATATATGCAAAGACAGAATCAAGCCATGCTTGACTAAAGAAAGGGAAATATAGATAACGACCATCACATAAAATTCTGCCCATACATAACTCAGCCTACTTGTTGGTCTGATAGACAGCGTGGACCAGACAGCGTGCCTGAGTATGAAGGAATGTTTTATTCACAAGTCTAGCAACTTAGATGACAATAAGCTCTGAAGCTTATTCTTAGCCACAGCCAAAGTCTACTTTATGCCCTGGGATTGCTTTATCATTATTTTCTCTTCTAGTTGTAACTTTCCCATTGATCTCTAAGTTTCCTGTGTTTGTGTATCTCCCTCTGGTCTATTTGGTCTTTAAAGTTTTCTGTTTATGAAGTATTCCTGCCGCTCTTTTGGAAATATGGACAGAGGAACTGCCTAGACATGGGACTCAGGGAGAGATGGTATCGTTTACTTCACTGATATCTTTGTAACTTTCAAATGCAAAATATGTTTTTGCTGCCAGTGATTCTTTTCGTTGTTGTTGTTGTTGGCATTACTGAGAATTGAACCCCGGGCCTTCACACTGAGCTCCATCCCCAATCCTTCACTTTTTCATTTTATTATTCAGTTAGGATCTTGCTAAGTTGTTAAGTTACCCGTGCTGGGCTCAAACCTGGCAACTCTCCTCTACCAACTTCTTAGGGCATGGGAATACAGCTTTGCCATACCACACGCAGCTACTGCTAATATTTTGATATTATTTTGATGTTGATATTTAATACCTAAATAAGTTAGCTGAGAAATCAACAGGAAGGAAACAAAAATTAATGCTATCCTTGTTAAGCTGTTTTAGGTACATGCTATAGTCTTTGACAGTGAGATTCACAAAATGGTATAAAATCAGAATTATGCTCTCTGTCTCTGGAAAATGTGGAAAAGCAGAGAGGATCCTGGGAAAGATGCATCCCTATAAAACCTGACTCATGCAGACACTAGGAATATATGCTCTCTAAAGACAGTCTCAATGCAAAAGAGAAACTGAACTAAAGGACTGAGTTATTCATGCCTAGTTCTTTCAAACTCATTCAGTTTTCTTCTATTTTAAAATTAGTATATATTTGTGAAACATAATGAATATATTCATTATTTTATATATAAAATCATTACATATACATACTATCTTGCTCCTTTTTACTTTCCTAACTAGTCCCCTCACCTTTCTCCCATCTCTCCCACCCCAAATTCCCTTTTCATCACCATGTAGTCTTTCTCCCTATTTCCTACTACCTGTCTTTTGTTATGCTGTTTAGATATACCTAGTTTCTCATACAAAAGAAACCATGCAATATTTAGCCTTATGTATCTGACTTATTTCACTTTGAATTATGGTCTTCTGGTGCATGCATTTCCCTGCTAATGGCTTAACCATGTTTCATTATGACTGAGTAGTATTTTACTGTGCATACATACATTACTTTATGCCCTCATCTGGTGATGGACATATAGTCTGCTTCTAAGATTTAGCTATTACATCAAACTCATTAGTTGAATAGTGAAGGTACAGGAGGGTTTTGTAACGCCATTATTTCTACAGAGAAATGTCTTGAGTGGGAAATGATTATAGTAGAGTTTTTGTTTGTCTGCTTAAGGTTATTCTCCCTTTCTTACTTAATAGCATAGCTTGCGACTTCACTGATTCATAATGAGGCCTGGAACAAACAGTAGTTCCCTGAAACTGATTGAATAAACTTGGAAAACTTCTGGCCTGTTAGAAGTAAAGCATGACAGCTTCCTTAAAATGAAGCTGACATGTATCTTTTGCCTCTGATTTATTCTCTCTTCTTTCCTGTGGATGCCAGTGTCAGTGTAATGTCTAGCACTACAGCACCTTTATTGGACCATGAGCTATCCCAGGAGTGGAAACCATGAATGGTAGAACATGATAGAGGACTCAGATTGTTGAAGACTTCTTACATGCAGTAGTGCTACCACATAGCTGCCATATACTTCCTAAGTTATTTAGTGACAGAGTTTCATGTAAGAAAAAATTACTGATTTGGAGAAGAGAACCATAGGCACAGGCAACAGTGAGTACCTCCAACTTGATGCTGAAGAAAAGTAATTATTGTATGTAGGTAAAGATAAAATCTGTTACAGAAAAATAAAAGGACAACTCAGTTGGAACAAAATTCAGAATTTAGAAGTTGGATGTCTTGGTTACTTTCTCATTACTGAGACAAATCAATTGATACCCACAAGTTAAATTAAGAAAAGGTTTCTTTCATCTCTATTTGTAGAGGCTTCAGTCCATTGTCGGTTGGCTGCAAGACAAGGTGGCATGGCAGAGGGAAACAGTCCACGGCAGGGCAGGCAGGAAGTTGTGAATTCTCTTCATAATCCTTCTGCCAATAGCATAAAAGGCGAACTGGAGGGGAAGATAGTGGGATGTTGATTCTCCTGGAGAAGCTTGCCATGCTGGCTTTCTTGATATGAACTTGGCTTTTCTCACAGAGTAGCTTCCTGGCTCCAGTGCACATCTATCCTCCTGGCACAGATCTGTCATTCAACTGACACAGACTTTCTATCTTCACCATTGATCTTTGCATCTTCCCAGTCCAGATACTTGATACAAACTTACATGAGACATTGGTATGGGCTCTAGGCCTACAGCTGGATTTGTACAGGACATTGCCACGGGACCCAGGACCTTCGCTGGACTCTAGTGTGTAAACAGACCTCTTGCATTCTTCTGCATTTGACTTTTTGTGTGAATGTTATAATATTCATACAAATTATGTGTCCTATATTAAACCTATTCCCTTGCAAACCCTGACTGCAACACAAATGGATAAAGAAAAAGTGGTATCTATACATAAAGGAATAGTACATGACTATAAAGGATAAATGAATCATTTATAAAGAAATGAATGCAGCTGGAAAGCAATGTGAAGTGTAATAAATTAGACACATAAACTTAAAGACTGCAAAGTTTCTGTCATGAGAAATTTAAATATGAACAAATAAAGAGCAAAATATGAGAGAGAGAGACAGACAAAGTGAATCAAGGAGATCTTTTGCAAACAGAGAAGCAACCAAAATGGGTGGGGTGTTCAAAGGTGGGGGAGGTGGATATTAAAAAAATTAACATGTGTCGTGTGCATGTACCCACTCTGTACTATGAACGTAATCACTGTGTATTGTAGACATGAACTATATAATAAAAAATGAAAACAAGGGAAGACAGGCATGGTGGTATAAGTCTGAAAAACAAAGGAAAAAAGAAAAAAAGTAAAAGAAAATGGGGAATGAATCTTGAGACAAAGATGAGGAGGAGTCAGAGTAATGGAGGGGTAACAAAATAAAATAAATATTAAGTACATATACCCACTCCTTAACATAATTGTACATGAAAATATGTGTGATAAAGAAACTTAAAAATTAGAAAAAGAAGCGTTTACCTTTTTGAGGTCTCTACCTGCATCTAAACTCAATAATAAAAAGCCTACCCTATGACACGTTTTATTAATATGCAAACAATGACCTGATGCTCATTTTTAAAATGTAGATAAATTATTTAAATATAACCTAATTGATTCTAAAAATTTTTTTATCTTGGGTGTATTCTTGTCAGGGTATGAGCACACCTATTTTTCTGTAAGTGGTTTCCTAAAATTTGGCAGATTGCTAAGCTTACAGCAGGAAACAGGAAGTTCTCCACCTTCCGTTTGTTTTCTTCTGTCTCTATCTGTCTCTGTCTCTCTCTCTTTGTCTCTGTCTCTCTTTGCCTCTCTGTCTCTGTCTCTCTCTCCAACACACACACACACACACACACACACACACACACACACACGTTCTCCCTCATTGAACACTCAGTAACTTTGAACTCAACATCTTCCAGCCTCACCATCCTGTGTGCTAGGATTACAACCATACACTAGTTTCTCTCTGTTGATTCTCAAATGTGCCAACATTTTCCATGCATTTTTTCCCAAAAAAGGAAGGGAACTTGCCAAACATTGTGATCAGACTCTAAATCAGTAAAGCCACAGAATCAGAGTCATTTTCTTCTTCAGTGACTCCAGATATATGACTGAAAAGACTCCACTATTTAAAATTTCTTTTTCCAATTTAATCTTTGATCTACTTGTTTTTTTCACTAACATACAATTGTCTCTAGTTTAGAATACAGTGGCATATCACAAATTCAAAATCTTGTAGAACCCTGACAGGAAACACAATGAGAAAATTAAGATGGCCAGAGACTATAGCACACACACACGGCATCAAAGACAAAGCTGGTATTTAGCACCAGCAGATTTTCCCTTTCAACCATGTTGAACTTACATACACAAATTGTCAGTCAGGATAGGCTAAGATATGCATTGGTAACAAAGAATATCAAAGTCTTAGCGACCTGTAAGAACTAAGATTTGCTTTTTCTTATACTGTATGGTGCAGGGGATGGAGACAAGTCCACCGGACACATTCTAGTCTCCATAATAGCAAAGACACCATCATAACTCTTATTTTCACAAGTGCTAAGGCACAGCTCTCAAATTTAGTCTTAAATTTTCTGCCCAGAAGAAGTACAACTCACTCTAGTTACAATTTATTAGCCAGTGTAAACCAAGATATGTCAATAAAATCAAATGACAAGATCTGATATTACCTTGTTCCTGGAAGAAAGAGAAAAATAGCTTATAAATAAAATTAATGGTTACTTCATATGTGTTGAATTTAGAAGGCTGCTAGTTATCTTCGAAAACATGTTGACAGGAACGTATTTCCCACTTTCTCACTTATTATTTCATGTTTACCAACTTACACCTACAGTTTTTTTGGCAGGTTAGTAAAAGCAAAGACAAATCTGGGAGTTGGTGGGAGAAAGATAATTAAAATCACACAAGTAAGTTGGAAGATACATAGTATTACTCCTTTCTCTGCTTGGTGGGAAAGTCACAGATATTTTTATGTACTGTAATATGTAAATGACTATCAAACTAAGTGTTAGTGAGGATGTGAAGTAATTGAAGACATCATCCGTTTCTTTAGAAAACCATATGCAAATATCTATTAAAACTAAACATACTCTTATTCTGTGATAGAGAAATCCCACTCATAGGTGCATATGCAAGAGAAGTGTTTACCAAAGATTGCCTTAATGTTATAGCTGTGGCATTAGTAACAGTTCAAAAATGCAATTAAACATTATCTTGAATGAAACACATCCAACTGAACAAAACACATACTGGATGACTCCACTCTATAAGGCTCAGTGTCAGGCAAAGCCAATCTATGTTGATGTAAATGCAAATAGGATCATTTCTTCGGGATGTAGTGCCTGAGATGAAATGGCTTTAAGAAAACATCCTAGGGTGAAAGAAATCCTTATCTGCCTGTTTCTGTATATGTGAGTGTTTATATAATATTCCAAAAATAATTAACTTGCTCACTTAAGATTTATTCACCTACTTCTGTAGTCAGTTATCAATAGGAAATATTAGATATAACTTGCCTATATATTTGTTGATATTAAATATGAATTTGATGTTCAAGTGAGTTTGCTATACAAGTCTGTAAAATTTGGCTAATGTCTGAAACATAATAGTCAGCTAAAATATAATATGCTTGAGAAAGAAAACACATAGATCAAAGATTTTAACAGTAGATTTTCCTGAAAAGTAGTATTCAAGGCATGTTTATTTTAGATGCTTTTGCATTGGTTGAATTTATAAGAATAAATATTAATTTTGTAACTAAAAATATGAAAGATAAACTTTTAAGTGTTTCCTATTCCTGAAAATGCTCTAGGATGTTATCTTGAAGCTGGAGTTTTGTACTCTTTCAGAGGAAGGAGCATAAAAGTTTATTGAAAGCTTTTTAGAATATCAGGACAATTGTCCTTCCATTAAATATTGGTTTTATTGTCATGGGATGGGATCCAGGCATGAGTATTATCTAACAGTCTCCAAGTGTTATGCTTACTGAAGGTTATGAACTGCTGAGCATCAGTCACCAGTGTCTTGCTATTACACATGAAAGTCGCCTACTCTGCTTTGAAAAACCTCACACTATGGTCAAATCTTGAACAACTGAACCAACATCTAGAGAGCCTCAGTTAAATCTAGCCTACAGCCAAAATTGGGACCATCACTATTATTGCCTGAAAATCTTCAAAACAAGTTTCCCCAATTTGCATGACAACCAATGAGATAAATTATCTTGTTTGTATCTATTTAAGCAAGTTGCTATATGACGTATGTCAATTTTAGACATCAGTTTTTAGTAAAAGTACGTCTCACAAAATATTGTAGGTTAAATTACATTCACAGTAAAATATCCACAGCTTATCTGAATGTTCCTAAAGAAAATACAATTGGAGGAGCTTCTAATATTTCTAGTATTTTTATTTATGAAATCTGAAAACTCTATATACAAAATGCAATGGTTTCCGAAAAATTATTG
This sequence comes from Dolichotis patagonum, assembly GCA_004027295.1. Classification (NCBI taxonomy): domain Eukaryota; kingdom Metazoa; phylum Chordata; class Mammalia; order Rodentia; family Caviidae; genus Dolichotis; species Dolichotis patagonum. The sequence goes on along the minus strand of PVJX010000014.1, from coordinate 187,011 downwards.
AGAGGCAATGTAGATTTCCCCTGTAAAGAAGTACTAAGGATATTGAAAACTTCAGGATAAAGCAAAGAAAAATTATTTAATGTCTACTATGCCCTCTGAAAAGTCTTCATTCATTTCTCTTCCCCAGTAGTCTTTAAACTTTATAAGAATTGGCTCAGTTGCTGTGCTATTGCTTGCTACCCTCCGTCCTTCCTTTTTCAACCAATTAAGCCTATTTGGGTTATTACCATTACAGGCATCTGAGTTAGATACAAATATTATAGGCAGTAAAGGCTAGGCCATCAAAAGAGCCAGTGCAGAGGACCAGATACCTTGTAATGGGGGGGGGGAGACACCTCCACTGTGGGCCAGACCTCAAGACAAAAAAATAAAACAAATGCACCCACATACTTCCATCAGGAACTGATGCAAGGTGATGAGTTCAAATCCAGTTTAAAAAAAAAACAAAGAGTACCTATTAGGTGTCTATCACCCTGAGGAAGCTAGGAGTCTCTAACCCAACTCCCTACCAGAAGAGCTCCCGCTGTATATGTATGCCCACTTGCTACATGACTCACTTCCTCATTTGTCTCCAATTTAATTGATTTTACCTGAACTATAATTTTATTGATTGGCATAGTTTTGTCCCTTGCAAGTCCCTATTTTTTTCCTCCTTGGGCCCGCCTTACCTTGGAGTTTTGCTCTGTAAAATCCCTAGAAAAGACAAGGTCCTTGGCAACCCACTCAGGACCCCTCTGTGCCTCTCTCAGGCAGAAACTTTCTTTCTTTCAATAAATATAGTCTGCTATTAACCTCTGTTGTTCCTAAAATTCATTCTTTGATTTTAGATACCACAGAGTCGCACTGAATATATAGCAGTTTGGGAGTTTCTTTCCCTTATATTCTCAATAACTTACTTTTTTGAGTCACACAAACTTTCTCTGTGTGTGTGTGTGTGTGTGTGTGTGTGTGTATGTAACTATGTCTGTGTATGGAACTATTGAATCAGGAAATTAGGGATAGCAAACTGGCTGAGGAAGTGAGAGTTGCCTGCTGTTTACAAAGTTTCAGTACATGTGTATCATGGGCTGAGTCTGAAGGTCCCAGGGGTCCTTGAGGAACTTAACCCACAGCTTTAACAGAAGCCTGCAGATTCAAACTCTCACGGTGGAAAAAATTTTCAGGCTGCATCAGTAAAAGAGACGTGAGAAGAATTTATTAGAGGCAGGTATAGAATTCAGTCAAGAGCAGAGTGCAGGTGCTCAAGGAAACACAGCACTATACAATTGGGAAATTTACTGTGCTTTGGGAGGTGGAAAGCTGTGGAATTTGGTAATCTATAACTGTAATTTTAGTTAGTCATACTCTTATTCTCAGTCTTAGTTTTAGAGGCTAGGAGAAGATGGCCCACTCCAAGGGAAACTTTCCTACTGGAAATACCAGAAGTGTGGTCCCTTCATGGGTGAAAGAAACAATTTCTTTTACTAATTGCATAAAAGAACCTAGGCAGACTTGTTTGCTGCTGAAAGGGAGTTTCCTGGGTTTGCTGTTTTGGGGAAAGAAAAAAAAATACTGGCTTGTGTTCTGAAGCTGCAGTTTTTCTTTAAAATACAATTTTTCAAACTTTTATTTCCTTCTCTCCTTTCTCCCTAACTTTATTTCTTCTATTCTACCTCACATACAGGATCATTTCCCAAATCCCTGTCCTGGGAACCAATGGGAACGTTTTCTTAATTACTGCAGGGAACTCAAGCAGACTTTTAAAGAATTCTTAGATCTGATATCAGCCTGAGAAGTCAGAGTTATAAAAGATGGCCTTCATTGAGTTCTTGGCCACTACACTCTCGGTCACTCTATTCTGTCTTTCCCAGGGGTGTGCTCTCACTCTGCAGAGCATGCTTCTTCTCTTTTCACACCTTTGATACATGTAAATCTTTACTATCCCTTGTGCTTTACTTGACCAGTTCTTTATTCTTAGAAACCAATTCTAGAAGGAGACTTCAGCATACTAAAACCCAGTAACACTATCAGGACCCTTCTTCCATGTATGTTCCTACCATTATTGATATGAAAATGTAAGTTTCTAATATAGCTGTCACTGTTTTGCTATGAATTCAGGTAAATTTACCTCCTGATTACTGCTTTCAGTGTTGGTTTCAGATTATAACTACAGTGTTTCCTTTTAAATGGTCTATTAAAGAGAATGGTGTAGTGAAGAGAAAAGACTGCTAACACTGCCGATTTGTAAACTCTATTTTCTGGAATTTTCCATTAACTGCACAAGTTAGTATTACAGATAACAAACATATGATAAGAAAATAGCAAATGCTTACACTGTTACAATGCTACTATTCAATTGGGAGAGGGAAACATATCTGGTAAGTATTCAGTGTTTTCCTAGAGTGAGTGTGACACATTAGAAAGAGTACATTATACTTTGTGGGGCCTGGATATTGGTTTAAATTCAGCCCTTCCTAAGTGACTTTAGGCCAGATGTGAAGGTCTATACTCTTCCACATCTGCATTTGTGAAGTTAAAGCCCTTTTGTATGAATTGTTTTGATAATGATGTTATTGTGACAGTTTGAGTAAATTAATGACTGTAGATAAGATTGGATTTTGCAAACCTCAACATTTTCACTAAAGAAACAAAGGACATTTAACTGGGCTTGCTTTTCTCTACTCAAGATAACTTACCCAGGCCCTTGTACAGTCTCTGAGGAGCTATCAAAGCAAACTGACCCAGAAATACACTTAAGGGATAAAAGAAGTGCCTACTTAGCAGGACAACTGTAAGTACTGATTTTTTTTTTAAAGGAAAGAAAAGGTAGAAAGTGCCAAGCCACAAGAGTAGACTCCTTTGAGGTTCCTGGCATTGTAACTGGGGATCGTGGATTTGTTAAATAAACATGTTCCTCTCCCTTGGTTAAATGAAAGCATTCAGTCATCTGAAACTAAAGCTGAGTCACAGACAAACTTACGGAAAGATCCTCAAAATCTGAGTGGTAAAGTGAGTGAAACGGGGAAAAAATGTGTATAGTTACTATTCCCACATGTCTAGTATAACTAGTTTTATGTTTTCTTTATGAACTAAAACCCATTTCTGTTTTTAGAGTTAAAATACACAGCATTACTTTGGGCTTCCTTAAGTTTAAATATGTCCATTTGTGTTGTAGGCAACTAAGTTAGATAGAATATTACAGGCTTCAAGACCGTGCTAGGCCCTCCAAGGAGCTGGTGCCAAAGACCAGATACCTTGCAACTATGGTGGGAAAACAAACACCTCCCACTACAGGCCAGGTCTCAAGACAAAAGACTAAGCAAATGCAGTCACACTGTAAGGATATACATCAGGGACTGATATTCTAAATAGGTATCAGATCACCTTGAGGAAGCCAGAAGGAGCCACTAACCCAACCCCCGACAGGAAAAGGCTCTGTTCTGTATTCATGCCCCTTGCTATGTGACTGGCTTCCCCATTTGATCTGGATTTAATCAATTTTACCTGAGTGATTACACTCATAATCTTATTGGTCGACCATAGTTCTGTCCCACCTCATGCCCACCTGCCTTGTGAATTCCCATTTTTCCCTACCTTGGACATGAATCACTTCATGGTTTTTGCTCTATAAAAATTTCTATAGGAGGATGGGTCCTCAGTAACCCTATGGATAACTCTTCTGTCTCTCTTTCAGACAGTTTTCTTTCTGCTGTTAACCTCCATTGTTCCTAAAATTCATTCTTCAATTTTAGAGAACATGAACTCAGTACTGGACATTGAGTTAGATGGGAGTTTCTTTCCCCATATCATTTAGACAAGTTCCAATTACAAAAGTACTATTAGTGGGGCTGGGGATTTAGCTCAGTGGCATAAGTGCCTACCTGGCAAACGTGAGGTCATGTTTCAATCCCCGGTACCAAAACAAAAACAAAAACAAAAACAAAAAACAATTAGAGTTTTCATGAAAAATCCTTTTACAAAGTATAAAGCAACAAATTTAAATATCCAAAGAGTAATATGAATGATCATGTTACTATAGACAGCTAAGTTAGATTGATAGACAGCGATGGGACCTCAAGGGAGTCAGTGCATAAGATGAGCACACATCAAAACTGCGACTGGAAATGCATCTGAAGAAGGCTAGGCCTCAAGACAAACATAATAGTGATGCTTGCATGCCTCCCTAAGGGATAAACAGCAAGTTAAGATTTTCCTGTGACAAGAACCACCTTCTGTAGCAAGTCTAGTTAGGCATCAGACATCCAGGTGGATGACCAGAACATTTAGAGCCATCTCTGCCTTAAAATGTTTTTGTTCTTTCTCTATTCAAAGTTGTAGATGAACTAAAATTAATGATGCCAATCGTACACCTTTGCTAACACCTCGTGTTCCTATCGGATCAACATTAGTGAAGTGACTGTACTTGAAATCTTATTGGTTGACTGTAGCTTTGATGTAGGATAAAGAAACTCCCAACTTGCTAGCTGTCTGGGATGAGTTTGTGTTCTGTAAAACTGAAGAACTTTAGGAACAACAGAGGTTAACAACAGACTATATTTATTGAGAGAAAGAAAGCTTTTGTCTGAGAGAGAAACAGAGGGGTTCCAAGTGAGTTGCTGAGGACCCTGCCTTTTTTAGGGATTTTTATAAGAGCAAAATCAGAAGACAAGGTGGGTTCAAGGTTGGGAAAAATGAGAATTCACAAGGTGGAATGAGGTGGGACAGGGCTTTGGTCAACCAATAAGATCACCAGTATAATAGCTCAGGTAAAATTTACTAAATCAGTATCAAATGGGGAAGTGAATCACACAGCAAGTAGGCATGAATACAGGACAGGGCCTTTTCCTGTAGCGGGATTAGTTGGATTAGTGGCTCATTCTGGCTTCCTTAGGGTGATCTGACGTTTATCCCTGATGCTTATCCTTAGGATGTGGGTGTATTTGTTTTATCTTTTGTCTTGAAGTCTGACGCAGAGCAGGGAGGTGTCTGTCTCTCCCACATTTGCAAGGTATCTGGTCTTCTGCACTGTCTCCTTTGAAGGCCTAGCCCTATCTGACTCTCTGTAATATTTTTGTCTAACTTGGCTGCCTATAGCAATTTGTTCCACTTTATATCCACATTGTGATTTTGCTTTATAAAACACTCTTGGAGAAGTAATCTCTGTGGCAACCATTTTTGGGATGCCTTCTGGCCCTCTCTGGACTTTTTCTTAATAAAAACTTCCTACTTTTAACCACTGTTGTCCCTTGGAATTCATCTTTAATATTTGGATGATATGAGCTCAGTACATCTCTCACCTAGTAGGTTAGAAGTTATTTTTCCAAGCAAAAGGAGGAAAAGAAAATGCTCTAAAGGATATAACTGCATGTATGTTTAAGTGTGTAGGATTGATAAGCATATTACTAAATTTTTGTTGGATAGTTGAACAGAACTGTTTGTAGCTTCACTGTTTGTCTACTTTGTATGCTTTTATATTGTAACATGAATAACTATTTCTAAGAGGACAATATGTAATTTATCAACTAGTGATTTATTACTGTTTTTTTGACATTCTGTATTATTTCCACCCTTTTTTTCTGTTTTGCTATTTTTTTCTCTTTAAATAAAATTAAAAAAAAAAAAGAAGTTATTTTCCCCCATCTCACCCAAGTGAGAACTTTGGAAGAAGGTAAGAGTATACACTAGTCTTGTGGTACCTGTGAATATTTCAATGGGATTCTGGACTGTGACTCATTTAAGTAATCATCTTTTGTCAGTTGCTTATCCTCATCTTATGCCTTGTTTTCCTTCCTTCCTTCCTTCCTTCCTTCCTTCCTTCTTCCTTCCTTCCTTCCTTCCTTCCTTCCTTCCTTCCTTCCTTCCTTTCTTTTTTGTTAAAATATTAAGGTTAATTTGAGTCCATGGGAAGACTTCATGGCTTCATATTTGAATTTCTTTGATGGCACTATTTTTGGAATCAAAACCATCTATTACTTGTTTGACAGAAAAAGCTCTTATTACTGAGAGCTGTTTGGGATGGTTTTTTGAACTTACTGGTTTTCAGTTCATGCTCTTTCTTATGTGTGTCTGAGACCGTGGGATGAGCTCTGGAGTTCACCTGTGTTGGGATGCTTACTATCACTAATAGAAAGTGACAATACACCTCTCTGGGCAATCCTGATTTTTTTTTCCTTTTCAGTTGGAAGCTCTTGAATCCTGAGAGAATGAGTGCTCATTCAGAAGGCACTGAAGATAGGTATTCCCTTATAGACTGTGTAACACTATCCTTGGTTAGGAGGGGATTGGAATTCATGCTCATCTAAGAAGATACACAAGACTTTTGGTCTATCTGTTGTCTGAGCAGGGGTTTTTTCATGGCAGTAAGAATGGCAGGAGAAAACTATCCTGATGGTATAGGACAATGAAACTCTCGACCTGCCATGTGTCTAGTATGAGTTCGTGCTCTCTAAAATTGAAGAATGAATTTTAGGAACAATAGAGATTGAGAGTAGGACATATTTATTGATAGAAAGAAATCTTCTGTCTGAGAGAGAAGGGGTCTCAAGCAGGTTGTCAAAGACTCTGTCTTTTCTAGGGACTTTCATAGAGTAAAATCATGGGGTAAGATGGTTGCAAGTTGGGGAAAACTGGGAACTCACAAGGTAGATGGGCATAAGGTGGGACAGAACTATGATTAACCAATAAGATTAATTATTCAGGTCAAATTGATTAAACTGGGCACAAATGGGGAAGCAGTCACGAGTCATGTAGAAAGCAGGCATTCTTAGGAAGAAGTGACTCTTCCCATAGAGGGTTAGGATGGTGACTCCTGACTTCCTCGGGGTGATAGAGAACTACTTAGAATATCAGTCCTTAGGATGTGGGTGCATTTGTTTGATCTTTTGTCTTGAGGCCTGGCCCACAGCAGGAGGTGTCTGTCTCCCCAACAGTTGCAAGGTATCTGGGCTTCTGCACTGGCTCCAGTGAGACCTAGCCCTGTCTCACTGCCTGTAATATTTCTAACTAACGTAGCTGCCTGTAACACTGTGACACAGTGGAGGGAACTGACTCCTGGGTGACACCAGGGGAAGAATCTCCAAAAGCATACTTATTTATAAGCCCTGACCATTATAATTGGAGTACCTTCTGTTTACCCTTTGATTTTCCTTCTTTCTCTCACTTGTTTTCAAAACTTAGAAAGCAGTGGTTCAGGTCCCTTGATCATTGGTTTAATTTTCTGTTTGGCATTGCTTTTTTTCTTAAACAGGGTTGTTATAGTAAGAATCAGTTGTAACTCTAGCTCTTGGAAATACACTGTGGAGTATAGAAATCTGAGTTTTAAACACAAAAATGACAACATAGAGGAAGTAGGTATGCAGCTTGGTAAAAAGTAGTTCATGCTACCAAACCTACCTCCTGATCAGTCTCTAGTTAGCAGTCACTTGCTCTGGAGCAGGAAAACTTTAGAGAATGCCCTGAGGGCATATAAGAAATCAGAGATCTGTCTTTCCCCCTTCTTGTTTTGAGGTTGGGAAACTCAGTGTCAAATTCTCTTACTCCTCTGGGGTGTATTCTTAAGAACTAGAACTTATTTGACCCTCAGATTCTAAGGAAGAACCATTTAATCTTTTTTCTGCACCCACACATAGTCTGGCCTGCCTATCCCCCAGATGCAATGTGGAATGCAGAGGAAATTACCAATTTTAATACTATTTTGCAGCTGGGGTTGAATTGCAAGAGAAGAAAAAGTCTCAGAGATAACATGTGTTCAGACTTTCTCTGCATTAAAAGACAATCCTTGAAGAAAACATTATGACAGCTATTGCTGATTTAATATTATCCTTCTTAGAAGTCCTACCATGCTTTTTTTTTTGTTCTATTACCATTGGTTCTGTCTACCACATTGTGTCTCATTGGAATTTGAATATGTGTGATAGTTCAAACAAATTTTTTTCTTTTTTATCAAAAATGAGATATTATAATACCCATTGATCATT